>CM075977.1:175610576-175706159 GCA_038087875.1 Malacoraja senta
AAAGATGAATAATTACAAGGATTCAGCTGAGGATTTGCAATGGGGTTTGGATTACTTATGTAAATGGTAGACAGATGGAAGACAAACTTTAAATACTCACAAAGTTAAAGTGTTGCACATTGGATAAATTGATATGGAAGGAAAATAATTAGTAGATGGAGAGTCAAAAGGGAAACATGGGAATAATATTGGAAATTATCATCATCATCAACAATTTATATTCATACAGTAATATTCTTCCAACAAAATATGCCAAGGTAGCAGAGAAATAGTGGATATGTCCAGTAAGTAAAAGAAAAAACAATTTAGGTGGCTAACTACGTGCAAGTAAATATGTTTTCAGGTCCTTCTGCAGTTATACAGGGCCCTAGTGAGACCACACCTGGAGTATTGTGTGCAGTTTTGGTCTCCTAATTTGAGGAAGGACATTTTGAGGGAGTGCAGTCTAGGTTTACAAGGTGAATTCCCGGGATGGCGGGACTGTCATATGCTGAGAGAATGGAGCGGCTGGGCTTGTATACTCTGGAATTTAGAAGGATGAGAGGGGATCTTATTGAAACATATAAGATTATAAAGGGTTTGGACATGCTAGAGGCAGGAAATGTGTTCCCGATGTTGGGGGAGTCCAGAACCAGGGGCCACAGTTTAAGAATAAGGGGTAAGCCATTTAGAACAGATATGAGGAAACACTTTTTCACACAGAGTTTTGAGTGTGGAATTCTCTGCCTCGGAGGGCGGTGGAGGCTGGTTCTCTGGATACTTTCAAGAGAGAGCTAGATAGGGCTCTTAAAGATATCAGAGTCGGGGATATGGGGAGAAGGCAGGAACGGGTTACTGATTGGGGATGATCAGCCATGATCACATTGAATGGCGGTGCTGGCTCGAAGGGCCGAATGGCCTACTCCTGAACCTATTGTCTATTGTCTATTGACTTTTTCATGGTCAGGAGAGAATAGCAATCCATACATTTTTAGAAACCAAATTCCATGATCCAGGATGTAGTATCTGAAGATATTGTTCATCTTGGCCAAATTGGAGAGGCTAGGACTTTAAAATGGGGTAAAAGCTTCGGGGCTGCTGGGAGATTTGGTCAATTTGGAATTGCTCTCTGCAGAGCTGGGACAAGCTGCGGAGTGATGCCAGTTTGTCTAGAGCCTAGACACAAGTTGCAAGAAAAGAATAAGAACATCTGCAGACCCTGTTAATTAGGTGTAAAATGCATATAATGGATTGCATGGCTGCACACCAGACATACACCTTGTAAATGATTGTAAATAGAATTGCAGAGTTCCACTTTGCCGAGTGTTGATTGGATGAGGTATTGAGTTTCTTGCAGAACAGGGTAAATATTTCTAAGTTGGCTTCCTTGAGAAGTCCTGATTGAATACAATGTATTAAGCTGCTGTATTATTGGGTTAGAAAAATGTCTGTTATGTATGGGGTTAATTGATATCTGTAATTGGATTATTAAGAGACTACCCCCATGTGGTTCGGCCCCTCAAGGTCCCAAGACCTATAAAAGTCCGCTACCATGAGGTCCAGTGTCGATCATCTGGGAGAGCGCTTGGGACTGCGTGACTTTCTGGAGTGTCTCTGTTTGAGTGAGGCCTAGAGGGCTTGATCAAGCAGATACGAGGATCGAACCCGTGGTGGGAAAGGTACAGTAGTTGAACTGTAATTGCGCGTTGATAAAATAAAGATTAGTTGATCATTTGCTTGATTCAGTGTTTTTACTGAAACTAGACTGGGGAGGAAGCCTAGAATGAGCAATTTACATATGGGGGAAGCTTAGAATGAGCAATTTACATTGGGGGCTCGTCCGGGATCTCAAAAGACCCCCAAACACAAATTTGCGATCAAGGGTGTTGAGATGTTTCAATCGCGAGTGCAGAAATCAGGCCCATGGTGCGGTTTTCGCATTGATTTTCGGCACTTCGTTAGTCAGAGCGGATTGATCATTCGCCAGCTTGGGAAAGGGTTTAATCGAGTTCATTAGAACAGAATCTAGCAAACACGGGGGGGGGGGGGTGATTAGCGCTTCTTTGGGTTAGGGGCCCATAAAACCAGGGTGGGGTTAGAGGCCCTGCTGGGGTTGCATTAGATGCCCTTTCCTGGGTTAGAGGCCCAAAACCTTGGTCATAGTTGGCAGACTGCAGCTGCTTTAACGAGAGCCAAACGCGCTTCATCGGGCGAGGAGTGGCCCAGGGTTAGATTTGGTATCCAATTGGTGCGGTATTAAAATACAGGTCTGACCTATGTATCGATCGGATCTTTGCCTGGAGGGCGAATTGAAAAGGTGCGCTCTGAAAATCGGCATGGATAACTCACAGCGCGAAGCGGCTAGGCGCTGAATCCTCGGTGCCCAGCAGGGAGGAGTGTCTGCGTGAAGGTATCTGAGTCTCTCCCTGAAGTGATGGATGAGGAACCTCGTAAAGGTACTGGGCTTGGGCGGAAAGAGTATAGATTGGCCGGAATACTCCAGTCCATTCAAGAATTAAACTGGGCGATTTTGGTTTGATTTGAGTGCCCGCATAGTAGGAGAGATACGCACTAAAATAGTAAGATTAAACGAGAACTTACCAGTTCGAAGTTTGATCATTATTTTATGAGGAGTACGTTGAGGGAATACGTGAAGAACCCCGCCAGGACGCATGCATGTCATTCTTCAAAGCAGCGGTGTGAAATCACAGATAACTGTAATGACTGAACATAGTAAAATTAGAAAAGAAGATACCAGTTGAGTATATGATCAAGGGTGGGAGCGGAGGGCACGTATTCCCTCAACGTACTCCTCATAAAATAATGATCAAACTTCGAACTGGTAAGTTCTCGTTTAATCTTACTATTTTACTTCGGAGTCAAGTGAGTGACTACGTGAAGATTTCAAAGCTCTGTGATTTCATGCCGTGGAAACGAGTCCATGCATCACATCTGCCTTAATGACTATGGGAGGAATTGTGTTAACATGTTTAGACATGAATATGACATTGAAATCCATGATAAATTTATTAACACCAAATTATAGCCCCTATTTATGGGGTGAAATTATATTACAGAACTTAAAATTGTTTCTGCAAACGTTCCAGGTTTAATTACTGGTTTATGGTAAAAATAGTTGGAAAGTTTTCTCCCTTGACCATCCTGCTGTCTTGAGGATTTGGTCCATCGAAACATCCAACTGCATAGCTGCCGATGTTGCTGCAGCCCTGGTGGAATGAGATTTGAAAATGTTAGTATCCACCCCAGCCTTTATTAGAACCTGTTTCAGCCATCTTGAGATGGTCTGGACCGTCACTTTTTTGTGAGGTTGCTTGTGGCTGATTAATAGTGCCATCTCTTTGCCTCTGATGATTTTCGTATTCTCCATATATAGCAGTAAATGTCTTACTATACAGAGACGATCATCTGTCGGGTAAGGCCTAAATTCTATATTGAGGCCTGCTGACCCCTGTCTGTTCTGCTTGACTAATTCATAAATATGACACGTTATATTCCCAGATGAAGAAGTCATGTTGTCCAGTCTTAATTTATGTAATGACTGTACCCTTTGTGCCATGACCAATGCCATCAGCATGACTGTTTTCAGTGTCAGTCTTTGTAGGGACAGAGCTGTTGCTGGAGACCAATTCCTTAGCATAGTCAGGACAATACTCACATCCCATATTTGGGAGTACCTGGTTCTTGGGGGATTGATATTAAAAATTCCCCTCATAAGTTTTGTTACCAGGGGGTGAGTCCCAACAGAATGACGCTCTGTTCCTTGGTATAGATATGTTGACAGGGCACTTCTGGCGCAGTTGATGGCACTATAACTGAGCCCCTCATCGTAATGGAGGCCTGCCAGGAATTCCAGGATGTTCATTGATCTGTAGGTGATGTTGTTTCTGTGACAGTACATCTCCCATTTCCTGATGTATACCAGGTACTGTTTTTTGGTGGACTGTCTGTGGGCCGCTGAAATAATGTTCACTGTTCGGTCCGTCAGTCCCAGTTGCAGTAGAGGTACATTTTGACTCTACAAATTAATAAGTTCATATGGTTATGACATGGGTGGCTTTCCCATGTTACGGGATGAACCAGTAAATCTGGTCTATGCCAGATGGTGATCCATGGTTCTAATACCATGTCGAGTATCACAGGGAACCATGGTTGAGTAGGCCAATCGGGTACTACCAAAATACCAGACGCAGGGTCTTGCTGTATTTTCCTTAATACCTGACTGATGAGGCAGAATGGAGGGAATGCATAAATAAACAATTTCCCCCAATGCAGCGAAAATGCATCTTTCGCCGCTGCCCCAGGGTCTGGTTCCCATGAAACATAGTTTGATAACTGGTGATTAAGCCTGGATGCGAATAGATCGATATCTGGTGTTCCATACCATGCTGTAATATCAGCAAATACATTTTTATCCAACATCCATTCGATGTTTTCATCAAATTTGCGTGACCTGGTGTCTGCCACTGAATTTAGTTTACTTGGTAGGTAAGTGGCTGATATCCAAATATTTTTCTGGATACACCATTGCCAAATTGTGTTGGCCAGATTGTCACATGATGTCGATTTGTTTCCACCCATGTGGTTGATATATGCTACCACGGTGGTATTGTCAATCTGTAGTCTAACATGCTGGTGATATAACCCAGAACAATATGACTTTAGGCCATGGAATGCACCCAACATTTCCAGGTAGTTTATGCCCAGTGTTTGTAACAATGACGCCTCTTGTGCATTCCATCTACCTCCACAGCTGGAGATGGAATTGGTAGCACCCCAACCAAGTGCACTGGCATCAGTTTGTAGCACCATAGAAGGGTTGCTGATAACGATTGGATTGGAACAATGCAGACTGTTATCTTTCCACCATTTTAGTTCCATTATGGCTTCGATTGGTGGCTTCATTGGTCTGTCAAAATGACCAGCATTAACTTTGAGTGCTCGTATTTTTGCCCTCTGTAAATTTTGATAATGTAAAGCTCCAAATTGTGTGGCTGGAAAGGCAGCCACTATTTTGCCAATTATTCTTGCTACCAATCTGATGGATGGTTTACTGATGTCAATGAGGTTATTGCAAGCCTCTTTTAAGGCTATAGCCTTTTCTTTAGGTAAAGTCACCGACATGTGAACTGAGTTAATGGTGAACCCCAAATAATCCATTGTGGTGGAAGGGTTTAATTTAGATTTAACTGGATGGATGATAAACCCCAGTTTTTCAAATAATTGTTTCATGGCTGTTACCGTTTCTTTGGCCAAGTCCAAAGTTTTGCCCACAATAAGTATGTCATCTAGTTATGCCATCACCGTGTGTTTTTGTTTCTGCAGAAACGATAGGGCTGGTTTCAAAATTTTAGTGAACAGCCTTGGGGCTGATGTTAGCCCATTTGGTAGTGCTCTGTACTGCCAGAGCTGTCCCATCCAGTTGAATTTTAAATAACATCTGTGGTCACCTCGTATAGGCACTGAATAGTAAGCATCTTTTAAATCGATGCTAGCCATGAAGTAACCTTTGGAAATCAATTGTTTAGCAGTAACAAAGGTTTCCATTTTGAAATGAATATATTGTACAAAAATATTCAAATTTGTCAAATCTATGATGATGCGACAACCACCATCTTTTTTGTTTTTGGTAAAGATATTGGACACAATTTCCAGCGATTCGTGTTGGGTTTTTTCAATTAACCTTTTGCGTAAAGCCGCTCCAGTTCAGCATGTGCTTCTGATTTTACTTCGGAGTCACGTGAGTGACTACGTGAAGAGCCCGTCCAGCATGCATGCGCGACATTAGCGTTCATGCAGTGCAACAGCGACGACCGGGAGTACAGGCGCTCCCGCTACAAGTTCAAACAGCGGACCATCAGGTAAGTCTTACTCTGAGGTCGTAATCAGCAAGCTGTGCTCTGCTCTGTATTCCAGGGAAACTGGGAAAAATGAGTAAAGCACGGCAATGGAAGAAAACCGCCCCCCATTCGAATCCAACAGAACGGGAGTGTCCCATCAGTGGGGGGCAAGAGGTGGCACCTGGACCGCATTTGCTGCGGTCCACCCTCATCGAGACCGAGCCGAGCCCAGTACCGCTAACGTAGCCTGATGAACAGCAGCGGGCTGGAGGCAAATCAAGGGTAAAAACATACCGGCCGGTTATGTCTCACTCCGATGAGGAGGACTCTCCGCCTTAGAGCGGCAGAGCTAGCTGCCTGAGCCGCATGGAAAGGCTCATGGAGCAAATGCTCCAGCGAGACTTGCTTCGGGAGCTGGAGCAGTCTCGCCAAGGGAACTCAGGCACTCCCACATCAGTGCTCTACAATGCACTGGCCATCGCTTTCCCCTCAGCCGAGGGCAGCGTTGGCGACCAGGGCTGGGCTGGTCAGCAACAGGGGTCATTGGCTGAAGATGTCGGGAGTACGCTTGGGGTACAGGATCAGGAAGAGCTGCTGGGTGTGGAGATTCGCTACGTGGTTACACCACGAGCAGGGCGGCCGTTGCAGCCAAATCTGGCTGTCAGCATTACCCACCTGTCCCTCAAACCCCTACAAAATCAGGGGGGGTATGTTGGACAGAGGATCCGGAGCCAGGAGCTAAAATTACAACGCATCCTCAAGCTCCTGATAACAGGGATAACATCCTATGCTCGTTCTGTGGATGGGGTGGATATGACCACAAACCAGCAAGACACTCTGGCTCTGCTGTGCAACCATAATGAAGGATTGAGCTACAGCACCATCAATACTGCCAGACGTGCGCTGTAGCCTACTTAAAACAGGTGCCAGGACAACAGGCCGTAGGGTCTCACCCGCTGGTGATCAAACTCATGAGGAGTATAGTCAACTCCAACCCTCTTAGACCTAGGTATACCCAAATCTGGGATGTCAGCGTGGTCCTGACATACCTAAGGGGATGGTCCCCAGCCAGGTCTCTCACCCTGTGCAACACCCAATATGAGATAAACAATCTCCGCAAGGAGAGAATAAGACCTGCCCTCAATCCCAGGTTTACAGGACTGTGTAAAACACCGGCCTCAGAGCCGCAGATTCTGTTATTTGGAAGGACAAGTGAAAGACCTGGAGGAAGAGTCCAAAGCATTTGGCCTCATGAGGGCAGGCCCCGGAACGAGCAGACCCACACAAAAACCAGACGGCAGCACCCCACCGCGTCCACCAGTCGAGGTCAAATTTATGGAACTGGTGAAAGCTCGGGGTCCGCATACTATCCCCGAAAGCCTTTTTAGGCCAGGGCCCAGAGCGGACCCCATGGAAAATGCGCCACCCCCAATCAGCAGTACATCCAGCAGTACAACGACGGATGAACAAACGGAAGAAAGGAACACTACCATAACTATGGAGGTAGATGGGTCTGGTTCCTACCAGCATGTAAAAGTGGGGGAACTGTACTAACAGGGGGGAGATTACACCTGTTCATTGAAGCATGGAGG
The DNA here is from genome assembly GCA_038087875.1 of Malacoraja senta. Lineage (NCBI taxonomy): Eukaryota > Metazoa > Chordata > Chondrichthyes > Rajiformes > Rajidae > Malacoraja > Malacoraja senta. The sequence goes on from CM075977.1 coordinate 175,618,006, forward strand.
TGTCTCACGAATGATAGTTATATACTTAACAGTATTCGGGGATACAAAATAGAGTTCATTCAAGAAAACATGCCACCAGTTCAGCACTTACCCCAAAGGGTCTTTACCCTCTCAGTCAAAGAGAAACTAGAGGCTCAAGCAGAACTGGTGAGGTTACTTACAAAGGGTGTCATTGAGAAATCCAAACATGAACCTTTGGAATTTGTCTCAAATATATTTACCAAAAGCAAAAAAGATGGTGGATGTCGCATCATCATTGACTTAACCTCACTAAATACCTTTGTTAAGTATGTACATTTCAAAATGGAAACATTTGTAACTGCCAAACAACTGATTTCCAAAGGATACTTTATGGCAAGCATTGATTTAAAAGATGCCTACTATTCAGTACCCATTCATAAGGGTCATCGCAGATACCTGAAATTTACCTGGATGGGGCAACTATGGCAGTATAAAGCGTTGCCTAATGGGTTGACATCAGCCCTAGACTATTTACCAAGATATTAAAACCAGCCTTGGCAACATTAAAGAAACAAAGACATATTGTCATGGCATAGCTTGATGATATCCTAATAGTAGGCAAAACCATGGAGTTGGCTAAATCAGCTGTATTAGCTACCAAACAATTGTTTGAAACCCTGGGTTTTGTCATACATCCAGATAAATCTAAGTTGACGCCATCCACAACTATGGACTATCTGGGATTCACAATTAACTCAGTCCACATGTCTGTAACATTGCCAAAAGTTAAAGCAGCAGAATTGGCACAGACGTGCAACAATTTAATGGTAAGCAATCGACCAACCATCCGACAAGTGGCAAGAGTAATTGGCAAAATGGTAGCAGCATTTCCAGCTACACAATTTGGACCCCTGCACTATCAGCACCTACAAAGGGCAAAAGTACAGGCGTTGAAACGACATGCAGGTCACTTTGACTGGACCACGAAACTACCCATTGAAGCAATATCAGAGTTACAATGGTGGATAGAACACATTTGGCATAGTTCCAGCCCTATCATCATCAATAACCCAACGTTAACTATACAAACAGATGCCAGTGCTCAAGGCTGGGGAGCAACTAATACCATATCCAGCACAGGTGGTAGATGGACTAACCTAGAATCATCTTTCGGACGACAGATGGCGCTTTAGGCTAAGTGTTCGGCTGGCAACCGGAAGGTAGCCGGTTCGAATCCCGCTTGGAGTGCATACTGTCGTTGTGTCCTTGGGCAAGACACTTCACCCACCTTTGCCTGCGTGTGAATGTGTGTGAATGTGTGTGAATGTGTGTGAGTGATTGGTGGTGGTCGGAGGGGCCGTAGGCGCTGATTAGCAGCCACGCTTCTGTCAGTCTGCCCCAGGGCAGCTGTGGCTACAGAAGTAGCTCACCACCACCGAGTGTGACTGAGGAGTGAATGAATAATGCGATGTAAAGCGCCTTGAGTATTAGAAAGGCGCTATATAAATCCCATCCATTATTATTATAATTATTATCTTTACTACAAACACTGGGCATAAATTATTTGGAAATGTTGGGTGCGTTTTATGGTTTAAAAGCATATTCTAGGAATATGCACCATTTGCATGTTATTAACCATATGGGCGGAATAAAATCGATATCATGTGACAATTTGGTCAACACAATCTGGTAATGGTGGGTCAATAGACATATTTGGCTATCAGCAACTTACCTACCAGGTAAGCTAAATACAGTGCCAGGTCACGCAAATTCAATGATAAACACCGAATGGATGTTAAATCCTAGAGCTTTTGCTAAAATTACAAAGCAATATGGCACACCAGATGTCGATCTCTTTGCATCCAGACTAAATCACCACGTACCAATGTATGTCCCTTGGGAACCACACCCTGAGGCAGCAGCGATACATGCATTCGCGCTGAACTGGGGGACCTATTTCTTCTATGCTTTTCCCCCCTTCTGCCTTAATGTGTAGGGTACTACGCAAAATACAGATGGACTCTGCTTCAGGTATTTTGATAGTACCAACTGGCCTAGAACAGCCATGGTTCCCAGTGGTCCTCGACATGGTCATCGAAACTCCTATGACCTTTCCCAGTAGCCCAGACCTATTGACGCACCCTGTATCAGGCATAAGTCATCCATGCCATGACAAAATTAACCTACTGGGTTGAAGATTATCAAAACACCACTGCTGGGACTGGGATTGTCTGACAGGACCATCAACATGTTGACACCGTATGTCCACCAGGAAACAATACCTATCGAGCATCAGGAAGTGGGAAAGATACTGCTCGACTACTGGGACAACGTACTCATCTGCAACCATAACCAATGTACTGGAGTTCTTGGGGGGCCTTCACCATAATGAAGGATTGAGCTACAGCACCATCAATACTGCCAGACGTGCGCTGTAACCTACTTAAAACAGGTGCCAGGACAACAGGCCGTAGGGTCTCACCCGCTGGTGATCAAACTCATGAGGAGTATAGTCAACTCCAACCCTCTTAGACCTAGGTATACCCAAATCTGGGATGTCAGCGTGGTCCTGACATACCTAAGGAGATGGTCCCCAGCCAGGTCTCTCACCCTGGAAAAGCTAACCCTGAAAACGGTCATGCTGATGCCACTAGTCTCAGCACAAAGAGTCCAGTCCCTCCACTTACTGCGACTGGACAACATGGTTATAACACCAGACCGGGTCTCATTCACCATTCAGGAGCTGCTAAAGCAGAGCAGGCCAGGAACTTGAGTCCCACCTGACCTACGGTTGTGTGTCATGACTCACTTATTCACTTACATCAACACAACAAGAGATTCTCGAGGGAGAAAAAGAAAGAAAAAAAAAGGAAAAAAAAGCCTTATGCGTCAGCCACAAGAAACCTCATGGTTGGGTGTCGAGCAGAACCATCTCAAGATGGCTCAAGCAGGTACTGGGAGCTGCTGGAGTAGATACTGATGTATATACATCTCACTCCACCAGGGCAGCATCCACATCGGCGGCTAAAAGAATGAACATGGAGAAAACTCCGAAGTAAAATAGTAAGATTAAACGAGAACTTACCAGTTTGAAGTTTGATCTGTATTTTATGAGGAGTTACGATGAGGGATTACGTGCCCTCCGCTCCCACCCTCAATTATAGATCAACTGGTATCTTAGTTCTCCTTTTCTTTACTATGTTTATTTCAATTATTGTGTTCCTTGTGATTCCACACCGCTGCTTTGAAGAATGTCGCGCATGCATGCTGGGCGGGCTCTTCACGTAATCCCTCATCGTAACTCCTCATAAAATACAGATCAAACTTCAAACTGGTAAGTTCTCGTTTAATCTTACTATTTTTCTTTACCTGAAAGTACGAACATTCGGTTCGGTACATGCTGAACTGGAGGGCTATGTTTGTGTATAAATTCTATGGTATATCCCTGGATACTGCTTAAAATATAAGTGTCTGTAGTTAACATACTCCATGCATCCAGAAAGAAGTGTAATCTCCCACCAACCTCCATACTCCCTGCAATTCGTAAGGAACCAGACCCACCTACCTCCATGGTTACCAGTGGCAGGTTTACTTCTTTTTATGAATCCTTCGTGGAGGTTGAGGCACCGATGTCTGGGTTTGTGGTTGGGTTGGCGTTGGGGGTTTGCGCATCTTCCACAAAGGCCGGTCTGGGCCATGGCCTAAAAAAGACCGATGTGCGGTGTACCTGGCATTTGAGCTTTCACCAGTTTGTCTTGTTGTACTGGTGGGTGCATAAGGGTGCTGTTTATGACCATAGTAGGTTTTTGATGATGCCGCTTTGATGAGACCCAGGGTTTTTGCCTCCTCATCGAGCTCTTTGACTTGTTTGGATAGGTCACCTCCAAATAGTAAAATTGGTGGTTTTATATTTCCAGGTTTGCACAGACCTGCAAATTTCGGGTTTAAAGCAGGTCGGATGGCACTCTTCCTGATGATGTTTATTTTGTATTGTGTATTACAGAGCAGTGCCGGTGCATCCTGTTGATCCTGCGACATCTCCTTTTCATCTACTGTGCGGGCGAAAGCTGTTATTCCCGTTGTTAGGAGCTTCAGTACTTTTTGAAGTTTGACATCCATGCCTCTAACTCCTGCTCCGACGTGTTTCCATATGCAATTATTTACAATAGGAACATTCAGGGATGTACAGTTCCCTGGTGGCAAATGTCTTGCCGTGGTGTCCATTACAGCCTGTTCCTGTAGCTGCTTAAATGACATATAGTCAATACTGGCAGCTAGTTTTGGTTCCAGTTTTCGGCCAGTTTGGTCAGGCTGTATGAATTGGGACACCATGTCCAGTAGATTTTCATCTTCCTGCACCCCTCGCACACTTGATGTTTGTTCTGCAAACCCCTCTTCAGGGTCAGCCCAGAATTGACCCCCAGTACTCCCTTCTGACGAGGGAGATGCACTGTGCAGACCTACAAGAGATGCTGCTGTGGGTGTAATAAATTGCCCACAGTGACTAGACTCCATCTCCCGGAGCCTGTCACGTTGGAGCATTTGCTCCATAAGCCGCTCCATCCGGCTCCAGCGTTCACGGTCGCTGGCCGCTCGCGGCTGCTCAAAGTCGGACTCATCCGAGTCAACGACTCTACTAGACTTTTGTATTGCCTTACCGCCCGGCCGCGGTGTAGATCTGGCCGGTGCGGGGCCGAAGTCGGGAACAGCTGTTCCCATTACGGGTGATTCATGTGCCGCTGGCCGCTGCTGGCTGCGCGCAACTTCGCGGTCCTCCCTCGCCAGCTTTGTAGCAGCCTTCTTAGTTTTCCTCGTCTTGTCCATTGACCCCACACCTGTAACACAGTATGTAGAGAACAAAAAGAACGCAGAGTATCTCTTACCTGCAGTGCCCGGGTCTTAAACTTTGCCACTGAGGGGGAACGTCGTTCCACCCGCGTGACTGTTTCGCAATGCATGTAGCGATATGACACGCATGTGTCCTGGCGGGGTTCTTCACGTAGTCACGCACGTGGCTCCGAAGTAAAATTAGGAGTTCAAGTCTATATTTGCAAAGCCAAATTTCCAAATACTGAATTTCATATTGAAGTTCTGCCAGTAAGGTGGAATTCAAACTCCTGTATATAGAACTTCGGAGTTGGTGCATATCCATGATCGATTCCGAATAGCGGCTGATCAACAGTGAATAGTAAACCTCTGGTCGATTGTTGACTAGTACATGATAGCGAAGAGTACCTGAGAGATGGGAACCTGTTTACTTGATGAAAAGTAATCCGAATAGCAAAGGGTACCCCTAATTCTGTCGAATTTAGACAGGGGGGATAGAGGTCCCCCTATAGAAGTCCAGTCTTAGCAGAGGGATAGTAACATACAGGAGGAAAAGTAGTCATTTAAGGAGTAGTACCCCTCAGCAAAGAGTAAACTAGGAAGGGGAAAATCTGTGGTATCAGAGGGAGAGGTTCATTGCGTGATAACAGCGTGATGCGGTGTCGAGATCGAGTGTTCGTGAATTGTGCACTAGTGCTTTAAATCATTCTGTAAATTGTAAATATCTAGCTTTTCGTATTGTCATCGGATCCGGATTTTGTAAATATTCTATGTATGTAAATAAACTTAGAGTATATTAAGTTTTAGAACGTTAAGATTTAGATCGTGTTAAGTCCGCGGACCGTCATTTGTGTTGCTGCTTGTGCGAGTGATTATGAATTTAGAAACTTGAAGTGACAGTGTGTTTGAGTTAAATATTTGTAATTATTTTAGAGTGTGGTGTTGTAAGAATCTGAATCGGGGTGGTTCGATCAGGGGTTGTACTCCTTCGATCGTTGCGTCGGGGGAGGAGTCATCCCGCTGATTGATTGCGCCATGAGGAAGATTCATTAGAGTGGGGTTTACTGGATGCTTATAGTTTATATTGGGGGTGTGTATTGGGTTATTGGTAATCGGGGGAATATTTTCGTTCTTAATTATACTTTTGTTAGCTTGGTTCAGATTTGTCTGTCTGTGCAAACTTAAAGTGAATTGAGTGAGAGAGAGATTACTGCGTGAGAGACTGAGATTGAGACAGTCGGGGAAATCAAGGAGCTAGAATGAAGACTCCATCGACATGGGTGCCGAAATTAATTAGGAACTCCAGTAGCGGGAGGATGAAGGAATCCTTCTTCACCCCCTCCCCGGGTACTTTCCCTTGCAACCGCAAGAGATGCAACACTTGTCCCTTCACCTCCCCCCTCAACTCCATTCAAGGACCTAAGCAGTCATTCCAGGTGCGACAGAGGTTCACCTGCATCTCCTCCAACCTCATCTATTGCATCCGCTGCTCTAGATGCCAGCTGATCTACATCGGTGAGACCAAGCGGAGGCTTGGCGATCGTTTCGCCGAACACCTCCGGTCGGTCCGCAATAACCAACCTGACCTCCCGGTGGCTCAGCACTTCAACTCCCATTCCGTATCTGACCTCTCTGTCCTGGGTCTCCTCCATGGCCACAGTGAGCATCACCGGAAATTGGAGGAAATGCACCTCATATTCCGCTTGGGCAGTCTACATCCTGGGGGCTTGAACATTGAATTCTCCCAATTCTGCTAGCCCTTGCTGTCCCCTCCCCTTCATCAGCCCTCTGGTTGTCTCCTCCCCTCCCCCAGCCCTCGGGCTCCTCCTCCGCCTTTTTTCCTTTTTTGCTTTCTTCTCCCCACTCCCTATCAGTCTGAAGAAGGGTTTCGGCCCGAAACGTTGCCTATTTCCTTCGCTCCATAGATGCTGCTGCACCCGCTGAGTTTCTCCAGCATTTTTGTGTACCAAGGAATCCTTCTTGAAGTACCGGGATAGAACAAATAGCTTTTCAGAGGGTGAGATAGGAGGAGAATATGGAGGGATTAATCCGGACATGGATAATATCATTATGTCAGAGCAATTCACCGATGGATTCAGAACGGACTTCCCGTAGACAGTGTGTTTGTAGGGAGATGCCCGCATTAGGTATAAATGTCCCCCAGACCACAGGCAGTCAGACCTCAAGGCAGCCTGGTTCAACGGCAGCCTGGAAATTAAAGGTTCAAGTAAAAAAAATAAGAACAGGAGAGGAAAAGGAGGAAGAAGCCCTCAAGCCTGGATAGACCTCTCATTCAGGGAACCGACCTTTCCTCGGTTTGGCTGGAGAGGTTATAGAGCGATCTGGCCCGATCAGTGTGATAGTTGTGGGGGATTGGGACACTGGAGTCAGTCGTGTCCTCTGAAAGAATATTATCGAGAAGGAAGAGGGCAGAGAAGAAGGCCACGGGGTTACAGAAACCAGTGGATTCCGAGAGGGTACCGAGAAGTGGCGGCGCTGTCGTACAGCAGCGGCTCGCCTGCAGTCCGTCTGTTTTTACTTTTGTTGTTGTTTTCTTTTGTCCTGTTTTAGTTAAATTTTAGTTTATTGTGTTGTGTATGTGTGGGGTGGGGGGGTGAAACATGATTTTTGTCTCTTCCTTCGGGGGAATGCGACTTTTTCTTGTCGTATCCCCCTTCTGCGCCGAGGCCTAATGGCGGAGCTGCCGGCCTCCAACTCCAACTGCGACCGACCGACCTCGAGGCTCCGGAGGCAGAGCCAGGACTTACCAGCGCGGGGCTGGCCTGCTTCGGGGCTGCGGTGGCATTCCGGCGGTGGCGACCGAGGACACTGGTGGCGACCTGAATCCGGAGGCTCGGCCGCGGGCCCGGTGGACGACATCGTCTGGAGCTCCCGCAACTACAGCTGCGTCCGCTGGACAGCTTCGGCCACCCCGGGCCGCGGAGTTTGAACCGGCCCATCACGGAGCTCGGATTCAGCCGCGGGATTGACTTACCATCACCCGGCGGGGTCACAACATCAGAAGCCTGGATCGCCTCAGCGCAGAGGAAGAACAAAGCGGGAAGAGACAGAGACTTTAAGACTTTTGCCTCCATCACAGTGAGGAGGTGTTTGGTGAACTCACTGTGGTGGATGTTAATTTGTGTTTATTGTGTGTTTTGTTATTTATTATTATATGTATGACTGCAGGCAACGAAATTTCGTTCAGACCGAAAGGTCTGAATGACAAATAAAGGAATCTCTCTCTAATCTCTCTAATTCTTGGAACCCCGAAGGTAGAGGACGAGGACACTGGCAGGGAGGTCAGGGGGCAGGGACATTTTGGCAATCCAACCCATTTCGGTAGCCCTAACCTGCCAGTTAACAGTAATACCATCTATTAAAATTAAAGGTGTCCTCACATGGCCTGAGAAACAGCACTATAAATCAGAAAGAACACCACCCCTTCCAAGTAGGAGGAGACACATAGAATCCAATTCCCAAGAAACCCTCACTGAAAGGAAGAAGCAAGACAGGGAAACATAGTAGCTGGCATGAGAAGGAATGGCAACTAAGGAATGGAAATGGCACTAGGGAGAGAAGAAACAAACTTACTGTGCAGGAGGAACGGGAGTGGGGAAAGAAGATATTATATTAATGTGTTACTCAGTTTGTGCTTGCAGGACAGTATATCGACGAGACACTATCTGGTGAGTGAGGTAAAAGAATCCGCAGACCCCTTAAGAATGGGAAGAAGACAGCAAAAGGTAATGTAGCTCCCTGGAAACAGGTGACCAGCAGGAAGAACTGATACTGTCCTGCCCCAAAGCAAGCTGCTCCTCAGTATTCCTACTCCCTTGTAATTGAAACTACCATCAGAAAAGAAGAAGAAGTAGACCTACCCTCATGCCCAACTTTAATATCACCTATTAAATGGTCAAAAGAGGAACTGTGAGCAGCAGGACTTCCCTTTAAGAGACCAGACTAAGGAATTATTCAGTAGTTAAGAACTAGTACCAGCGAGAACCCCTCGACAGAGAACGAAGCCAATAGAGTAAAAGTGAGAACCCCTAGGCAGAGAACGAAGCCAACATAGTAGAGAATCAACATAGTAACGAGTTACCATAGTGAGGAGTCATGCATAAATAAGAAGAGGTACTGGAGGAGACTTAGTAAATTAGAGGGAAAAACTTGAATAGGTATTGAGAGCCGATGCATATTGAACCGATGGATTTGAATTGTTTAACCCTTGATTGTAAAGCGGCTTCTATTATCACGGTGGAAAGAAATTGTCCCTGGATTTGGCATTCTTGATTGGATTTATGATGAAATTGACAGCATAGGGAAATTGATTGTTTAAATTTGAACAGCTGGGAATTCCACAGGAATTGGAATGGAATTGTATTATTGGCTACAATGCTGTGGAATGAGAAGGATGAGATGGACTGAAATTTGAAATAGTAAATTGAAGGCTGAGATTGAATTTGGTAAAATTGGAACATTTATCATGGTTTGCTTTAAATTAGAGTCACGCCTGTAGGGAAATCTGGACTGAACCCAGCTGAAATTTATATGAGGACCCGTCATCAGATATACATATTATAACATTGTGTGAGTATGAAGGAGGCTGATTAGTGTTGATCCTAGAATAATAAAGAGTATATTAGGGAACAGAATAGGAATAGGGATACAGTAATATAATAGGTTCAAATAGGGATAGTATTGTAGAACTATAGTGAATGTATGGGAAAGTATGGGTGCATGATGGTAACTTGCTTTGTCCCAAGTTTTTAAGGATATTAGGTTTTAGGTTCGACCATGGAAAGGGATGGAAGAATGGGCAGCAACACCGATGGAGGAAATTCACGCCCACAAAAACTCGGGAGGTGAAGACTCATCAGACGGAAATTGTGAAGTTATGCCCATGAAAACTCGGGACGCTTGACAAGATTCTGGAAGAAACATCATCATCTTGTGTTGCTGATAGATGGAAAATGTAAAGGACACACTTATGTATATCTGGTTAGCTGGTTATTGAACTATTTGATTATCATAAATGATGGGATATCATATATGATTTAAAAAAAAAGGAAGGAATGTTAATCCTGGCCAAATTGGAGAGGCTAGGACTTTAAAATGGGGTAAAAGCTTCAGGGCTGCTGGGAGATTTGGTCAATTTGGAATGGCTCTCTGCAGAGCTGGGACGAGCTGGAACAGGAGTGGTGCCAGTGTGTCTAGAGCCTAGAAGCAAGTTGTAAGAAAAGAATAAGAAGATCTGCAGACCCTATCAATTAGGTGCAAAATGCATAGAATGGATTGGATGGCTGCAAACCAGACATACAGCTTGTAAATAATTGTAAATAATGTTACAGTTCTACTTTGCCGAATATTGATTAGATGAGGTATTGAGTCTTGTCTGGGTTTCTTGCAGATCAGGGTAAATGTTTCTAAGTTGGCTTCCTTGAGAAGTCCTGTTTGAATACAATGTATTAAGCTGCTGTATTATTGGGTTAGGGAAATGTCTGTTATGTATGGGGTTAATCGATATCTGTAATTGGATTATTAAGAGACCACCCCCATGTGGTTCGGCCCCTCGAGGTCCCTGGACATTTAAAAGTCCGCTACCACGAGGTCCAGTGTCAATCTTCTGGGAGAGCGCCTGGGACTACGTGACCTTCTGGAGTGTCTCTGTTTGAGCAAGGCCTAGAGGGCTTGATCGGGCATATGCGAGGATTGAACCCGCAGTGGGATAGGTACAGTAGTTGAACTGTAATTGTGCTTTGATAAAATAAAGATTAGTTGTTTGATTCAGTGTTTTTACTGAAACTAGACTGGGGGGAAGCTTAGAAGGAGCAACTTACAATATGGCTACCACTGACTGATTAATAAGTCGATGCACAATATTAGGACCCAGTAGAGTGAGCTGCACAATATATATATAAATCAACTGCGAGGGTTCTATTTTGGCAATGAGGATTCAATTTATAACAGAGATGAAACTAGACGATCAGGATATGGACTTTAAGAAGGAACTGCAGATGCTAGAAAATCAAAGGTACACAAAAATGCTGGAGAAACTCAGCGGGTGCAGCAGCATCTATGGAGCGAAGGAAATAGGCAACGTTTCGGGCTGAAACCCTTCTTCAGACTGATAGAGGGTGTGGGGGGGGGGGGGCGAAGAAAGGAAAAAGAAGGAGGAGGAGCCCGAGGGCTGAGGGAGAGATAGGAAGGGGAGGAGACAGCAGGGGCTAACAAAATTGGGAGAATTGACAGCAGAGGCTGTCTGGATGTTCTGCATCCTGGGGGCATGAACATTGAATTCTCCCAATTTTGTTAGCCCCTGCTGTCTCCTCCCCTTCCCATCTCTCCCTCAGCCCTCGGGCTCCTCCTCCTCCTTTTTCCTTTCTTCGCCCCGCCCCCTCCCCCAACCCCTCACCCTCTCCCCACCCCCTATCGATCAGGATATGGATGCAGGAGTATGGAATCTATAATAAGACTTTATACTCTTTCTTGCTCTGCTCACTGCATCTCCTCAGATCCATAAATCTTGATAATATAAAGTTTGATGATTATGGACTACCAGTTTACAGATTTTCAGGTCACAGGTGGGACTAGTGTAGATGGGATATGTTTGTTGGTGTGGGAAAGTTGGGCCGAATGGGCTTGTGACCATGCTGTATGAATGTGATTCTATGGCTCGAGTTCCATAACTTCCGACAGTTTTAACATGTTTCCCTTCATTCTCAAACACAGGACCAATATCTGTACCATCTGCAAATGCTTTTATCATTCCCCCTACATTGAAATGGTTAATGTATATTACAAAAAGCAAGAGATTGAGCAGTGAACCATAGCAGTCACAAAACCACCCATCAGCCTTGATCCTTTTCTTCCTGCCAGTTTTGTATTGAATTTAACACTCTCTCTTAGATTCCATGAAGCTTTCTTTAAAATAAGTTTGCTAAAATCAATGTCGAATATCAAAAACACTGCTCTCATCAATGCTACTTGCTGCCTCCTCAAAAAGTTCAAACGAGTTTGTCTGAACTTCCTTGAATAAATCCATGCCAACTATCCCTAATTAATTTGTGTTTCTCTTAGTGGAGGTTTAATCTCTCCTTTAGAATGGATTCCAATAATTTGCTCAGCACCTTTGCTTTGCAGGCAATGGTACAATTTTAATAATCCTCCAATCCTTTGCTATCATAACTGGTAGATTGAAAAATTGTAATCAGCATCGTCATGTCAGGGTAAAAAAGAGGTGATTGATTCAGGAGTCCTTTTCTGTGCAGAAGAAATGGTTCTTTTAAGTTTGTTTGTCTAGGCTTTCAAGCTCATGCACCTTCTCCCAAAAGGTAGAAGAGAGTAAAGGGAATGGCCAGAGTTACTGGCATCCTTGCCCATATTTCCAGTCTTTGGATGCAACGCATTGTAAAGATGGACTGGATGGAGGGAAGTGTCAAGCTTATGATGGACTGGGCAATGGTCTCCATTCTCTGATGGTTCAGGTGGTCAAGAGCAAAGCAGTTGCCATACCAGGATGAGATGCATCCTATCGGAATACTTTCTATAGCGTATCTGTAGAAGTTCGAGAGAATTCTCATGGACTTGCTGAAACTTCTCTGATGCCTCAGAAAGTAAATACACTGAAGCACTTTCTTGATCACCACAACAATGTGAAAGGATCAAGTTAGTTTGCTGATGATATGAACGGCAAGTAACTTGAGGTTGATAACCATCTCTACAGCTCCGTTGATGAGGAGAGGGTTGTGTTCACCCCAACACACCCTATCCTCCACTTCCTTAGGTCAACCAATTCTTTCATCGTGCTGACATTAATGGGCTAAAATGTTGTTCTGACACCATGACACAAAGTGCATGATCTTTGTCTGTACTTTGTCTCATTATTGTTGTTAATTCAGCTGACAAGCGTGGTATCATCGGTGAACTTAAAGATCGGATTGGCATTATATTTTGGCCATACGGTTGTAGGTGCAGATAGGGAAGAGCAGGTGAAGACTGAGCACACGACCCTCAGGGGCACCATGTTGAGAGTCAGGGTGATGAAGTGTTATGACCAATTCTGACAGACTGACATCTGCTGATCAGGGAGACTGGTGCAAATGTGGGCCATTACCAATCTTTCAAAGCTCTTCATTATGGTCAATGTAACAACAACTGGGTCCGAGCCATTCAGAGGTAATTTTATTTTTCTTGGTGACTGAAATGTTATAGGCTTCATTGAAGCAGATGGGGACGGAAGGCTGTTGCAGTGAAAAGCTCAGGATGTTGGCGAAGACTGTGGCCATTTACTTGGCGCACAATTTCAGAATGGATCCAAGGACTCCATAAGGACTCAACAGCTTTCCGAGAGATTACCTTCATGAAAGCAGATCTAAGCTTTGCCTATGGGATATACGTGGCAGAGACAGTGAAGGATGGGGGGCTCGCGCAGTGATGGGACTTTATTTGCTTCAAAACGTGCATATAATGCATTGAGCTTATCTGGTAGAGATGCAGCATTGCCAGAGATCACCCTGTCGTGAAAGTATTCAGGCTTTGATACATTTGCCTGGCATCGGCTTGATTGAATTGAGCCTCTAACTTGTTCTGGACTTCTTCCTTAGTATCACTGTGAGCCTTACAAAGTTCATACTTATTTTTTCTCTGATTCTAGCCTCTGCAGTCCCTTGTGTCTCTATAAGATCCTCCTTCCTCCATATTCCCTTTGTTCTACCCACTCCCCTCCTTCTTTGCAACTTAAAACTCATTTGTTTTCTCTCTTTTCCAGTTCTGAAAAAGGGGTTCCATCCATCCTTAAACATTAAAGGGCCTGTCCCACCAGCATGTGACTGCATGCGGCGAGCGCGACCAAACGTGGTGGCTTGAGGCATACGGCCTCGCGGGACCGGTCCCACTTCCAACCGCGGAGCCGTCTGGAGCTGGTCCCGACATCATACTCACCAATCAGCTGGGCAGGAGGCGGGCCGACTGAATTTGGACGTCGCACGGCGTCGGGCGGTTACGTCATCACGCAACAGCACGCCGGGTGGTGACGTCATCATGCAACGCCACGCGCTAGACATACGACGTCAAGACGCTGCGTTCAGCGTCGAGACGCTGCGTACGGCGTAGAGGCGGTGCGTACGGCGTCGAGGCAGTGCGTATGGCGTCGAGGCGGTGCGTACCGCGTCGAGGCGGTCCGTATGGTGTCGAGGCGGTGCGTACGCCCGTCGAGCGGTGCGTACGGCCTCAACGTGGCAGCGGGCCGGCAGGCCGTTGCCGCGCGGAATTTTTGGACAGTGTCAGTTTTTCGGAGCCCCGCGCGGCGCGGGACCAGCTCCGCACAACTCCATATGGCTTCGCCAATCGAAGTGGGACTGGCCCCACAAGGTCGTACGACTAGCGCGACCACGTTAGGTCACGCTAGCTGCATGCAGTCGCATGCTCGTGGGACAGGCCCTTTACTCTGTTCATTTTCCACAGATGCTGCCAGACCTGCACAGTGCTTCCTGCATTTTCTGTTTTTGTTTCAGTTTTCCAGCATCTGTAGTTTACTTTTATTTTCAATTCAGCTGTGAGGCAACAGCCTTTCCAGCTGCATGACTGTGCCACCTTTATGACATCCTGGATTAATGAGCAGAAACAAAATGCCTCACAGATTCTATTCCTTGCCTTCTCCGCTTTCCATTGCTGTAGCATTTGGAACAAGAGATGCGCTATGTATTTGGTCAGGCCACAGAAGAATTACTTGAAGAAGTGCATACACCATCCGTCACTGCGAGTCCAGAGGACGTAGCTTCTGCCTTCTTTGATGCAGCTTTTTTCCACACTTGTTCACTGAGCATCCAAGACATTTATCAGTAAGAGTGGGTGATGTGCAGCTTCCGCTGGAGCTGTTGAAATACTGTACAATGAAGAACTCCCGTTCATATATGAAGTAAAATATCACTAGAGCAGAAATGTGAAAAGTCCAAAGCAATTTCCGAATGGAATTCTGTTTATTTCATTTCAGTACATATGTGTTCTTGCAGTCTTATTATTTAAAGGGAATGTTATGGAAACTATATTTTCCATCCTATTGTTTTAAAACATCACAGCTTTATGTCAATGCTTATATGTTTCAAATACAGTGTGCATTAATTAGACATTTCTTAACATGTTCAGAACTGTTGTAAATTAAAAAATATTAGCTAGAGTCATTTGAAGAATAATTACAATTTAATAGTTTATGTTATGGGCCTGTCCCACTTAGGCAATTTTTCAAGCGACTGGAACGGCGACTGTCAGAGTGGAACACACACACACACACACACACACCACACACACCACACACACACACACACACACACACCACACACACCGCTTTCTTCACCAGCCCATTATGCAGGCGGGGGACAGGGCAAGTGGGGGAGCGCTGTCTGAATGAAATTCACACGGTGCAAAGCCAAGGTGATACAGACACACACCGCGCTGAACAGGAAGGTTGGCGCTTTAATTAATATGGCTAAAGCACAGTGTACGATAAGTCCTTTAAAAGAGGGGGGAGAGGGGGGAGAAGGATGGAGAAGGAGTGGAGACAACTATTAAGAAGCCAGAGATACACTGCTGTGAAGCTTGGCGGACATTTAACATTACCGGTCGGTTATCCTTGGTTCTGAAAACTACTGGTTACGTTTTATTCCCCCCACTGAGCCAATGCGGTCATCACTGGTCATCACCGGCTACAACCTGTGAGAACCTATGAGAACCTTTGACCTCCTGGCAACCCACTAGGATCTCCTGGCGACTCACCTATGGCACAAAATTTCTCGCTACTCTCCATGGCAGCTTCATTCTGGTCGCCGCTATTTTTCAACATGTTGAAAAATTTGCGGCGAACATAATGAGGCCGCGAATAGTTCCCAGAATGCAGGAACTCCTCACGACCATGAAGGCGACTCCCCGGCAACCACCCGTGAACATATGGCGACCATGTGGTGACTGCATAGTCTCCTGCAGAAGCCTAAAAAGTCGCCTAAGAGGGACATGCCCATTACTTAGTAAGTTCAGGTTTCAATAAGATGTTTTGTAGAGTATTATCCTTCACATTTTATAACCTATAGAATAAAAATATTCCCAATTTTATATATCAGAAATTTCTATGACTGTAAATTAACACCTTACTATCAATATTAATTAAAGAATTATACAATGCCATATTAATGCATTTTGTAAGTTGGTGCACACTGATACAGGCTTCTTTCAAATGGCTACAAAATGATACTTGAGAGTTTAGCCAGTTATGACTTAAGTATAATTAAGTTCAAGTTCAAGTTCAAGTTCAAGTGAGTTTATTGTCATGTCCCTGATAGGACAATGAAAATTCTTGCTTTGCTTCAGCACAACAGAACATAGTAGGTACACAAAAATGCTGGAGAAACTCAGCGGGTGCAGCAGCATCTATGGAGCGAAGGAAACAGGCAACGTTTCGGCCGAACCCTTCTTCAGACTGATAGGGGGTGGGGAGAAGAAAGGAAAAAAGGCGGAGGAGGAGCCCGAGGGCTGGGGGAGGGGAGGAGACAACCAGAGGGCTGATGAAGTGGAGGGGACAGCAAGGGCTAGCAGAATTGGGAGAATTCTGATTTGTGCGGCTCCTTCTGCCACACTGGTATCATTCTTCACCAGTGTGGCAGAAGGAGCCGCACAAATTATCACAGTTTAGAACATAGTAGGCATTGACTACAAAACAGATCAGTGTGTCCATATGCCATTCTATAAATATATACACACATTAGATGAAAAGTTATACTTTATAACCTACGAACCTATCTCCAATGATGTGTTATTAGTAAATTATCCACTCTTTTTTTTTATCTTGACATTTGTGTTTTCTTTTTTTTTTCTCTTCTCTCTTTATTTCTAACTTTTTATCTATAAAAAAACTAGAAGCAGAATCAATCCACAATTGATAATATTAATAATGTATGATTGATATACATGAAATGTTTTTTATCATAATATGTCTTTGCTTCTAATAAAAATATTTTAAAATATATATATATATATATATATACACACATGAATAAATAAACTGATAAAGTGCAAATAACAGTTAATGGGCTATTAAAGTTCAGAGTTTGGTCTGAGCCAGGTTTAATAGCCTGATGGCTGTGGGGAGGTAGCTATTCCTGAACCTGGTCGTTGCAGTAATTAAGGCCATCTACATGCTTTCTTTCCTGTTAATCACAAATTAATTTACTGAAAACAGAACAAAAACACATTGACTTTTAAAAATTATTTTATTCTGTTTTCTTTGAGTTATTGATCGAAAAGTACTGTACTCATTTATTTGATCATTCTTCACCAGTGTGGCAGAAGGAGCCGCACAAATCATCACAGTTTAGGTTGAAGCCCCTCACTAAATCCTAGCCTCTGGTGCTTCCCTATTTGTATCTTTCCACTCCAGGCCGTCTGTCGCCTAATTGCCCTGTCTCATCGTGGTTGTCTACGAGATTCCAAGTTTATGTTCACGAGTTTAAACGAGTTCCCACGTGTATGTCTAAGTTTGCCGTTTACTTCTAATTTCTGCGATGTACCAAGTTCCTCTCCCGAGTTACCGAGTTACTCTTGAGCCAACCGTGAATGAAGGTCTGTTTTAAGTATCAAATCGAGGAGCTGGACAGCATCTCATACAGTAAGTATATTCTGATTCAGTATTGAAAGTTATTCAATTTCAAAACTTAAAAAACTAGGCAGGATCTCGGCCCCGCACTCGCTGCCATTGTGCAGCAAGGAGGCGGTGGCGGTGAAGCAACAGTGTTAAAGAAGACAGCTCCATCCTGCGGCTTTGAGTTAAAGATAGAATTCAGCGCGGCCGCATCTATTGATATGACCTACAAAGGGAAATGCGCACCGTCCAGTGCCAGAGCAGTTATACTTATGATTTGTTTGAAACACGCATCACATAGTTAGATGACCAGCGGGCGGAGGTTTGCTATATTTTAATTGAATTTACTGCCAGGTCTACACACTGCGGGGAGACGGGAGATGGAATATTTGAATGTGGACGGATGTCTCCGCGCCTGCTTGTTCTAAGCGGAATATATTTTTAGTTGCCTTTCAAGCCGGGCTTTGGTTTTATTCCTTGTTTTTTGTTTTATTCGCACACACTTTTCGTATGTGAGGGTGTGAGAAGTCCATGCCGGGTGCCGGCCGGCCGCAGCCGCTGTTCTTTCCACATCAGTTGCACATCAGATTGTTGGGAGACGGAGCTCAGGGTTCGCCGCCTGAGCTGCTTTGGTGCCCAGGCGTGAGTTGAGGTGGAGAGAGGCTGGGGTGGGGGGATGCGCAGGCGTCATTAATCTGTCTGGGGTGACAAGGCTCTTGGGTTAGGCTGGGATCATTCTCTGCTCTCATCTCTCTCTTTCTGTGTGTGCATTTGCAGAAGGAAGAGTGGTCTACCTCGCTGGGGCATAAGACCTCTGCCGCCTGCCCCTTAAAGCCATCAACTTGTTTGTTCCTTTGGTGCGCCTCATCTGCCCTGCTCCCCATCCCAGCCCTGGCCCCCAGCTCTCTGCCCCCTCTTGGAAATGTCGCTTCCGCCGCTGTAATGAGGAGGAGTCCGGCTGGCTGGCTTGGTGGGTGGAGGGGTGGGCAGGGAGGGGGAGTGGGTACAAACCACCGAATCCATTCTCAAAAGTCATGCAGAGCCGTGTAGAACTCACGTTTCTCTCTGCTTCATATACGTGGGAATTCCCTCAGTATGGTCACTCAGCGGGACAGGCAGCATCTCTGGAGAGAAGGAATGGGTGACGGGATGCCGTTTCCAAAATGCTGCTGTGTCTTTGTGTTACTCCAGCACTGTGTGTTCACTTTTTGTCAACCAGCATCTGCCCTTTCTTGTGTATGACATTATTTGTATCCGTGGCAGTTGATTGTCACTCCCTTCAGTTTCCCAGGGGGTCAGGACGGGACTGGAGTTGGGAGGGAAAGGTGGGGGGGGGGAGGGGGGGAGGAGGGGAGTGGGGGAGGGGGTTTGGGGTGACTTAGCATGGGAGACAAATGTAGGAGAGGTGTACTGACTGTGTGGGCAGACACTTTGGTAGTGATTGCCCATGGGGTTCACTGTCGAGGACTTCATAATGCAGAGAGCATTATAAACAGTTGCCGCAAAATAAGATTTTTTGTGGATCTGGTATATCTGGGTATTGAAAACGCTTTTGGTCTGCAGTGTGCAATAGTCACCAAAATACACTGCATCTTTAGAAAGGAAAAATACAAAATATGTCAATCCCACTGGATAGGCCTTAGTCGTGGTGCTGTACAACACGGAAACAGGTCCTTCGTCCCAGCTTGACCGTGCCGTCCAAGTTGGCGTCTTGGGGTAGACCTATTTGCCTGCATGTGGCCCATAGCCCTCTAAACCCTTCCCATCCATTTATCTGTCGTTAATAACCTCAAGAAAATATTAAGTCTACGTGAGCCTGCTTCAGTTTCCTGGGTCCAACTCGGAAAGAAGTCTCCCCCTTTCCAGGGTTAATCGCTCCACTGTTTATAATGCTCTCTGCATTATGAAGTCCTCGACAGTGAACCCCATGGGC
This sequence comes from Malacoraja senta, assembly GCA_038087875.1. Taxonomy (NCBI): domain Eukaryota; kingdom Metazoa; phylum Chordata; class Chondrichthyes; order Rajiformes; family Rajidae; genus Malacoraja; species Malacoraja senta. Next base: position 175,637,355 of record CM075977.1, read on the forward strand.
AATCACTACCAAAGTGTCTGCCCATACAGTCAGTACACCTCTCGTACACTTGTCTCCCGTACTAAGTCACCCCAAACCCCCCTCCCCCCACTACCCCCCCTCCCCCCCTCTTCCCCTTCCTCCCCCCTCCCCCCCCCCCCCCACCTTTCCCTCCCAACTCCAGTCCCATCCCGATCCCCTGGGAAACTGAAGGAAGCGACAATCAACTGCCATGGATACAAATAATATCATACACAAGAAAGGGCAGATGCTGGTTGACAAAAAGTGTCAGGAGTAACACAGTGCTGGAGTAACACAAAGACGCAGCAGAATTTTGGAAACGTCACCCCGTCACCCATTCCTTCTCTCCGGAGATGCTGCCTGTCCCACTGAGTTAAAGAGTGCCCACGGTAGACTCACGAGTCACTACAGTAAACGCACGGGCTACTACGTTCGTTCAACGAGTTTAAAAGTTTAAAATGTTTACTTCAAGAATAAATTTGACTCGTGGAAATCTTTCATCATGTTGAAAAATTTTCACGAGTTAACAAGTTTCCCGAGTACTTGCCGTTAGCGTTACTAGTCGCAAAGTTACGTCCACGAGTTCCGACGTTCCCGCTACGTTAATTCTACGTGATTACCACGAGTTTGATTTGTTTTAAACTCGGGATCACTCATGGGTGGACTCGCACCGTGAGACTGGGGTTTAAGGCTAAGGTTCTGGGATTCCGCTTTTAAAACCTTCTACCCATCTACATCTCCCTTTCTCAATTATGATCCTTAATGCCTTTTTTTCACAAAATCTTTGGTCATCTGTTATAAACACCTGGATATGTGGAGGACTGTGGTCCGTTTTCTATGAGGTGAAAGTGAGCTGATGCTACTACAGCAAGCATCTGTATAAGAAACGTAAATAGGGACTAATATTCACTACTGCTGTCTGAAACTGCACGCGAACTGATATAGTACTATGACAACAATCTAGCAAATTCCTTTTGGTGGGGCATTAAAAACTGCTTTATTTTCTGCATGATCGTTTCTTCCCTTGGTTTCAGTGTTGCTACGGTTTTGGATTCAACTATATCCATGTTCTTCAGGGTCATTAAAGATCCTATCACCCTTCTATGCATACCAAGTGTACAAGCAAGACAACATGAATTTCAGTCAGAACGCAACCTTATTCCTCCAAATGTTTGAGGCCTTCGGAATGCCTCAGATGGACTTGTATCATTCATACGTTCATAGATTCATAAGTTATAGAAGAACCATTAGGCCATTCAGCCATCAAGTCTACTCTGACATTCAGTCATGGCTGATCTATCATTCCCTCTCAACCATATAACCATATAACCATATAACCATTACAGCACGGAAACAGGCCATCTCGGCCCTTCAAGTCCGTGCCGAACATTTTTTTTAAATTAAAAAAAATATATATATATACTTCCCCCTAGTCCCATCTACCTGCACTCAGACCATAACCCTCCATTCCTTTCCCGTCCATATACCCATCCAATCTATTTTTTAAGGATGAAATCGAACCAGCCTCCACCACTTCCACTGGAAGCTCATTCCACACAGCTACCACTCTCTGAGTAAAGAAGTTCCCCCTAATGTTACCCCTAAACTTCTGTCCATTAATTCTCAAGTCATGTCCCCTTGTTTGAATCTTCCCTACTCTCAATGGAAAAAGCTTATCCACGTCAACTCTGTCTAACCCGCTCATAATTTTAAAGGCCTCTATCAAGTCCCCTCTTAACCTTCTGCGCTCCAAAGAATAAAGACCTAACTTGTTCAACCTTTCTCTGTAACTTAGTTGCTGAAACCCAGGCAACATTCTAGTAAATCTCCTGTGTACTCTCTCTATTTTGTTGACATCCTTCCTATAATTAGGCGACCAAAATTGTACTCCATACTCCAGAATTGGCCTCACCAATGCCTTGTACAATTTTAACATTACATCCCAACTTCTATATTCAATGCTCTGATTTATAAAGGCCAGCACCCCAAAAGCTTTCTTTACCACCCTATCTACATGAGATTCCACCTTCAGGGAACTATGCACAGTTATTTTTAGATCCCTCTGTTCAACTGCATTCCTCAATTCTCTACCATTTACCATGTACGTCCTATTTTGATTTGTCCTGCCGAGATGTAGTACCTCACATTTATCAGCAACCCTATTCTCCTGCCTTCTCCCCATAACCCCTTACACTCATATATGTCAGTCTCTGGCTTAAAATATCCATTGACTTAGCCTCCGTAACCTTCTGTGGCAATGAATTCCACAGATTCACCACGCTCTGACTAAATAAATTACTCCTCAACTCCTTTATAAATTTGTAAAGGTACGTCCTTTTATTCTAAAGCTATGGCCTCTGGTCCTAGACTCTTCCACTAGTGGAAACACCCTCTTCATATCTACACTATCCACGCCTTTCACTATTCGGTAATGCCACTGTCCCACTTAGGAAACCAACGGAAACCTCTGGAGACTTTGCGCCCCACCCAAGGTTTCTGTGCGGTTCCCAGAGGTTTTTGGAAGGTAAGGGTAGTGGAAGGTAAGAACTTTTTTTCACCCAGTTTTATTCCACCAGGGAGGTCTTACCTTCCACTACCTGCAACCTCCGGCAACCACCTTCAACTAGCATCGCAACCGGCTTCGACTAAAAAATTACCGATTTTTAAAAACGGCAACCTATATTTAGTCGCGGCCGGTTTTGAATTTTTTGAAATAATCGCCGGAACATAGAAGAAGCGGAAACCACTTTTGACCATTAGGGAGACTGACAAAAACCTCTGGGAACCTCCGGGAACCGCACGGAAACCTTGGGTGGGGCGCAACGTCTCCAGAGGTTTCCGTTCAGGTTTCCTAAGTGGGACAGGGGCATAAGTCTGAATGAGGTCCCTCTTGACCTAAACTCTAGTGAGTACAGGCCCAATGCCGTCAAACGTTTATCTTATGTTAACCCAATCACCATTCCTGGGATCATTCTCAAAGTCCTCATCTGGATCCTCTCCTGAGTGCAAAAGATAGAAAGGCCTAGGAATTTCACAGTTGTATATGTTTGGACATGAAGGTAGGTGGCTTGTTTATGTGGCTTTGGGGAGTGGTGCTTTTTAGGCACATTCTATTGAAAAGAACTGTATGGAACCAGGGAAACAGACCAAGTTGTAGTGCTCTCAGATAGAAATGATGCTTCCTGCTCGAAATACTCAAATGTCAGCTAATTAATATTATTAGTTGTCATGTTCCTGCTATTAATGGAAATTTCCTGGCGTGTGTGACCACATGAGAGTAGATGAGAATGAGATAACATAGAACTAGTGATTGGGTGATCGATGGTCGACATGGACTCTGTGGCCCAAAGGCCCTGTTTTCATGATGTACCTCTAAACTCCAAACTCTAAACTGTCAGGTAAATCACCAAAGCAGAAAGAATCCAGTTGAAGAAGCTGTTCGGGAAACAGAGTTTGGGTCTTGTGGTGAAAAGCAAATATCCTATAGCAAGCAAGATAGACCACTCCTGCTAAATGCAATGGGCTGACGTGTAGTATGCAACGAAACAGAACGTGGGCCTTTTTTTCATCCATTTCCGTAACCCGACCCGACCCGCCCGACCCGACTCGACCCGACTCGCAGTGTAATCAACGTTGCGGGGGGACAGTTTGTGTTAATAAATTATAATTCTGAAAATGAGGAGAAGATTTTTCCAAAATAACTTTTATTTTTACGAGGTTGTTTCCGTAACCGGCTTCCGTCTCCACACTAGTATCCTATGGGATCTTTGGTGCAGAGATGGGAGCCGGTTACGGAAATGGGGCCTAAGATTACCCATGAATCTGCCCATGACCGTATTACGTCTTTTTCGTCGAGTGATCTATCTTGCTTGCTATAGGATCTTTGGTGAAAAGGCTGCTAGCGTGATTGATTTATCAAAGAAGATTACCCTGATGGGCCTCTTCCTGCTTGTAAAATTGTAGTCTTGAGGAGATACAGCATGGAAATAAGCCCACCAAATCCATGCCATCAACCACCCATTTACACTCTCTCAACCCTTTACCGTGTTCCAGCATCATTATCTATTTTCTCCACCCCTTCATTGCAGGTTTACTCCGACACAATACATTTTAATCAATAACAAAAACTAAATGCTGGAAGAACTGGGTCAGACAGCATCAGTGAAGGGAATGGACAGACTACGTTTTGGTTCATGATCTTCTTCAGACTAATGGGAGAAGGAGGCAAAAAATTGGAAAAGAGAGGTAGCCCCATCCAATCTGTCCACATAATTAAAGCCCTCCAGTCCAGTCAGCCTTTTCGTAAATCTCCTCTGTGATATGTGCTGATTACTTTGGAGGAGGGACACAGGCAGGAGTTTTAAACTGACTGCTTTTGGAGAGGTGTGTTAAACATATATTACATGCATATGCATGTACATCGTGAATGATTAGCCCAGGGGCTATGGCATCACTGTTAACCCCCCCCCCCCTCTCCACCCCTAGCCCATGTCTATCAGTCTTAAAGTGAGGTAAGACTATTTTCTCCTCCCTGTGGGCTAATATCTGCTGAAAAAGCTGTTGTCATTTGCTTCCACTTTCCAAATCCAGTACCATATTCTGTTCATTGTCCGAAGCCAACGATCATAGCTCTGTAAGCATAATCTGAAAGAATTGGAAAATCATTGGTGGCTAATTTAATCGCACAAGCAACAGTAAATGAAAATACAGTGCACAGGAAGTGCATCGTCCAAAAGAACAATGGGTCATGCAGAATAAACTATCCATTTTTTGATCTCCATCAAACATCAGACAAAACATATTACAATCTATCAGAGAAAACCCTGACATGTTTAAATTCCACATGATTACCGTTTTCGCTATGAAATATTATCTAAAAAAGGAATATAGGAAACACCCCTTCATGTAACGTGAACCATTTATTTGTTTTGCTAATGGCCAAGGTTTTGAGTTTATTTTAAATTTGGGGAAGATTTGAGTAAAGCAACAAAAGAGACAGCAGGAATGCCTTTTTGGGAGATACACATAGTGAATGCAATTGAAATCTGGAGCTAATTTTTCATGCATTTACCAACTGTTAGCCATCTGTGCTCAAGCAGTCAGGGAAATTCTTCTGTTGCCTGCTTCTGATGAAATGTTGAATGCACATCAGTTTAAGCTGTCCAGTCCAGTTTACTTCCTGTCCAGATTTTGTGTACCACAACATGATTTGGTTGATGCAGAAAGCGCAATGCGGCTGGCTCCAACTGAAATCTTCCAAAGCTGATGTACATGGCCTTAGTTAGTGTGGGGACACTGTCAAAAACAGATGCCAGGGCCGGTAGCTTCAATTATAATCAGTATCAATGCTGCTACTTCCAGATGTAGCCTTACCCTGACCGTTATGTTCAACAGCTGATTCATTGTTGTGGTGGAGTAGAAATTGTTTGCCCTGTCTCAAACTAGACCTTACTATCAAGTGGCACAATGCAAAGGTAAGTTTGAGGAACAGCGCCTGACAAAGGCATTGACATCTCATATCTTCACTAAAAATAGATCCACAACCAGCTCACACTGCCAAACTGACCAGTATCACCTTGTTCACAAAATGTGTGAGAAAGAACTGCAGATGCTGGATAAAATCGAAAGTAGACACAAAATGCTGGAGTAACTCAGCGGGTGAGGCAGCATCTATGGAGAAATGGAGAGACGTTTTGGGTCGAGACCCTTCTTCAGACTGAACAATGGGTCATGCAGAATAAACTATCCATTTTTAAAATCTCCACTATACATCAGAGAAAACATATTAAAATTCCTTCTCTCCATGGACGCTGAATTACTCCAGTATTTTGTGTCTACCTTCACCTTATTCACATACTGACCATTAATCCAGAACTTCATATTGTAAATTGGGCTGCTTCAGTGCACCAATCTCTCTTGTGCTGATCCATGCCCTTGGTGTGCCTGAGATTATTGATCTTGTGTTCAGAGTCCATGATATGTGCAAAATTCATTGTGCAGCTGAGAGTGCAGAAAATTGTGTCAATAAATAAATCTAGTTTTGAAATAAAAATTGAGTTTTAAAGCTGCTTATACTCTTCTGGAAGAACACACTTGAAGTCCTTGCATAGCACTGTGGCATAAGTTCAGCCTGCAGCCATAGCATATGGCTGCAAGTATGTCAAACAATATGGCACCAGTGGGTGTCGGATGTCCTCAATGAAGACAGGAGGAGGGGGAGGAGATTAGCAGATTTTTTTCCCTCAAGATAGCTACTGGGCTTGTGGTTACTTGCTGAGTTCCTCTTGCTTGCATTTATCTCCGTGGCTATCTGTTACCATTTTTCTCCAATCCCAACACCCATCTTTTCCTTTGTCTGGCTAACAAACAACTAGTTTTAGAACTGCTTTTATTTCTTCAAGAATTGTTTAACTTTTACCTCTCCATATCGAGGTTGTCACCATCGCCTCTCCCACCAACCTCTCGGAGATAAGATCTACTGCTGTAGTTTCAACGTCGAATGGAACCTCCTAAGTCCATGCCCATCTTTCTAAAACTCCATGTTTTGAATATCTCAAGTCAGAAATATCTCTTGCTGCAGCCTAATCAAACTCACAATTCACAATACCTCTGAGGAAGACCAAGGTGACCATATTCACTTATGAACTTCCCACCTGTCAATTCCTCCCACAGATGCTGCCTGATGTGCTGAGTTTTTTCAGCATTTTATGTATTGCTCAAGATTCCAGCATCTGCAGTCTCTAGTTTCTCTAGTCCATTATCCACCTCTGTAACTTTGTCAGCATTGAGTGCAATGTCTTCCTACAAGGTCTCCATTGGTTGTCTAATTATACTAATCTCACGGTTTGAGCTCTTTCATCATAGTAACCTATGAGTAACTTTAGCAATTGTTTGTCTTTCTCAGTCTCACACCATTCCTTCTGCAGTCATCAACTTCTTCCCATGCATTCCAGCCCATACACAAGAACCAGTTTTTAGCCTGCACATTAAACATTTACAGACTGAAATTTAGTAATTTAATCTGAGGATATTAGGTGTCACTACATAACCCATATTCCACACAAATAACATTTAATTCTGCATGGCAGATTTTAAAAGCTGGTAGTTCTGCTAGTAATTGCCAGCTTTTTAATAACTTCACAAGATGGAGGTTTGTGTTTCTCAACCAAAGATGATGGAAGCCCCAATGGGCCTGTCCCACTTAGGCAACTTTTTAGGCGACTGCAGGAGACTATGCGGTCGCCACATTGTCGCCACATGTTCGCGGGTGGTTGCCGGGGAGTCGCCTTCATGGCCGTGAGGAGTTTTCTGGGAACTAGTCGCGGCCTCAGTATGGTCGCCGTGAATTTTTCAACATGTTGAAAAATTAGCGGTGACTATAATTAAGCCGCCATGGAGAGTAGCGAGATTTCTCGAGCCGTAGGTGGGTCGCCAGGAGGTCCTAGTGCGTTGCCAGGAGGTCGAAGGTTCTCGGCTGTTCTTGTAGGGTGTAGCCGGTGCTAACCAGTGAATTTCATTGGCTCGTTGGGGAAAAAAGAGGTAAGCACTAGTTTTCAGAACCAAGGATAACCGACCGGTAATGTTAAATGTCCGCCGAGCTTCACAGCCGTGTATTTCTGGCTTCTTAAAAGTTGTCTCCACTCCTTCTCCCCCCTCTCCCCCGCCCCCCCCCTCCTCCCTCCCCCCTCTCCCCTCCTCTTTTAAAGGACTTACCCTGTGCTTTAGCCGTCTTTTTACAGCACCAACCTTCCTGCTCATCGCGGTGTGTGTCTGTATCACCTTGGCTTTGCACCATGTGAATGTTTCACATAGGGCAAGTGGCAGATCGCTGTCTAAAAAATTCACACGGGCTGGTGAAGGAAGCGATGTGTTTGATAGTCGCCGGTAGTCTGCTGAAAAACGCCTAAATGGGACAGGCCCATTAACTTCTGCTCAGTGAATTACAATACCAAGGCATCTATGCTCCATTGATGGCGCTCCACAGATTCAAAGGTAGAGCTCAAATCTCAAAGAATTCTCAGCACTTTAGCCTTGGAAATCTGCCCAATTAATTAGTAATTATTGAACTTAGTTCAAGTCTTGAAAGCTCGTTATTTCAATGGGAGAAGTAGCCGGGGACTGAAAAATAAGTAAAAAGTATTTTCCTGCCATCTAGCATACAGTATTTATCATTTCTCCAGTTTGGATTTGGACCTTATCCACAACAGCAAAATGCATGAGTAATGTGCCACCTGGAAACACAAGGAACTGCTGATGCTGGAGTCTAAAATAAAACGCAAAGTGCTGAAGTGACTCAGCGGGTCAGGCAGCATCTGTGGAAGGAATGGATAGATGACATTTTGATTTGGGACCCTTCTTCAGACTCTACTCTGCATAGCCGATTTTTAGGAAGGGTATTGACCCAAATCGTCGCCTATCCATTCCTTCCACATATGCTGCCTGTGCTGCTGAGTAACTCCAGCTCTTTGTGTTTTGTAATTTATATAGGTCTTGGCAATGTAACTGTAAGCTCATATTGTTCACTGCCAGAGTAAAATGGAAGATCTTGGCCACTTATAATCCTCATAAAGAACACTTCTCCGCCCACCAAAGCAGCAATTGAAACCATCTGGCCACACAGAATACTGTGCTCCATCTTCCAACATACAGTCTGAGGGATGACTTGATATGTAGTCATCCACAGGCATAAGCCATATGTTCAGGCTAATATCAAGGTATAGATATAATACTGTAGATAAAGGAAAACAAAGAGAATGAATTAATATTAGTGCAGAAGCATTTATTGCTTTCAGACCAACACTGTTCGATATATACTTCACCAGGCAACCCATGGTATGCTATATTGTTTTGCCGCACATATAAGTCTTCAACTGACAGGATGACTGACTGTGACAAATCCATAGCAGAAAAAGAAGAAATAATAATGTTATTAGTTTGAAGCTAGGGATTGGGCAATGACATTATTTTATCCCGTGGTTACAGAGTATTCCCCCACAAAAAGCAAAGCAAATTCCTCCACGCACTTATTACTGGGCTCATGGTTGAATGTGCTGGCACCAGTTGCTTGCTTCCCGTAACTGGTTTTGTTTTTCTCCAGTGATATTGAGATTCATAATACACTGACTGTTTCAAGATCCTTGAATGCAAAAGTGTCATTGAAATTAAAAATATAGGAGCAAGCTGTAGACATAATGTATTGAGTGATTTCTTGTATTATCATTGAACGATTTCTTGGAACGAGAGTGGTGTTTGATAAATGAACATGGAATATACTGTATTAGCTTAGAATACTTTGCAGAGATGCTGGTTGATCAGTGTATATTCAGTGATCTGTAATCAAGGACCAATGTCTTCTCACCTCTCCCATCAGGCAAGAGGTACAGAAGTTTGAAAATGCATACCTCCAGATTCGGGGACAGTTTCTTCCCAGCTGTTAACAAGCAGCTGAACAGTCCTCTTATCAGCTAGTGCAGTCCTGACCTCCTATGCTTCATTGGAGACTTTTGAACTATCTTTAATTGGTCTTTATCAGGCTTCAATATTATATCTTGCACTAAATGTTGCACTTTTACCCTTTATCTGTGCACTGTAGACAGCTGGATTGTATTTGTTTCTTTGACTGGATAGCACACAAACAAAAGCTTTTCACTGTATCTCGGTACACAGGACAATAATAAACTAAACTAAACTATTCCACATGGGTGTGCAGTTATGTATGAAACAGAAATGTATGTTTCCAACATTCCATAACAGAAAACTGTAATTCAAATTATTTGCTATCCATTCACATTAACAAACCTCCTCAAGGTGTTAAAAATATCCTGCATATGAACATGGCGGACCTAATGACTGCAGAAGCTATGGTAAGTTGCTTTGCCATCTGTTTGCATGCAGACTGATATCCCTTTCTGAGGGGAAACCCATCTAACCCAAACATAACCAACATTGCTTCACTTTGAAAGTTTTTCCAAAAGAAACAGAGCAGCTGTCCTTATTCCCCAGGCCGTTGTGGTCTTCTCCGGCATTTAAAAATTACAGCAAAAGCCAAAGAAGAAGAAACATTTGGTTTATAAAGTGTGGTTGGCTTTTTATGGTTTCCAAACGATGGAAAAAGGGGCATACTTTTAACCAATCAATGCAAATTACATTGTGTAATTTCTCAACCTCAGAAAAGAATAATAGTTCCTCTCCCCACGTTGCACCATCTCTGACAACTAAATTAAAAAAAATATCTTAACTTTCTATCAGTCAAAAAATTATCCACTTTCTTAATGAATCACATATCTGCTATACATACTATTAGTCAATAAATCTAATGAAAGCTTTCCCTTAACAATAGGGCGGCACAGTGGCGCAGTGGTAAAGTTGCTACCTTACAGCACCAGAGACCTGGGTTAAATCCTGACTACGGGAGCTATCTTTACGGAGTTTGTACGTTCTCCCTGTAACCTGCATGGGTTTTCTCCAGGATCTCTGGTTTCCTTCCACACTCCAAAGATGTACAAGTTTGTAGGCTAATTGGCTTGATATAACTGTAAATTGTCCATAGTGTGTGTAGAATAGCATTAGTGTTTGGGGATCCGTGGTCGGCACAGACTCGGTGGGCCAAAAGGCTTATTTCCATGCTGTATCTCTAAAATAAAATAAACTAAAAATAGGCTTTACATCAGTTAAGTTCACGATTCCATAGAAGTATGACCACATATGGAAATCAGTGTTGATGATTTGATGATGACGTGATGTTGTTCTGGGCCAGCTTACACACACTAGTAATTTGACCAGTGAAGAATTCTTCCCATCACAAAGAATAACTGATATATTTCCCATTGAATGTACACATAATTAGTATTATTCTGAGGTACGTTTGACCACAATGAGGCAAAGAGTTCCTGTTACAGTCTAGTTACAAATCATTGCTAAAGTGCTACTTGCTTTAGTTTAGTTTAGAAGATCTGTAGTTTAAAGATGTTCTTCTTTCTGCTGCAGGGTTGTCCTGGAATTTAATCAGAAACCCAATCACTAATTGCCTTCGGCATTTGCATAAGAGAAAGGTGCTTATGGAGTCTCTTGCACTTTGTCCTCCACCTTAGCTTTACTGGCCTAACATGTCTCCCGAGGCAAAGACTGATTTCTAGATCTAATTATGTCAATCCCAATGGCAACATACTTTGAAACTCCCCACTTATGGATTTCCAACTGGTATGCTTTCACTTAAGTGTTATAATACAACAGCACGCTTTAGATTTTATATCCATGTTAAACTCAATCTTAAAGCTAAAGCAAGGCAGAACAGTTGGATTCAGCAGCTTTTCTAGTACCACATTGTCATTATGAATTTGTCCTAATTTACAAACAGTCTATTTACAATTTTTTTGTTTTAATTCCATCGACTCTTCAGGGCAGGCTGTCACGATTTCATATCTATTTTTCACTATCATGAATCTCGAGCATAAACAGGGGGAAACCCATATTCCGAGTTTCTTTGAGTACAATTATGCATCCTTCATATCACCCTCTCCTCCACTCTCTGCCTTTCAACTAATTGCGAGACCATTCTGTGCGAAAGGGAGTTGTTTAACATAAATGCACAGCAGCACCTCTGGATGCTTACCAAGCCAGATCATGTTACTCTCTCCTTTGTATTTGCTCATATATATATCACAATATCATTGACACAATTTTAATGGTCTTAAAAGATTCCATATGATGCATATATAATATCACTGCAAGAAAGTGGTATGTACTCAGGGAAATTCTGCTGAGGTTTTATTGTAGCCAAAATTAAAAGTGGGCCCTCAGAGGTAGAATAACAGGAGAAATATCAGTGATTGGGAGGAAGAGTAGGGAGTAGGGAGGAGAAAACGTAACATGGAACCACCAGGCAAATAATGTAAGATGACAAGGCATTTGGATGGTAACAATGTATCATTTAAACAGAGTGAAAGAGGGTTTTTGTTTGCCTAAAAATGACGATGGAATGCTTGTGTAAGACAAAGGAATAGCAAGAGCTATTGTGAAGTTGCTTTGCATCTGGCTTTACTCAGTTGCCTGTTAGATATCAGGTTTCCAGGAGCAGTAGAGGAGGAGCTAAACAATGTATAAATGATTAATATGATTTTTTTGTTAAACAGGCTCCCATAGAAACAAAGTGGTTAATGCAGAACGTATACCATAAAAGTTAAAATATTTGATGGCTAAATTTACTGACACTCAAATTAATTTTCTTTATGACGTCACTTAATTACTGGGAGGAAAAGCATTAGTAGAACTCTATTATTTAAAAAACATCTAAAGACTATGCACGAAACTTCAGAAAAGTAATGTAACAATGTGAAACTCCTTGCCACTTGGGGCAGTTGGAATTTTTAACACAGATGGAGTTAGTAGTAAGTATGGTGAATGTATAATGGCGAATAGACCGGAAGAAAATGGGAGATGGGTGCAAAGTGATAATTAAAGTAAAGGATGATAGTCTTGGTATAAACACTTGAACTGAAAATTTGAGATAAATAGCTTTTATCTGTGTTGTATTAAGAAACAGCCAAGAGCTGTTAAACTTACAGGACTAAACAACTTCCAAGCTGCTGAAGTGAGTACTTGGTCGACAGACCTAGCTGTGACTCTAACCAAGCTGTTCCATTGCGATGATGAGATTAATAACATTGAAGTATAATACATATGGATCATAAGTAAAGTTGCCCAGATATATTCTGTCCACAAAAAGGGTGGTAGTGTTGCTGCCTGACAGCATCAGAGACCCGGGTTTGATCCTGACTGCGGGTGCTGTCTGTACGGAGTTTGAACGTTCTCCCTGTGACCTGCATGGGTTTTCTAGTGTACGGGGATCGCTGGTCGACTTGGACTTGGGGGACCAAAGGGCCTGTGTCCCGAAACTAACCTAAACTAAAAAGTAGAGAAAAAATAATCGATAGACCAATTACCACTGCAAGAGCAACTGCAACTCAAAAGAATCAAGGATTATGGATAAAACATAGATATCCAGAGTTAGAAACATAGACATAGAACATAGAAATTAGGTGCAGGAGTAGGCCATTCGGCCCTTCGAGCCTGCACCGCCATTCAATATGATCATGGCTGATCATCCAACTTAGGTTGCTTAATAATCATGATCTCACTGATGGCTGGAATAGACTTAATAAATTATTATTAGTAAGTAAGTAAGTAAGTAAGTTTTATTTATATAGCACGTTTTAAATCAACTCGCGTTGAAACCAAAGTGCTTTACATAAAATAAATAATAAGTTTCCATACATCCATAGAAAAAGATTAAAAAAAGAGAAATTGACACAACACATTATAGAGTTCAACATAAACGTACCCCACAACAGAATCAAAATTTTCCACGGTGGGGAAAGGCACCAGAAAGTTTAGTGCTCTTCCTCTGTGACCACCTGAGGTCGGGGCCTATTTGTGGCCTCCGCAGCCAGTCCAATGTTTTCAGGCCCTCTTGCCGTGAAGCTGGAACTCCGGCGTTGGGTGGACATTCCTCAGTGGCTTGGAAAATGTCTGGAGCGGCCGCTTCCTCCCCGGAGACTGCGGCTCCCGAGATCCCCAGGCTGCGCTGGTTGGAGCTCCGTCTCTGGCGATCTCAGCAAGAGATCCCAGGCTCCGCGGTGTTCTAAATCCAGCACCGCCCGTCCGCGGCTGGACGCTCCGCAGACCGCAGCTCCTCGATGTTGGAGTCGGCGGTCACCGCACTCCGGAGCTTAAGGTAAGGCATCGCCCGCTCCGTGTTGGTGACCCAGCACTGTGCCGCCGCCGAAGCTGTAGTCCCGGCCGGTCCCGACAGGAATCGCCGCTCCAGTCTCGATGGTAGGCCGCGAGGAAGGGACGAAGAAGCAGCTCAGAGGGAAGCTGCCACTCCGACCAGGTAGGGACTAGGAAATAAAGTTTACCCCCTCCCCTCCCCCACCCACCACATAAAAGACCTCCAACTAACATTTTGTTTTTTAACAGGACTAAAAAATAAAATAAAAATTCATGTTGACAATGATATGCATTTCTCAGGAAGGTCTGAATAATGGAGTAATTAACAATTGGGTCCAGATGAGAAGCACACATAGAGTCGTAGAGGCATGCAGCACTGAAACAGGCCCTACAGCCCAACTCGTCCATGCCGACCAATATGCTCCATCTAAGTTAGTACTATTTGCCTGTGTTTTGCCTATATCCCTCTAAATCTTTCCTATGCATGTACCTGTCCAAGTGTTTAATTGCTGTTATAGTACCTACCTTAACCACCTCCTCTGGCAGCTTGTTTCATTTACCCACCATTTTTAACTGAGGCACATGCTTCCACCATTTAGATAGCCTTTGGGAAAAGTTGCATACAGTGTAGAGTAGGCTACCAAGTTATTCAGTACTCAAATCACCACGTCCCAATATGTCAGGAGACCCATTTTTTCTTTCTTTCTTTCTTTGTGATCCTAATTTGCAGCAAACCCACCCTTCTCTGTCTGGATAACATCAGCTTGGGGAGACGTTTCAGAGCTGAATCCTTTTACCGCTGACAAAACGCAACAACATTTGTGAATTACATTACAACTAGAGGGCTTTGCACAGCAAGGATACATTAGAGAAATATGATCACACGATAATTTTCAGTGGTGCACTGATTGCACAAAGGCTCTGCCTATGGCAACATTTAGCCAAATCATTCTTTACCTGTACTTCTTCTACTTTAATGTGACTTCATAATTACGAGTTACAGAACATTGGACTTAAGCTTAATAAATATGTAGGATGTTCATTGGATAAATATCTTTTTTTTTTTAAAACCTGCTATATACTGTAAGTGAGAGAGAGGGGGAGAGGGAGAGAGGGGGAGATAGAGAGCGAGCGAGAGAGGGAAAGAAGAGAGCGACAGCAAGAGCGAGAGCAAGAGCGAGAGAGACAGAGAGTGAGAGAGAGAGAGAGACAGAGTACTGTAAGTCTGGCTGTGATTACAAAGCATTTACCTGACTGGAGCATTCAAATGTTACTTGATTGAACAGTACAAAGCTTTTGGCAGAAACCAGAGGTGAGATTAACTGTTAACCTGAGGAATTATTAAAAACATAAGGAACGGAATATAGAGTAGACCATGTGGCGACTGCGAGCTTGCTTCATCACTCAGTAAAAACAGAGCTAATCCTAATGCTCTTCTTCTTCGGGCAGTCCCTTGAGCTGGAGGGCGACTTGCTTCCACTCCGGTTTTGCAGGTTCTAAAATGACTAATGAAGTCAATGTGGGAACTACAGATTTTTACACAAATGAGGCTTGAGGTGCCTGGTGGATATCTGGAGTGGTTTAAGAGGTGGTGTACACCTTCCACTATTTATGCGAGCTCCATTGCAGAAAGGGTAAGGGAACAAATGTCAAAACACAAAGTGCTGGAGTAACTCAGTAGTTCCAGTGCAGAGAATTGAGCTTCTCATTACAACCTTAAATGCTGCTTCTCCATTATGAATGGCCATGGACCATGAATTCCAAGAGTTAATGGGGATATTACGAGGAGGATTTTTTTCTCAAGGAGGATTATTTTCTCAAGGAAGATTTGAGAACATCCCTTGAATCTTTTCCTTTGTCCATCTGATAATCTCTTCTCTTGTCAGAGCATAGAATCGAGCTTCCATTTTTAGAATCTAGAATTGGTGGTGAAATGGCCTGTCCAATGTAACCGGCTGGGTGGAACTCGGTCCTCAGTGCTGGGAATGTTGGCCTCGAAAAGGACTGATATTACTTCCCTGGAAATGCAATGAATTGCAGATGCTAGAATCTTGAGTGGAACACAAAGTGCTGGAGTAACTGAGCTGGTCAGGCAGCATCTTGGAGTGAATGGATAGACAACGGTTTAAGTCTGGTGTTTGAAGACTCAAAACATTGCCTGTCCATTCCCTCCAGAGACGCTGCCTGACCTGTTGAGTTACTCCAGCGCTTTGTGTTTTGACATTTGTTCCCTTACCCTTTCTACAGATTGGGAGACTTTTTGCAGACATCACTGATGCTATCTTCCCAATGTCTTGCTGCAGGCCTCAGGAGGCAGGGATCACTGCTGCCCAGTAGATCATGAATTTGATGGCAGAAGGGCAGTTTTGATGCTCAAACATCTCAATTGGAGACACAGGCATTGCTGCAGCATTTTAAGTGATGATTATTTTCATCATCAATATGTCTTCTCTGAGAGGTGGTTCCCAAGGCTTGAAAAGTGTTCCTTGTTTTCCACAGTTTTGCCATGAACCATTATTGTTGGCTGACAGTGCAGTGCAGTTCAGCACAGCTGGAGCTGTTGGTCGATGCTTGTTCTGCAGATGTTGAGTACAAGGCCCATCCTCGTGTATATAATGGTAATTTAATCAAAAGGCTTAGAGCTTGGTGCGAAACATAAACAGTATCTGCTTTTGCAGCCCAACTTCGGAGATATCTGGTGATCTTAGTTGTGAAGTGTGGTCATCAATGGTTGAATCATTTCCCCTAAGTATCTATACTCCCATAACATATTTGTTGAAGGAGAGATAAGACTAAAGGGCAGGGAAGATTGCAAAAAAAGTTGGGGTAATGTCACACTGATGTTTCTTCAGATTGACTAGGGAGGGGCATGATTTTCACGATATTGTAAAGATGGATAAAATATTGCTTCATAGTTTTTCCTGATTGTCATGAATCTGACTGAGATTTTTGAAGAAATATCTAAAAAGGCTGATGAGGGCAAAGCTGTAGAAATTATCTATATGGACTTCAGCAAGACCTTTAATAAGGTTCCTTATGATTGGCTTCTCTGGAAGATTAGATTTAATGGCATCTAAGGAGAACCAGCTGACTGAATAGAGAATTGGCTTCATGGAAGGAGGCAGAGGGTGATGGTGGGAGGTTGTTTTTTTAAGATTGGAGGCCTGTGACTAGTGGTATGCCTCCGTGATCGGTATTGGGCCCATTTCTGTTTCGGGTTTATACAACGATTTGGATGAGAATGTAGAAGGCATGATTTGCAAATGGCACTAAAGTAGGAGGTGTTGTAGATAACAAAGATGGTTATCAAAAATTGCAACAGGATCTTCATCAGTTGGGTAAGTGGGCTGAGGAATGATTAATTGAGTTTAATGCAGATGTGTGAGGTTTTGCATTTTGGGAAGTTAAACCAGGGAAGGACCTACATAGTGAATGGCAGGGTCCTGGAGAATGTTGATGAGTACAGGGGTCTAGGAGGGCAGGTACATTGAAAGTGGCATCACAGGTAGATAGGGTGGTCAAGAAGGCTATTAGTACATTGGCCTTCATCAGTTAAAGTACTGAGTATAGAAGTTGGGATGTTATGTTACAGAAGTACAGAAAGTACAAGAAATTGCTAAGGCCATATTGGTAGTGTGTTCAATGTTGGTCACCCTGATATAGAAATTAGTAAGGCCATATTTGTAGTATGTTCAATGTTGGTCACCCTGATATAGAAAGGATGTCAATAAGCTGGAAAGAGTGCAGAGAAGATTCATGAGTATATTGCCAGGACTTGAGGGCTAGAGCTATAGGGAGATGTTGGGCAGGTTAGGACTTTGTTCGTTGGAACGCAGGAGATGAGGGGTGACCTTATAGTGGTGAATAAAATCATGAGGGCAATAGATAAGATGATTACACAGCGTCTTTTACCCAGAGCAGGGGAATCAAGAACCTGGGGACATACTGTAGGTTTAAGGTGAGAGGGAAAATATTTAATAGGAACCTGTGGCAACTTTGTTACACAGAGGGTGGTAAGTATATGGAACAACCTGTCACAGGAGGTAATTGAGGCAGGAACTATAGCAACATTTAAAAGACAGTTGGACAGGTACATGGGTAGGAAAGGTTTTGAGGGATAAACACAGCAGGTGGTACTAGTGTAGATGGGGCATCTCGGTCAGCGTGGGCAAGTTGGGTTGCAGGGTTGTTATCATGCTGTATGACCTAAGACTCCATGACTTTATGAATAGTCATACAGTAGGCTCTTGTGAGTTAAAACAGCCTTGTATAATGACTTATGCCATCTCTGCATTTTCTTGGACTTGTCATGTGATGAATATCATATCCAATGTGCATGGATTGAATCCATGCAGCGATGCAGGGAGCTACTTGGTCAATGGGATGAGAAGTTTCAGAAGTTTCACCAGCATACAGCAGGGAAACTCCTCTGCATCTACCAGACTCAGACCTGTCTCCATTTTAGAAGATGATCACATTAGTGGCATTTTCAGGCCTCCTGGTATATCCTTTTCTTTCCAGATGAGGACAATGAGATCAAGAAGGCAGGACTTACTACTACTGAGCAACATATCTAACTCAGATTCATTTATTTTATTATTATGGAGTCTATTTACCTAAAATTATTTGTACTTTTTCTGATTTGCTTATCCCTCCCCTCCAAATCTTGTTCGTGTTCCCAAATATTAATTTGACTTTCTATATACCATTTAAATCAAGTTCTTAAGCATTCTTCAATTTGACTGTTTTGAAGAAAACCACTGCTTCCTTTCCCTCGAAGGTAGACACAAAATGCTGGAGTAACTCAGCGGGGCAGGCAGCATCTCTGGAGACAAGGAGTGTGTGACGTTTCTGGTCGAGACCATTCTTCTTTTCCCTCCCTTGGATGTCAGATATTTTTTTTAAGTCCCAATGGAATCTGATAACACCAGCAATTCCATTGCCTTGGTAGTGTGCTTTGAAATGGACCAAGCTTGGAGAACAAATATTTCAGCATATGAGATCCTTTGAGCCCAGAGAAAGAATGAACAATGGGTCTGGTGAAGACGGAAAAGTTATCAGGGTCTTGTTAATGATGACATAAGGATGGTGGCAAGGATTGATCTGTGCTCAGCAGAACAGAGAATCAGCATCAGCAGACATAGGAAAATCAAGGAAAAGATAACGTCAGTGGAATAGTTTATCGAACATTGCACAGCAACCAAATCAATTGAAAAGCAAGGGTCAGATGTCACCAGTCTAAATAGTTTATAGGCCCTCTGATAATAACTATACTGTTGAGCATGTGTGAATCAGAGCTAAATATAGTGTGCATTAATGGCAATCCAATAAATATGAGAGATTTTAATTTACATATAGATTGGGCAAATCAAGTTTGCAAGAGTATTCTTGACAATGATTTCATGGATTGCAGTTTCCTAGAACAATATGTAATGAGATCAATGGGGAAGAGATTAATTTAGATCACCATAACTGTAATGAGACAGTTAATTAGTAATATCATAGTAAAGTACACTTTGAGGAAAAATGATCATAATTTGACACTGAGTTCAATAGTGAGATTCTTAAACCTGAAACCAGAGTCATAAATATGATTAAAGCCATACAAAGGCACGAGCTGGCTAAAGTGGATTGTGAAATTACATTAATAGGTGTGATGGTCAACGTTTCAAAAATAATGTATTAAGATCTTGAAGATAGTCTTAGATTAAAGAGCTCATAATTCTGTAAAATACAATAATGATCCTGAAGAAGTTTTGACCTAGAAAGTTAACACTTTCTCTCTCTGCAGATGCTGTTTGACCTGTTGAGGAAGTTCCATTTTTTCCGTTTTGTTTGACTTTAGTAAACTGAAGGATTAGGAGAGGTTTAACAAATAGTATAATGAATTGATATAAAGAGGAAAATGTAAACATGTTAATAAACATGTAAACGAGTAATTTGTATCCACTTTCACATTTGATGGTGCAAATAACATTCCAATTATAAAGAGGGGGGGAAGAAAATAATAAAATTTAGCAACTTGAAGTAGTTAATATCAATAATGATAAAAGCACTAGTGAAATCAAGAAGAGTGGACATCTTCTGAACCCAATGAACTTCATTGTGGGCTTGCAAAGGAGGTAATTGTGGAGAAGGTAGAGCATTGGTTGGAATCTAGCAAAGTGAGTCAGATTCTGCAACTGTTCTGGAAATTAAAAACAAAAGTAACATAAGCCTGCAACAGTAGTTCATTTCAGTTTAGTTTGTTTTCACGTCTACTGAGGTGCAGTGAAAAACTTTTGTTGCTTGCTAACCAGTCAGCTGAAAGACAATACATGATTGCAATCAATCCATTTACAGAGTATAGATACATGATAAGGAAATAACATTTAAAGGTCTGTCTCACTGTGCGAGTTGACCCACGAGTGACCCCGAGTTTAAAACAAATTTAACTCGTGGTAATCACGTAGAATTAACGTAGCGGGAACGTCGGAACTCGTGGACGCAACTTAGCGACTCTTGGCGCTAACGGGAGGTACACGTGAAACTTGTTAACTCTTGCAAAAGTTCAAACATGTTTGAACTTTTCCACGAGTAAAATGTACTCTTGAGGTTAAAATTTGAAACATTTTAAACTCGTTGTAAGAACGTAGTGGCCCGCGCGTTTAACTTTGTGACTCGTGAGTCTACCGTGGGAACTCTTTTTAGAAACAATAATCAGGGACAGTAATATCAGTTACTTAGACTTTTTAAAGACAAATTCTGCTTAACAAAGTTAAGTAAGTTATTGATAAGGTGACAGAGTGGGTAGAAAAGAAAAAATTGCTTTAAGTTTATATATAAATTTTGTGTATTTGGGACTGAGCTCACAACCTTAAGACAAACCAGTATTGAGGAACAGCGTGAGAACATTTTATGACACTTCATGGCAGCCTAATCTGAGGTTTGCCAGTCACGTCCAGAAGCCATCTCTACCAGTGCTGTTGAAGAAGACAGGGTTGTGTTCACCTCTCCTGCACCCCTGTTCCGTAGGACAACACCAACTCTTTCATTATGCGGATGTTAAAGGCTGGGTTTTATTCTCAAGCCATGATGCCAGATTCCCGATCTCTTTACTGAACTTTACTGAATCAAAGGGTTCTATAGGAGGTGCTGCCTCAAAATGGCAGCCAGCATTGTCATGGACCCACACTACCATGGCCATGCTCTCATTTCATTCCTGCTGAGCAGAAGGGATAAGAATCTGAAAACCATGACCTCCAGGTTCAAGAACAGCTTCTTCCCAACAACCATCGGGCTTTTGAACGCAACAAATGCTAACTAAACTATGAACTACAAACTGCCTTGTTTGCACTAAGGACTTTGGGATTTTTGCAATAATACTGGATTTTTTAATATATATTTTCTTTGTTTAGTATATTATCTATGAGTATTGTGTTTACTGGCCTGTTTTGCTGCTGCAAGTAGGAACTCTTTAACTCAGAGGGCAGAGGGTGGAGAGTGGAGGGAGAGGAGGGGGAGACAGATGGGGGTGGCTTCATTCACTGGCTGCGGGTGCCTGTCACTGAAACAGGTAGGTGAGATTTCACATCCACCTTGTGTGTGTGTCTCTCTCTCCCTCCCTCCCTCTCACACAGGCTGAGAGACTCTGCCTCTGTGAGTGTACGTCCCTTTCTCCCCCTGTCCCTGGGCTCTATACGCTCATTGTTTCCTATGAGAGACTTTGAAAAATAAGAATCACATTTCACACATTGATTTTATGACTTTTAATTCTTAACATGACCATAATCACAATCTTTTACACCACCAATCACCACTCAGTTTTTTTAACATGTGATGATTTTTAAACACTTCGATATACATTGTTGCCTCAAGATTAACGGGAGAGGAACTTGGTACACTCGGGAGACGAACTTGGAACATCGCAGAAATGAGAAGTAAACGGGAAACTTAGACATACCCGTGGGAACTCGGTTAAACTAGGGATCATAAACTTGTAGTATCGTACGCAACCACGAGTCTTTCACTCGGGGTCACTCGTGGGTCAACTCGCACAGTGAGACAGACCTTTAAGTGCAAGGTGAGGCCAGCGTGCAGTTTTCATGTGAACACACCTGCTGTACTGTATGCAGATCTTCCCTCATCTTTGGGAAGATGTACATATCCTGGATGTAAAAGGATGTACTTTGGCGGATGAGACGAGAGTTGATTTTCCAAACGAGTTTTATTAATAAAACGATGCAATCAACGAAACAACTCAACACAGCCAATACACAGATTCTGCCACAACGGTGGTCCAGAATGACTGAAGGGGCATCGCCCAGAAAGCGTGCGAAAAACAAATCCTCCCCAGACTCACATGTCCGTGGTCGAGGGCCGAAACAAAGGGAATGGCGGGGCGGAACAAGGCGTCGGCGACGACGTTAAGCTTCCCAGCTACGTGTCCGATATCTGTCGTGAATTCTGAGACATAGGGAAGGTGTCGCTGCTGTCGGGCAGACCACGGATCTGCGATCTTACTGAGGGCGAAAGTAAGGGGTTTGTGGTCCGTGAACGCGGTGAAAGCGCAGCCCTCGAGGAAATACCTGAAATGCCTGATGGCCAGGTAGAGCGCCAGGAGCTCGCGATCGAAAGCGCTGTATTTGCACTCAGGGGCCAGCAGCTGCCGGCTGAAAAATGCCAACGGCCATCAACGGACTGCTTCAAAACGGAACCAATGGCAGCATCCGAGGCATTGACGGTGATCGCTGTGGGAGCGGACGCGCGTGGGTGCACCAGCACGGTGGCGTTAGCCAAGGCTTCCTTGGCACCCTCAAATGCCGCGTCTGCCTCCGCGGACCACACCAGATCCCGCGGTTTGCCCGGCAGGCACCGGAAAAGGGGGCGCATGATGGCAGCAGCCGCTGGCACGAAACATTGATAAAAATTCACCATGCCGTCAAACTCCTGTAGCCCCTTGACTGTGAGCAGCCGGGGAAACTGCCGGATGCCCTCAACTTTCGCAGGGAGCGGGGTGGCGCCCTGCGGGGTAACCCGGTGTCCCAGGAATCAAATGGAACGCAGGCCAAACTGGCACTTCGCGGTGTTAATTACCAATCCATTTTCGCGGAGCGCTGAAATATAAGACGGAGGTAGGTGACGTGCTCCATTCGGGAAACGCTGGTGACAAGAATGTCATCCAAATAAATGAAAACAAAAGGAAGGCCCCGACCGACCTGGTCCATGAGCCGCTGGAATGCCTGCATGGCGTTCTTTAGGCTGAAAGGCATCCAAAGCCACTCGAACAGGCCGATCGGGATGATGGTGGCGGTTTTCAGAACGTCATCGGGGTGGACAGGGATTTGGTTGTAACCCCAGACGAGGTCCACCTTAGAGAAGAACGCGGCGGCCTCAAGGTGCGCGGAGAAATCCTGGAAATGATGCACCGGGTAACGGTCTGCCGTGGTTATCGCATTAAGGCGCCTGTAATCACCGCACAGTCTCCACCCCCCAGATGCTTTCGGGACCATATGTAGCGCGGAGGCCCATGGGCTGTCAGACTGCCGGACAATGCCCATGTCCTCCATCAGTTGGAATTCATCCCAGGCGATGCGCAGCTTGTCCGGCGGGAGGCGGCGCGCCCGGGCATGCACCTGGGGGGCCCTCGGTGGGGATGTGGTGCACGACCCCGTGTCGGGGTGCTGCCCCGCTGAAACAGGGTGTAAGGAGCTCGTGAAACTCAGAGAGCAGGCCGGCATATGGGCTTTCTACCTCGGCGACGGCGTTAAGCCATGGGACGGGTGAGGGCGGGTTGCGCGGTGCAGACCGCGGAATCAAGCGACCGCCCCGTAAATCGACGATGACGGAGAAAGCGCGGAGGAAATTGGCTCCCAAGAGTGGCTGGGCAACATTCGCAATGTTAAATTTCCACTTATACGGGTGGGAATCAAAAGTAAGGGCAAGGGTCTGTGTACCGTACATTAGGATATCGCTCCCGTTATCGGCCGAGAGAATGGGGCCCTTCTTACCAGCACGAGTGTCAAGGCCGGTCGGGGGAAGGATGCTGACGATCGCGCCGGAGTCCACCAGGAAATGGTGGCCGGAATGGCGGCCGGAATGGCGGTCGCGGACCTAGAGGCGGTTGTTTGGGCCGATCGTGATTGCCTCTACAGACGATCGGCCGAGGCATTTCCCTGAAACGTGCAGGGACGGCGGCAGTATCGAACCTCCGCGCCATAGCGCTGGTCTCGGGAGGCTGCTGTGGTTCTTTGGTGGGAGACGAGGGTGAGCTTTCCTTGCGGAGCTGCCAAGGCGAAAGGCCCGCTGGTGCGGGCACGTGGCTGATGGCGTAGATATCCTTGTGTCTGGTCATCCATAGTTCGTCGGCCCGCTCCGCGTGCTGCAGGGGCTCGGTGAAATCCGCGCCGACAAGCATCAGGCGGACATCGTCAGGCATCTGCTCGAGGAATGCCTGTTCGAACAACAGGCAGGGGCAGTGACCATCCATGAGCGCGAGCATCTTGGCCATGAGAACGGATGGCCGGCGATCTCCCAAACCATCCATGTGAAGGATGCGGGCAGCACGTCCCGGCGGCTGAGTCCAAAGGTGTGCAAATGTAGGGCCTTGAGGCCGTCATATTTAGAGGCTGCGGGAGGGTCCCGAAGATAAGGCAGTAGACGGGAGGCAGAATCCTGCGGCAGGGCTCCCACCACATGGAAGTACCTCGTTTCGTCAGCAACGATGTGGTGCAGATGAAACTGTGCCTCAACTTGGGCAAACCACACCTGAGGTTGATCTGGCCAAAACACAGGCAGTTTCAGGCTGACAGCGTTTTGATGGGCGTCGGGAGCGGCAGCGGGTAGATAGTTGTCCTGCATTATGTTGTCCAATCTTTGGTTGGACGCGTCGGGGTCACCAATTTGGCGGATGAGACGAGAGTTGATTTTCCAAACGAGTTTTATTAATAAAATGATGCAATCAACGAAACAACTCAACACAGCCAATACACAGATCCAGCCACAACGGTGGTCCAGAACGGCTGAAGGGCCATCGCCCAGAAAGCGCGCGAAACACAACCCCTCCCCAGTCACATGTCCGAGGCACCCGACCACAGGGTTCGATTACCTGCGGGCACCAGCAGGTGCCGCTACAGTATTTTATTGATTCCTGGGATGACAGAGGTTTCCTAGCAGAAACGATGGGACCTATATCTTGGAGTTTGGAGGAAAGAGAGGTGATCTCATTAAATGATTAAGATTTATTTTCACGGTGGATGACAAAATGTGTTTTACCCTTTGTTGGAGAGTTTAGAACTAAGTGACATCATTTCAAAATAAGGAGTGAGACATTTAAGGCAGAGTTGAAGTTATTGCCTCTATGCAAGACTGACATTTTTTTTTAGATTTCGGGAGATTGAGAAATATGGATCAATTTGGAGATCCGTAGAGCTTTGGAGAGAAATAGAAAGAAAACCAGCCCTTTAGCCCATTGACCACCAAGCACCTATTTAGCCCACTGACCACCAAGCACCTATCCTGTCTTAACAAACTGAAGGATTAGGAGAGGTTTAACAAATAGTATAATGAATTGATATAAAGAGGAAAATTTAAACATGTTAATAAACATGTAAACGAGTAATTTGTATCCACTTTCACATTTGATGGTGCAAATAACATTCCAATTATAAAGAGGGGGGGAAGAAAATAATAAAATTTAGCAACTTGAAGTAGTTAATATCAATAATGATAAAAGCACTAGTGAAATCAAGAAGAGTGGACATCTTCTGAACCCAATGAACTTCATTGTGGGCTTGCAAAGGAGGTAATTGTGGAGAAGGTAGAGCATTGGTTGGAATCTAGCAAAGTGAGTCAGATTCTGCAACTGTTCTGGAAATTAAAAACAAAAGTAACATAAGCCTGCAACAGTAGTTCATTTCAGTTTAGTTTGTTTTCACGTCTACTGAGGTGCAGTGAAAAACTTTTGTTGCTTGCTAACCAGTCAGCTGAAAGACAATACATGATTGCAATCAATCCATTTACAGAGTATAGATACATGATAAGGAAATAACATTTAAAGGTCTGTCTCACTGTGCGAGTTGACCCACGAGTGACCCCGAGTTTAAAACAAATTTAACTCGTGGTAATCACGTAGAATTAACGTAGCGGGAACGTCGGAACTCGTGGACGCAACTTAGCGACTCTTGGCGCTAACGGGAGGTACACGTGAAACTTGTTAACTCTTGCAAACGTTCAAACATGTTTGAACTTTTCCACGAGTAAAATGTACTCTTGAGGTTAAAATTTGAAACATTTTAAACTCGTTGTAAGAACGTAGTGGCCCGCGCGTTTAACTTTGTGACTCGTGAGTCTACCGTGGGAACTCTTTTTAGAAACAATAATCAGGGACAGTAATATCAGTTACTTAGACTTTTTAAAGACAAATTCTGCTTAACAAAGTTAAGTAAGTTATTGATAAGGTGACAGAGTGGGTAGAAAAGAAAAAATTGCTTTAAGTTTATATATAAATTTTGTGTATTTGGGACTGAGCTCACAACCTTAAGACAAACCAGTATTGAGGAACAGCGTGAGAACATTTTATGACACTTCATGGCAGCCTAATCTGAGGTTTGCCAGTCACGTCCAGAAGCCATCTCTACCAGTGCTGTTGAAGAAGACAGGGTTGTGTTCACCTCTCCTGCACCCCTGTTCCGTAGGACAACACCAACTCTTTCATTATG
Source organism: Malacoraja senta (assembly GCA_038087875.1). NCBI lineage: Eukaryota > Metazoa > Chordata > Chondrichthyes > Rajiformes > Rajidae > Malacoraja > Malacoraja senta. Next base: position 175,663,781 of record CM075977.1, read on the forward strand.
CGGATGTTAAAGGCTGGGTTTTATTCTCAAGCCATGATGCCAGATTCCCGATCTCTTTACTGAACTTTACTGAATCAAAGGGTTCTATAGGAGGTGCTGCCTCAAAATGGCAGCCAGCATTGTCATGGACCCACACTACCATGGCCATGCTCTCATTTCATTCCTGCTGAGCAGAAGGGATAAGAATCTGAAAACCATGACCTCCAGGTTCAAGAACAGCTTCTTCCCAACAACCATCGGGCTTTTGAACGCAACAAATGCTAACTAAACTATGAACTACAAACTGCCTTGTTTGCACTAAGGACTTTGGGATTTTTGCAATAATACTGGATTTTTTAATATATATTTTCTTTGTTTAGTATATTATCTATGAGTATTGTGTTTACTGGCCTGTTTTGCTGCTGCAAGTAGGAACTCTTTAACTCAGAGGGCAGAGGGTGGAGAGTGGAGGGAGAGGAGGGGGAGACAGATGGGGGTGGCTTCATTCACTGGCTGCGGGTGCCTGTCACTGAAACAGGTAGGTGAGATTTCACATCCACCTTGTGTGTGTGTCTCTCTCTCCCTCCCTCCCTCTCACACAGGCTGAGAGACTCTGCCTCTGTGAGTGTACGTCCCTTTCTCCCCCTGTCCCTGGGCTCTATACGCTCATTGTTTCCTATGAGAGACTTTGAAAAATAAGAATCACATTTCACACATTGATTTTATGACTTTTAATTCTTAACATGACCATAATCACAATCTTTTACACCACCAATCACCACTCAGTTTTTTTAACATGTGATGATTTTTAAACACTTCGATATACATTGTTGCCTCAAGATTAACGGGAGAGGAACTTGGTACACTCGGGAGACGAACTTGGAACATCGCAGAAATGAGAAGTAAACGGGAAACTTAGACATACCCGTGGGAACTCGGTTAAACTAGGGATCATAAACTTGTAGTATCGTACGCAACCACGAGTCTTTCACTCGGGGTCACTCGTGGGTCAACTCGCACAGTGAGACAGACCTTTAAGTGCAAGGTGAGGCCAGCGTGCAGTTTTCATGTGAACACACCTGCTGTACTGTATGCAGATCTTCCCTCATCTTTGGGAAGATGTACATATCCTGGATGTAAAAGGATGTACTTTGGCGGATGAGACGAGAGTTGATTTTCCAAACGAGTTTTATTAATAAAACGATGCAATCAACGAAACAACTCAACACAGCCAATACACAGATTCTGCCACAACGGTGGTCCAGAATGACTGAAGGGGCATCGCCCAGAAAGCGTGCGAAAAACAAATCCTCCCCAGACTCACATGTCCGTGGTCGAAGGCCGAAACAAAGGGAATGGCGGGGCGGAACAAGGCGTCGGCGACGACGTTAAGCTTCCCAGCTACGTGTCCGATATCTGTCGTGAATTCTGAGACATAGGGAAGGTGTCGCTGCTGTCGGGCAGACCACGGATCTGCGATCTTACTGAGGGCGAAAGTAAGGGGTTTGTGGTCCGTGAACGCGGTGAAAGCGCAGCCCTCGAGGAAATACCTGAAATGCCTGATGGCCAGGTAGAGCGCCAGGAGCTCGCGATCGAAAGCGCTGTATTTGCACTCAGGGGCCAGCAGCTGCCGGCTGAAAAATGCCAACGGCCATCAACGGACTGCTTCAAAACGGAACCAATGGCAGCATCCGAGGCATTGACGGTGATCGCTGTGGGAGCGGACGCGCGTGGGTGCACCAGCACGGTGGCGTTAGCCAAGGCTTCCTTGGCACCCTCAAATGCCGCGTCTGCCTCCGCGGACCACACCAGATCCCGCGGTTTGCCCGGCAGGCACCGGAAAAGGGGGCGCATGATGGCAGCAGCCGCTGGCACGAAACATTGATAAAAATTCACCATGCCGACAAACTCCTGTAGCCCCTTGACTGTGAGCAGCCGGGGAAACTGCCGGATGCCCTCAACTTTCGCAGGGAGCGGGGTGGCGCCCTGCGGGGTAACCCGGTGTCCCAGGAATCAAATGGAACGCAGGCCAAACTGGCACTTCGCGGTGTTAATTACCAATCCATTTTCGCGGAGCGCTGAAATATAAGACGGAGGTAGGTGACGTGCTCCATTCGGGAAACGCTGGTGACAAGAATGTCATCCAAATAAATGAAAACAAAAGGAAGGCCCCGACCGACCTGGTCCATGAGCCGCTGGAATGCCTGCATGGCGTTCTTTAGGCTGAAAGGCATCCAAAGCCACTCGAACAGGCCGATCGGGATGATGGTGGCGGTTTTCAGAACGTCATCGGGGTGGACAGGGATTTGGTTGTAACCCCAGACGAGGTCCACCTTAGAGAAGAACGCGGCGGCCTCAAGGTGCGCGGAGAAATCCTGGAAATGATGCACCGGGTAACGGTCTGCCGTGGTTATCGCATTAAGGCGCCTGTAATCACCGCACAGTCTCCACCCCCCAGATGCTTTCGGGACCATATGTAGCGCGGAGGCCCATGGGCTGTCAGACTGCCGGACAATGCCCATGTCCTCCATCAGTTGGAATTCATCCCAGGCGATGCGCAGCTTGTCCGGCGGGAGGCGGCGCGCCCGGGCATGCACCTGGGGGGCCCTCGGTGGGGATGTGGTGCACGACCCCGTGTCGGGGTGCTGCCCCGCTGAAACAGGGTGTAAGGAGCTCGTGAAACTCAGAGAGCAGGCCGGCATATGGGCTTTCTACCTCGGCGACGGCGTTAAGCCATGGGACGGGTGAGGGCGGGTTGCGCGGTGCAGACCGCGGAATCAAGCGACCGCCCCGTAAATCGACGATGACGGAGAAAGCGCGGAGGAAATTGGCTCCCAAGAGTGGCTGGGCAACATTCGCAATGTTAAATTTCCACTTATACGGGTGGGAATCAAAAGTAAGGGCAAGGGTCTGTGTACCGTACATTAGGATATCGCTCCCGTTATCGGCCGAGAGAATGGGGCCCTTCTTACCAGCACGAGTGTCAAGGCCGGTCGGGGGAAGGATGCTGACGATCGCGCCGGAGTCCACCAGGAAATGGTGGCCGGAATGGCGGCCGGAATGGCGGTCGCGGACCTAGAGGCGGTTGTTTGGGCCGATCGTGATTGCCTCTACAGACGATCGGCCGAGGCATTTCCCTGAAACGTGCAGGGACGGCGGCAGTATCGAACCTCCGCGCCATAGCGCTGGTCTCGGGAGGCTGCTGTGGTTCTTTGGTGGGAGACGAGGGTGAGCTTTCCTTGCGGAGCTGCCAAGGCGAAAGGCCCGCTGGTGCGGGCACGTGGCTGATGGCGTAGATATCCTTGTGTCTGGTCATCCATAGTTCGTCGGCCCGCTCCGCGTGCTGCAGGGGCTCGGTGAAATCCGCGCCGACAAGCATCAGGCGGACATCGTCAGGCATCTGCTCGAGGAATGCCTGTTCGAACAACAGGCAGGGGCAGTGACCATCCATGAGCGCGAGCATCTTGGCCATGAGAACGGATGGCCGGCGATCTCCCAAACCATCCATGTGAAGGATGCGGGCAGCACGTCCCGGCGGCTGAGTCCAAAGGTGTGCAAATGTAGGGCCTTGAGGCCGTCATATTTAGAGGCTGCGGGAGGGTCCCGAAGATAAGGCAGTAGACGGGAGGCAGAATCCTGCGGCAGGGCTCCCACCACATGGAAGTACCTCGTTTCGTCAGCAACGATGTGGTGCAGATGAAACTGTGCCTCAACTTGGGCAAACCACACCTGAGGTTGATCTGGCCAAAACACAGGCAGTTTCAGGCTGACAGCGTTTTGATGGGCGTCGGGAGCGGCAGCGGGTAGATAGTTGTCCTGCATTATGTTGTCCAATCTTTGGTTGGACGCGTCGGGGTCACCAATTTGGCGGATGAGACGAGAGTTGATTTTCCAAACGAGTTTTATTAATAAAATGATGCAATCAACGAAACAACTCAACACAGCCAATACACAGATCCAGCCACAACGGTGGTCCAGAACGGCTGAAGGGCCATCGCCCAGAAAGCGCGCGAAACACAACCCCTCCCCAGTCACATGTCCGAGGCACCCGACCACAGGGTTCGATTACCTGCGGGCACCAGCAGGTGCCGCTACAGTATTTTATTGATTCCTGGGATGACAGAGGTTTCCTAGCAGAAACGATGGGACCTATATCTTGGAGTTTGGAGGAAAGAGAGGTGATCTCATTAAATGATTAAGATTTATTTTCACGGTGGATGACAAAATGTGTTTTACCCTTTGTTGGAGAGTTTAGAACTAAGTGACATCATTTCAAAATAAGGAGTGAGACATTTAAGGCAGAGTTGAAGTTATTGCCTCTATGCAAGACTGACATTTTTTTTTAGATTTCGGGAGATTGAGAAATATGGATCAATTTGGAGATCCGTAGAGCTTTGGAGAGAAATAGAAAGAAAACCAGCCCTTTAGCCCATTGACCACCAAGCACCTATTTAGCCCACTGACCACCAAGCACCTATCCTGTCTTAACAAACTGAAGGATTAGGAGAGGTTTAACAAATAGTATAATGAATTGATATAAAGAGGAAAATTTAAACATGTTAATAAACATGTAAACGAGTAATTTGTATCCACTTTCACATTTGATGGTGCAAATAACATTCCAATTATAAAGAGGGGGGGAAGAAAATAATAAAATTTAACAACTTGAAGTAGTTAATATCAATAATGATAAAAGCACTAGTGAAATCAAGAAGAGTGGACATCTTCTGAACCCAATGAACTTCATTCTGGGCTTGCAAAGGAGGTAATTGTGGAGAAGGTAGAGCATTGGTTGGAATCCAGCAAAGTGAGTGAGATTCTGCAACTGTTCTGGAAATTAAAAACAAAAGTAACATAAGCCTGCAACAGTAGTTCATTTCAGTTTAGTTTGTTTTCACGTCTACTGAGGTGCAGTGAAAAGCTTTTGTTGCTTGCTAACCAGTCAGCTGAAAGACAATACATGATTGCAATCAATCCATTTACAGAGTATAGATACATGATAAGGAAATAACATTTAGTGCAAGGTGAGGCCAGCGTGCAGTTTTCATGTGAACACACCTGCTGTACTGTATGCAGATCTTCCCTCATCTTTGGGAAGATGTACATATCCTGGATGTAAAAGGATGTACTTTGGCGGATGAGACGAGAGTTGATTTTCCAAATGAGTTGTATTAATAAAACGATGCAATCAACGAAACAACTCAACACAGCCAATACACAGATTCTGCCACAACGGTGGTCCAGAATGACTGAAGGGGCATCGCCCAGAAAGCGTGCGAAACACAAATCCTCCCCCAGACTCACATGTCCGTGGTCGAGGGCCGAAACAAAGGGAATGGCGGGGTGGAACAAGGCGTCGGCGATGACTTTAAGCTTCCCAGCTATGTGTCCGATATCTGTCGTGAATTCTGAGACATAGGGAAGGTGTCGCTGCTGTCGGGCAGACCACGGTTCTGCGATCTTACTGAGGGCGAAAGTAAGGGGTTTGTGGTCCGTGAACGCGGTGAAAGCGCAGCCCTCGAGAAAATACCTGAAATGCCTGATGGCCAGGTAGAGCGCCAGGAGCTCGCGATCGAAAGCGCTGTATTTGCACTCAGGGGCCAGCAGCTGCCGGCTGTAAAATGCCAACGGCCGTCAACGGACTGCTCCAAAACTGCACCAATGGCAGCATCCGAGGCATTGACGGTGATCGCTGTGGGAGCGGACGCACATGGGTGCACCAGCACGGTGGCGTTAGCCAAGGCTTCCTTGGCACCCTCAAACGCCGCGTCTGCCTCTGTGGACCACACCAGATCCCGCGGTTTGCCCGGCAGGCACCGGAAAAGGGGGCGCATGATGGCAGCAGCCGCTGGCACGAAACGTTGATAAAAATTCACCATGCCGACAAACTCCTGTAGCCCCTTGACGGTGAGCAGCCGGGGAAACTGCCGGATGCCCTCAACTTTCGCAGGGAGCGGGGTGGCGCCCTGCGGGGTAACCCGGTGTCCCAGGAATCAACTGGAACGCAGGCCAAACTGGCACTTCGCGGTGTTAATTACCAGTCCATTTTCGCGGAGGCGCTGAAATATAAGACGGAGGTGGGTGACGTGCTCCATCCGGGAAATGCTGGCGACAAGAATGTCATCCAAATAAATGAAAACAAAAGGCAGGCCCCGACCGACCTGGTCCATGAGCCGCTAGAACGCCTGCATGGCGTTCTTTAGGCCGAAAGGCATCCAAAGCCCCTCGAACAGGCCGATCGGGGTGATGGTGGCGGTTTTCGGAACGTCATCGGGTTGGACAGGGATTTGGTTGTAACCCCGGACGAGGTCCACCTTAGAGAAGAACGCGGCGGCCTCAAGGTGCGCGGAGAAATCCTGGAAATGAGGCACCGCGTAACGGTCTGCCGTGGTTATCGCATTAAGGCGCCTGTAATCACCGCACAGTCTCCACCCCCCAGATGCTTTCGGGACCATATGTAGCGCGGAGGCCCATGGGCTGTCAGACTGCCGGACAATGCCCATGTCCTCCATCAGTTGGAATTCATCCCGGGCGATGCGCACCTTGTCCGGCGGGAGGCGGCGCGCCCGGGCATGCACCTGGGGGGCCCTCGGTGGGGATGTGGTGCACGACCCCGTGTCGGGGAGCTGCCCCGCTGAAACAGGGTGTAAGGAGCTCGTGAAACTCAAAGAGCAGGCCGGCATATGGGCTTTCTACCTCGGCGACGGCGTTAAGCCGTGGGACGGGTGAGGGCGGGTTGCGCGGTGCAGACCGCGGAATCAAGCGACCGCCTCGTAAATCGACGATGAGGGAGAAAGCGCGGAGGAAATTGGCTCCCAAGAGCGGCTGGGCAACATTCGCAATGATAAATTTCCACTTGTACGGGCGGGAGTCGAAAGTAAGGGCAAGGGTCTGCGTACCGTACCTTAGGATATCGCTCCCATTAACGGCCGAGAGAATGGGGCCCTTCTTACCAGCACGAGTGTCAAGGCCGGTCGGGGGAAGGATGCTGATGATCGCGCCAGAGTCCACCAGGAAATGGTGGCCGGAATGGCGGCCGGAATGGTGGTCGCGGACGTAGAGGCAGTTGTTTGGGCCGATCGTGATTGCCTCTACTGACGATCGGCCGAGGCATTTCCCTGAAACGTGCAGGGACGGCGGCAGCATCGAACCTCCGCGCCATAGCGGAAGTGATAATAACACCAACGGTGCCTACCGCTGGTCTCGGGAGGCTGCTGTGGTTCTTTGGTGGGAGACGAGGGTGAGCTTTCCTTGCGGAGCCGCCAAGGCGAAAGGCCCGCTGGTGCGGGCACGTGGCTGATGGCGTAGATATCCTTGTGTCTGGTCATCCATAGTTCGTCGGCCCGCTCCACGTGCTGCAGGGGCTCGGTGAAATCCGCGCCGACGAGCATCAGGCGGACATCGTCAGGCATCTGCTCGAGGAACGCCTGTTCGAACAACAGGCAGGGGCAGTGACCGTCTCTTCTGAGTAAAACAAAATCTGTTTATTTCACCTCCAGGTTTATCCAATTATTTTAAACCTATGACCTCAGTTATTCACTCATCTACCAGAAGAAGCAGTTTCTATGCAGTTGCTCTATGAAGACAATTACGGTGATGTGATATTTCTGTCAAAATGGTGAGTAGTGATATCATTTTTCTTGCAAAAATCTGGGACAGTGGATCTAGGTAGACTATTTTTTGTTTCAACAATTCAACAAAAATACAAATAGAAATGTACCAGACTTAAATTACAATGGAAAGAAAATGTAAATCAAACAAAATGCTGGAAATTTGAAACCAAAACAGAAAATGCTAAAACAGCAGCATCTGTGGAGAGAGAAGCAGGGGTTCCAGTATTTCCTGTTTTATTTAACTTTGGAAAGAAAATACTTCAGGCATAAGTATTTCATCAGAACTTAAAGGAAAAGTTGTTCTTTTGGGACTGAGAGAAGGCAACAGTAACATTAGAGAATTATTTGCTTTGCTGTTATGCTTTTAATTTGTCCCCTCTGTACTAATTTTCTTTTTTACATTGCCTGTTGTTTCTGTTTGTCTGCAATTTATTTTTAATTATTTTATGGATTAGTGAAGAGGCTACAGTGGTTCCATTCTCGATTTAATGCTTTGCATTGCATTGCATTGTAGATGGTTATGGTGTAAGTTTACTGCACTTAGATTCATGACTTTACTTAAACAATTGGATGAAAGTTCATCATCAAACCTTAATACTTCATTTGGACTTAAGTCTACAATAAACATAGTGCATTTGCATGCTGTGCTGGCAACTAACCAGAACTGAAAACTTTGATCTTAATGGTGGATAGTTCAATCTATCACATTGAGAACATGTTATTCAACGCTAACACAAACTTATCAGAACTTCACACTACCAGAAGAATTCTGGGTAAAGATAGGAATATTTTGTCATGCTGAAGCTTGTTTGTTCATATGATTTGCAAGTTAATAGTTTGGAATTTTATTTCTGTTAAAAAAGGTTCCTGTTCTCAAATCGTTGCTTATAAATCATGTAAGCAGTTCCAACATGACTTATCCAAATGGCTGTTCTTTATGCAAGACGCTGAACAATAGTTGTCAGCAAACTATTCCACCACAAAGACTTCTCAAATTCACTATAGTCTGTAACATAAGAAATGCCATTATAGAATCATAAGGAGGTGATTCAGCCCATCAAATTCATACTGGCTCTTGCAGAGCAATTTATTCACATTCATTTGACAACACGTTCACTGTAGACCCATAAATGTTTTCAGCTCACGTGACTTTATAATTTCCTTTCAAAAGTCTTCATTGACTATATTTCCGCTTCCCTTTCAGGTAACGATTTCCAGATCATAATAACCGTTTGTATAAAAACAATATTTTTCCTCAAAGCCCCCAAGTTGTGTCCTTTGAGCAATGTTAAACCGTTTACCAACATTAATTGGGGACTCGAGCAGACTTCTCCCTATCCCATCCCCTGCACTGTTCTAACATGTGGAAATCACGTCAATGAAGCGAGACTGACTTACCATCAGATTCAGGATGCGTTTATTTTAGCTTTTCACTCTGGAAAACGAAAATCAATACTGTGGAACAAAGTTGGGGGGGGGGGGGGGGGGGGAGTTGTGCAATGAAATTTCTGGGTAGTTGTATTTCTTAGTAAAGTTAGAAATTAGAAGGGGATCTTCTGTTTCTGCCCCTGCTGCTGAAACCATTATGCAGTGAAACCATCAACCAGAGCCAGTTCCAGGCTCTTCGAGAATTCAACTCTCCATAAAAATGAAATTAACCAATATTCTACCGTCTCTATCCAGCTTCACTGCAAGTCCTCCACACTAGTAGCCTCCTGCTGACTGTGGAGAGGGTGCACAGGAGGTTTACCAGAAAACCAGCTGGATTACGGGGGTATTAACCAGTGGGAGAGGTCCTCACAGCGGCACAACAGTAGAGTTGCTGCCATACAGTTCCAGAAACCTGGGTTAGATCCTTACTTCGGGTGCTGTCTGTACGGAATTTGTACATTCCTCTGTGACCGCATGAGTTTTCTCCGGGTGCTCCGGTTTCCTCCCACATTCCAAAGACATGCAGGTTTTGGTTAATTGGCTTCTGTAAATTGTCCCTAGTATGTAGGATAGAACTAGTGTATAGGTGATTGCTGGTCAGTGCGAACTTGGTAGGCCGAAGGGCCTGTTTCCACACTGTATCTCTAAACTAAACAAATAGGAAGTCAAAGTTGAATTGCTTTCGTTGGAATACTGAAGGTTGAGGGGAGACCTGAGAGATGTATATAAGTGAGAGACAGTCAGACAGTCTTTTTCCCAGGGTGGAAATTACAAAGACTGGAGGCCATAGCTTTAAATTAAGAGGGACATAATTTAAAGGAGATGAGTGAGGCAATTGTTTAATACAGAGGGTGGTGGGTAACTGGAACGTGGGACCTTGAGTGTTGGTGGAGGTAGGTATTATAGTGGTGTTTGAGATTATTACATAGGCACATGGATGTGCAGGGACTAGAGGGATATGGATCATGTGCAGGCAATTGCATATAGTTTATCTTGGCATCATGTTCGACACAGACATTGTGGGCCGAATGGCCTTTTCTTGTGCTGAAATATACTAAGTTCTATGTTCTACGAATGGGCCTTAAACTCTTGAATTCCCTCCGCAATCCTCGATTTCTCCTCTGTTCTTTTAAGGCTCTTCTTAAAACCAACCCCTTGACTGAGAGTTTGGTTGTCTCTTGCATCTTTCTTTGGAGTTCACAGTTTACAAAAAAATGAAACACTATGTTCCTACTTTGAATCTGATCTATAAATCTAAGATTGAAAAACAGGAAATTAAGGTAATGCATAGAAAAAATAGAATATAAAACTGTATAGCACAAGAACAGGCCCTTCGGCCCACAATACCTGTGCCGAACTGGATGTTAAGACCATCATTTAGCTTCCTACCTTTATTCCTCTATATCATAAAATCATAGTCATAGTCATACAGAGTGGAAACAGGCCTTTCGGCACAACTTGCCCACACCGGCCAACATTTCCCATCTACACCAGTCCCACCTGCCTGCATTTGGCCCATGTCCCTCCAAACCTGTCCTATCCATGTACCTGTCTAATTGTTTCTTAAATGTTGTTATAGTCCCTGCTTCAACTACCTCCTCAGGCAGCTAATTCCATACACCCACCACCATTTGTTTGAAAATGTTACCCCTCAGATTCCTATTAAATCTTTTCCCTTTCACTAAAACCTATGTCCTCTGGTTCTCGATTCCCCTACTCTGTCCCTCTACCTGATCTATTCCTCTCATGATTTTATACATCTCTATAAGGTCACCCCCCCCTCCCCCACACCGCCCTCCACCACTCACCCCCTTCTCCCCCTCACACCCCTCTCCTCCACACACCCCTCCCTCCCCCACACAACCCCCCTCCCCCACAGACCTCCCCTCCCCCACACACCGCCTCTCCCCCCCTTCCCCACACACCCCATCGCCCACATACCCACCCTACCCACACACCCCCCTCCCCCGTACACCTCCCTCCCATGAGTGAGTGAAATGTGAGTCCACAAGCCATGAGTGAGTGAACTGTGAGTCCGCAAGCCGTGAGTGAGTGAACTGTGAGTCCGCAAGCTGTGAGTGAGTGAACTGTGATTCCGCAAGCCGTGAGTTAGTGAACTGTGACTCCGCAAGCCGTGAGTGAGTGAACTGTGATTCTGCAAGCCGCGAGTGAGAGAACTGCGAGTCCGCAAGCCATGAGTGAGTGAACTGGTAGTCCGCAAGCCGTGTCAGTGAACTGTGAGTCCGCAAGCCGTGAGTGAGTGAACTGTGAGTCCGCAAGCCGTGACTGAGTGAACTGTGAGTCCGCAAGCCGTGAGTGAGTGAACTGTGAGTCCACAAGCAGTGACTGAGTGAACTGTGAGTCCGCAAGCCATGACTGAGTGAACTGTGAGTCCGCAAGCCGTGACTGAGTGAACTGTGACTGCACAAGCCATGACTGAGAGAATTTTGAGTCCACAAGCTGTGACTGAGTGAACTGTGAGTCCACAAGCCATGACTGAGTGAACTGTGAGTCCACAAGCCATGACTGAGTGAACTGTGAGTCCACAAGCCGTGACTGAGTGAACTGTGAGTTCGCATGCCGTGACTGAGTGAACTGTGAGTCCACAAGCCGTGACTGAGTGAACTGTGTCCACAAGCGGGGACTGAGTGAACTGTGAGTCCACAAGCCATGACTGATTGAACTGTGAGTCCACAAGCCATGACTGAGTGAACTGTGAGTCCACAATCCTTGATCAGGGGTGTCACAACGGGAACCCTTCAGCCATGCCTGCGCAGTTGGGGGCTATGCGTAAGTGGTGGAATATTGCAATTAGTGGAGAGGTGCAATATTGCGTTGGGGGACCAGGCCTCCCGTGTGAGAATGGGACCCAACTGGTCCCACTTAGGCTAGTGCCTTACTAAAATCCATGTTGACAATATCCACTGCCCTACCCCATCAGTCACCTACCATCTCTCCATAAAATGTTTCATGCATTGATGGGTATTGTTGAAACTTTCTATTCAAACTTTGTATTTCCAATACCTGCAGGAATTTTTGTGGTTTTCATAAAAATGGGCAGATGTGGGCCTATTGTCTGATGCCACGGTTCATGTACTCAACACTCATCACTTCCCTGATACATGTTAGCACAACAGTTGTTACAACAATGACAGCAGCATACATGTGGACATTACTGTATCAAAAATAATACTGAAAACTCTAAAAGCATGTGTAGGGTCAGGCTGTGGGATACTGCAACCAAATATCAGCATCTTCAAATTTTAATTGCAAATTGGTTTACAATTACTTGGAATTGTACAAATAAAACCTAAAGGTTCCAGTGAAAGCCAATTACACAATCTCAATTTGAGAAAGATATAAAATATAGAACTGTTAAAAGAACATTGTCCCCAGACACTGTACTAATAAAAACATTGAACGGTTCTTTATAACTGGGAACTGTATTGAAGTAGCAGCATGGAAATTCAAGGAGACATTAAAGGTATTGGCATTTATCATTGCTTCTATAAACTACACTGATGACAAATTTCAAGAGGGTTAGAATGCAAGAAGAATTGTGAAAATATATTCAATAAAATATTAAAATAATATTGATTGTGATATATTGATTTTTTTTTTTTTTAATGTGGTCTAGAAATGTATACGGGGAGGAGTTGATGCTTGATAAATGTGCGAAGAGGAGTTTGAAATTAGTTGTATCTCTCTGGTGTAACTGTGTTCATCAACTTGCGTAAAACAGGAGACCATGTTTGAATAATTTGTTTTCTGTATTCAATGCCAGCAATGTAAGTCAGCAGTCACAATGACGAGATTCCGCCAACATCAATAATTATAAATCAGGGTTTATGCAGAATTACTTTGCTGAATGTTCTTATTTTATCTAATTGTGACTAAATCTTTGAATGAACCCTAAATATAAAAACCTCTTTGCATGAACAATGAAGAGACAGAGTATAGAAAGGAGCTAAAGAATATAGCCAAGAGTCAAGAGTATTTTACTGTCATATGGTCTGAAACAGAACAAACAAATTCTTACTTGTAGCAACACAACACATATGTCAGTAGTCTGAAGAAGGGTCCCGACCCAAAACGTCACCCATTCTTTTTCTCCAGAGATGCTACTTGACCCGTTGAGTTATTCCAGCTCTTTATGTCTATCTTCAGTATAAACCAGCATCTGCAGTTCCTTTCCACACCTACATGTTAGTAACATGGTGTCAAGACAAAACCTCTCCCGCAATGTCAGCAAGACTTCAGGAAACATGGCAAGTACATGCCCCAATCATCATCAATTGTGCCAAAGTGGAAATGGTTGAGAGTTTTAAGTTCCTTGGCATTAATATTACCAATAATCTTTCTTAGACCAACATAACAACATTTAAAAGACATTTGGATAGGTACATGGAGAGGAAAGGTTTACAGGTATCTGGTTGAAACATGGACAGGTGGGGCTAGTGCAGTTGGGCTGAAGGCCTGTCCTTCAGCTGTATGACTCTGTGCCTCTATAGTTCTAACTCTATTGATGCAACAGCCAAGAAGACACAGAAAATTCGGTATGTCTCCAATGACTCGAACAAACGTCTACAGATGCTCCATAGAAACAATCCTGCCTGGTTTTGGAACAGCTCTGCCGAAGATCACAAGAAATTGCAGTGAGTTGTAGATGTAGCCCGGTCCATCACACGGACCAGACTTCCCGCCATTGGCTCCATCTACACTTCATGCTACCTCAGTAAAGCAGCCAACACAATCAAAGACCTTTCTCTAATCAAAGACCTAATCAAAAAACGTTGACGATTATATTCATGTATAGTATTATCTGATCTGTTTGGATTGTATGCAAATCAAAGCGTTTCACTGTAGCTCAGTACATGGGGACAATAAAAACTTCATCCTAAATCTAAACCTACTACTTCTGCTGTCTTTTCCAGAGGCTAATGTGGCCTGTACACCTTTATACAATCCTTTAAGTTATTAACAGTCATCCCAGCTGCAGTGAACATTCTGATGGAAGAATCAGACTGTACAATGCAGAAACTACTGGGAGTTTTTAAAATAAAAGGCAGAATACATTCTTCCCATCATCAACAGCTAAAAATAGCTAAAAATGTTTATTAATATTTCTATGGGATGTATGGAGGGTGAAAGAAATGGCAGGCAAAACCAATTGTATATATAATATTTATATTGAAATTGTTGTGAGGAACCCAGGACATTTTCTGGCATGTCCCATCTGCAGATGGCATCTCCAGCTGTACTGCTCCCCCTCTGCACTAAACCGAAGTGTTAATCTAGGTTGTCTCTGCAACATATGAACTTGGGCCTTTTGCACAAAACAAGAATGCTATTAAGCCCTTGCAACATTTGAGAAAGAGTAAATTTTAAAGAAGCTTCCAAATTATGATGACCCAATAATATTATCAACCAGGAGAATATCCCACAGTTGGCCATCACAGAATGGCAACCAATATGGTCATCCATGACAACTTTGGAGATACAGCATGGAAACAGGCCCCTTCAGCTCATCAATTCCATGCTGACCATTCACACTAGTTCTATCTTATCTCCCATTTGCATCCAGTCCTGTTATACTGGGGACAATTTATGGAGGCCCACAAACCTGCACGTCTTTGGGATATGGGAGGAAACCAGCCATGGGATATGGGAGGAAACCCACACAGTCACAGAGGGAACGTGCAAACTCAATACAGACAGCATCTGAGCTCAGGATTGAACTGGGTCTACGGCGCTGTGAGACAGCAGCTCCACCAGCTGTGTCACTGTGCTGTCTGAAAACAATTTTATGCTTTGTCTTGCATCACATGGATTGCATAGTTCAGAAGCACAAAAAAAATGTTACTTTCACTGTTACATGTTCAGTACATTAAGGGGAAATATGTTAGTACAACTTGTTTATGTTAGTCTCCAGATACAACTGATACTTTCTCAACCACTTGTGAAAGAGATTTGCTATACTGAGACATTGTAAAACACAATTACCTGAAAGAGAAAGAACATTTCATCCCAATCAGTAATATTGATTACAGAAATATGAAAGAATGGCTCAAGAAATAAAAGCACATTTTGTTCACTTGTAGGATTTCTGCATCTCATTTTGCCCCAGACGAGAGGATGCTGAATTACCTTTGTGAACCGCAGTGGTTCTTGAAGATATCCGCATGTGCTGTTAGATTTGGAGCTCCAGGATTTTGCCATTGAAGTGTTTATGCTCAGCAGGTCAGGATGATTCCCTTACTCATTAAGATGTTTGAGATAAGTAAGTAAGTAAGTAAGTAAGTAACTTTATTGGCCAAGTATTCACATACAAGGAATTTGCCTTGGTGCTCCGCCCACAAGTAACAACATGACATACAGTGACAGTTACGAATGCTCGACAGTTACGAATACAGATATGCTCCTATACTAAACCTATATAAAAACTATTGGGAGAAAATATTTTGAAAAACACATTTACCTTTAAGAGCCACACACCCCTAAAATGTCTAGCCTATTCTAAATAGTTGCTGAGGAAATTAGAATGAACCCATATTCAAATGTTATATAGTCATGTTATATATGCTTTTTTGAATATAAATCTGCAGGAACTCTGCATTACAGGCCACATGGTGGTGCAGCTGGTAGAGCTGCTGCCTCACAGTGCTGAGACCAGGTCCGATTCTGACATTTGTGTGGAGTTTGCATGTTCTCCCTTTGACCACGTGGGTTTCCACTGGGTGCTCAACTTTCTACCCACATCCCGAAGACATGAAAAATTGTAGGTTGATCGCCCTCTCTAATGACTACAGTCCGGTAGTTTTGATATCCACCATCATAAAGTCCTTTGAGAGGCGGGCTATGCCACACATTAAATTCAGTCTACCAAGCAGCCTTGATCCACTACATGCACCCACTGCCCCAACAGATCTAGATTTGATGCAATCTTCCTGGCTCTACACTCATCCTTGGGACATCTGGATGAGAAGGACACCTACGTCAGACACCTATTTATCGACAACAGCTCTACTTTCAATACCATAAACCCAGCCAAGCTCATCTTCAAACTCGTGGAACTTGGAGTCAGCGCACTTCTCTGCAACTGGATCCTTGACTTCTGACCAACAGACCACAACCAGTGAGGATAGGTGACAAATCATCTTCTATGATCATTCCCAACATTGGTTCCCTGCAAGGATACTTTCTCAGCCCCTTAATAAACTCACGACTGTGCAGCCAGATACCGTCTGCAGAACGGTCTCGACCTGAAACATCACCTATTCCTTTTCTTCAGAGATGCTGCCTGACACGCTGAGTTATTCCAGCATTTTTTGTCCATCTTCAATTTAAAAGTTCACAGATGACACCACCGTCGTGGGCCCGATATTGAATGAGAAAGAAAGAAGAATGAGAACCTTGTAACTTAGTGCCAAGACAACAACCTCCCCCTCAATATCAGCAAAACAAAGGAGGTTGTCATTGACTTCAGGAAATGAAGTCATACCCACACTACAATGATGGTGCTGAAGTAGAGATGGTCAAATGCTTCAATTTTCTCGTAATAAATGTCATCAGAAATTTGTCCTGGACAAATCACATCTAAGCTATGGCCAAGAAAGCACATCAATGCTTCTATTTCCTTAAAAAGCTTAGGAAGTTCGGCATGTCCTCAAAAACTTCATGAACTACAGATGAGCCTTGGAAAGCATATCGGGATGCATCGCAGCCTTGTTTTCTGGACAGCTCCATATAGGACTGCAGGAAATTGCAGAGTTGTGGATATAGCCCAGACCAGCAGACAAACCAGCCTTCCTTCCATTGACTCCATCTATACTTCACATTGCCTTGGCAAGGCTGCCAGCATAATGAAGGACCAGTCTCACCATGGTCGCGCCCTCTTCTATCCTCTCCAGGAGGTACAGAAGTTTGAAAACACATACTTCCAGATTGAGGAACAGCTTCTTCCCAGCTGTTATCAGGTAACTGAACAGTCCTCTCATCAGTTAGAATGCAGTCCTGACCTCTCATCTACCTCATTGGAGATCTTTGATCTATCCTTAATCTGATTTTATCACTTTAATGTTGTATCTTGCACTAAATGTTGTACCCTTTATCCTTTATATATGCACTGCGAATGGCTTAATTGTATACACTTATAGTATTTTCTTTGCCCGGATAGCGCACAAGCAAAGGTTTTTCACTGTACCTCTGTACATGTGACATAAACTAAGCTAAACTAGACTAGATTGCCCTTTGTGTGTAGGGAGTGGAAGCAAAACTGGGATAACATAAAACTAGTGTGAAAAGGTGATTGATGGTCAGCGTGGACTCGGTGGGCCAAGGAGCCTGTTTCCATGCTGCATCTCTAAACTAAACTAAACTAAACTAAAAGTAGTCAAGATATTTTTGAAATAAAAAGTTGGTACATACTTTAAAAAGAGCATGCAGCATGTCTCAGAACAAAATGTTGAGTTCCACAAAGCCTTTCCACCCCCTCCACTCCCCCCCATTTCCCTCCTTGTTCTATAACCATCCACTTCCTCTTCTGTTCAGATCATGGGCCAGTCATTTCTATACACAGTAAAACTCAATTCCAAGGCGACTGAACCAAATTTTCATTCGGGGAAAAAACATCCTTTGCACTGTATAATGCAAAGCTTGTAAATTCAATTCAGTAGGTCTAGAAATCTGGAGATGACACAGAAAAATATCTTGGGAAGGCAGGATCAATAAAGAGAAAAATAGGATTAAGGATTCAGGTCAAAGAAGGTTCTAACACTATTTCTCTTCCCAGGGGTACTGCCTGATCTGCAGAGTATTTCTAAAGATTTTCTGTTTTTATTTCAAATTTCCCAGCATAGGTACATAGAAAATAGGTGCAGGAGTAGGCCATTCGGCCCTTCGAGCCAGCACCACCATTCAATGTGATTATGACTGATCATCCACAATCAGTACCCCGTTCCTGCCTTCTCCCCATATCCCTTGATTTCGCTAGCCCTAAGAGCTCTATCTAACTCTCTTTTGAATGCATCCAGTGAATCGGCCTCCACTGCCTTCTGCGGCAGAGAATTCCACAAATTCACAACTCTCTGGGTGAAAATGTTTTTCCTCATCTCATTTCTAAATGGCCTACCCCTTACACTTAAACTGTGGCCACTGGTTCTGGACTCCCCCAACATCGGGAACATGTTTCCTGCATCTAGCGTGTCCATTCCCTTAATCATTTTATATGTTTCTATAAGATAGCCTCTCATCCTTCTAAATTCCAGTGCATACAAGCCCAGTCGTTCCAATCTTTCATCATATGACAGTCCCGTCATCCCGGTAATTAACCGTGAACCTACGTTGCACTCACTCAATAGCATGAATGTCATTCCTCAAATAAGGAGACCAAAACTGCACACAATATTCCAAGTGCAGTTTCACCTGGGCCCTATACAACTGCAGTAGGACCTCCTTGCTCCAATACTCAAATCTTCTTATTATGAAGGTCAACATGCCCTTAGCTTTCTTCACTGCCTGCTGTACCTGCATGCTTACTTTCTGTGACTAATTTACAAGGACACCCAGGACTCGTTGCACTTCCCTTTTTCCTAATCTGACACCATTCAGATAATAATCTGCCTTCTTGTTCTTGCCACCAAATTGGATAACCTCACATTTATCCACATTATACTGCATCTGTCATGCATCTGCCCACTTACCCAACCTATCCAAGCCACCCTGCATCCTCATAGCATCCTCTTCACAGTTCACACTGCCACCCAGCTTTGTGTCATCTGCAAATATGCTAAAGTTACTTTTAATTCCTTCATCTGAATCATTAATATATATTGTGAATAGCTGCGGTCCCAGCACTGAGCCTTGCCGCACCCCACTAGTCACTACCTGCCATTCTGAAAGGGAACCGTTAATTGCTACCCTTTGTTTCCTGTCTGCCAACTAATTTTCTATCCATGTCAATACCCTACCCCAATACCATGTGCTCTAATTTTGCCCACTATTCTCAGGGTTGGACCTTATCAAAGGATTTCTGAAAGTCCTGATACATGACATCCACTGGCTCTTCCATATCCATTTTACTTGTTACATCCTCAAAAAAATCCGGAAGTTTAGTCAAGCCAGATTTCTCCTTCATAAATCCACACTGACTTGGATACTGCTATCCAAATGCTCTGCTATTACATCTTTAATAATTGACTCCAGCATCTTCTCCACCACCGATGTCAGGCTAACTGGTCTATAATTCCCTGTTTTCGCTCTCCTGCCTTTCTTAAAAGGTGGGACAACATTAGTTACCCTCCAATCTACAGGAACTGATTCAGAATCTATAGAACATTGGAAAATGATCACCAATGCATCCACGATATCTAGAGCCACCTCCTTGAGTACCCTGGGATGCAGATCATCAGGCCCTGGGGATTTATCAGCCTTCAGTCCCATCAGTCTACCCAACTCCATTTCCTAATGTGAATTTCCTTCAGTTCCTCCATCACCCTAGATCCTCTGTCCCCAAGTACATCTGGGAGATTGTTTGTGTCTTGCTTAGTGAAGACAGAACCAAATTACCTGTTCAACTCTTCTGCCATTTCCTTGATCCCCATAATAAATTCACTTGTTTCTGTCTTCAAGGGACCCACATTTATCTTAACTAATGTTTTCCTTTTCACATACCTAAAGAAGCTTTTACTATTCTCCTCTGTATTCTTGGCTAGTTTACCTTCGTACATCATCTTTTCTCCCAGTAGTGCCTTTTTGGTTACCTTCTGTTGTTCTTTAAATGTTACCCAATCTTCTGGCTTCCCGTTCATCTTTGCTATGTTATAAGTCTTCTATTTACGTTTTATACTGTCCTTGACTTCTCTTGTCAGCCACAGTTGCCTCTTACTCCCCTTAGAATCTTTCTTCCTGTTTGGAATGAAGTAATCCTGCACCTTTTGTATTATTCCTAGAAATACCTTCCATTGTTATTCCACTTTCATCCCTGCTAGGCTCCCTTTCCAGTCAACTTTGCCCAGCTCCTCGCTCATGCCTCCATCGTCTCCTTTGTTCAACTGCAACACTAATACTTCTGATTTTACTATCTTCCTCTCAAATAGCAGATTAAAACATATCATATTATGATCACTACCTCCTAATGGTTCCTTTACCTTGAGTTCCCTTTATCAAATCCGGCTCATTGCACAACACTAAATCCAGAATTGACTTCTCCCCGGTAGGCTCCAGTACAAGCTGCTCTAAGAATCCATCTCAGAGGCACTCCAGAAACTCCCTTTCTTGCGGTCCATGTGAAGTCAAGGTACATATTAATTGGCAAAAGGGATCATTGTGGCAGTGATCAAAAGCATGCGAAGCTTTCCTCGGGGGCAGGGTGGGGTCGGGGTGGGGCTTGATGTCAGAGATCACCCTGTCACTGGCAATCAGGTGGGCAGTAAAACAATGTATGTGGCAATTAGTCCTTGGCCATTCTCTCAGTGATTTCAATACGGCACCAACTCATTCACACAGTTGGTACTTTGCTTTAAGCATGGACTAAACTCAAAATCCCACATGGCCACCTTAAAGATTCTCCAGCAGCTAAAATTACTGGTGAAATTTGCTCTGCTGTTGGTGATCCCTGTTCCCAAACTGATTCACCCGCAACGTCACCTATTCGTTCTCTCCAGAGATGCTGCCCCTCCCACTGAGTTACTCCTGCATTTTGTGTCTTTCTTCAGTTTAAACCAGCATCTGCAGTTCCTTCCTACACGCTGATTCAAATTATTGTCAACTTTAAAATCATGTGCTGGTTTTTAACTCAACATCTTCTCTTCAATCGCATCAATGACCTCCCCTACATTTGTCCTTTTGCACGTGAAACCCTCATCCACATCATTGGCATTTTCAGACAAGGTTGGATTGTGGTCTTGATCAATCTACTATGTGTTATTTTCAGTAATGTCCAAAACTCTGGCGTCCTTTTTCTATATTGTGTTTTATTTAAAATGTTAAGCCTTCAATTAAGATCAAATACAAAAAAAATCAAGATGAACTTCTCCAATGTTGCAACATGGTCATGTTTTACTTTATAAAATCAGTGAATCTTGGATGGATTTAAAGGTCAAAGGGTAAAAAATGCAAAATGCAGTAATCAACATTGAGACAGGCCCAAAAGCAAACTTTTTGCAAGAATGCCTTGGGGAGAAAAGTTAGTGAAAAACAAAATAGAAAAGGAAAATCAAGGACAAAGGATTTATAGAATCTCCATAAATGAAACTAAACAAAAATGCTCTGGTAAGTTATTTGAAAGTCTGAAACAGTCCCAGGAGTCATCGTTAAAGACATGTGTTGGCAAGAACGAAAAACAGGAAAGGGCAGAAAATCAAAAATATAGGAAACTTGAAGACAGTCAATGAGTTCAGTTTTGAAATCTGTTTATTTTATTGAAAGACACTAATCAAGGGCAACATGAGGCTCAAGCTGGTGACCTCTCTGGTCTAATAAGTTAAGAGCCCAGCATTTCACACTTAATTCCTCCAGAGCAATTCCTAAACAATGCCATCTCACAAATTTATCCCATGGAGCTCGTCTGAGAAATCCAAGAGGACCTTTCCCTGTCATTCCACCTTTCTTGAAGTGCAAAATTGACAGGTGCGGATTGGAGAATTTAAACAAACTTTGGGGGAATAAACATGTCCAGAGCAATAAAGGTTTTACGCACGCTTTGATAGGGAGAACACCGTGTGCCTTCCCGAGCCCCCATTCGCTGTGATGGTGTTTCAGTCTCAGTCACAGAGGTCGACGTCAGGAAATCCTTCAGAGGGGTGAACCCTCGAAAAGCGCCTGGACCTGATGGTATACCTGGTCATGTTCTAAAAACCTGTGCGGACCAACTGGCTGGAGCTTTTACGGACATTTTCAACCTCTCACTTCTGAGGTCTGAGGTTCCTACCTGCTTCAAAAGGGCATCAATTATACCAGTGCCCAAGAAAAGTAAGGTGACGTGCCTCAATGACTATCGACCTGTGGCACTAACGCCTGTGGTGATGAAGTGCTTTGAGAGGTTGATCATGGCCCAAATCAACTCCTACCTCGACAAAAATCTGGACCCATTGCAGTTCGCTTACCGCCACAACAGATCAACGGTGGATGCGATCTTGCTGGTCCTCCACTCCGCTCTGGACCACTTGGACAACAAAAACTCATATCTAAGGCTGTTATTCTTCGAATACAGCTCGGAATTTAATACAATCATCCCCTCCAAGCTGGTTACCAAACTCGCAGAACTGGATCTCTGCGCATCCCTCTGCAATTGGATCCTCGACTTCCTCACTCTCAGACCACAGTCTGTTCGTATTGGTGGAAATGTGTCAGACTTGATAACAATCAGCACGGGAGCACCTCAAGGCTGCGTGCTCAGCCCCCCTGCTGTACTCACTCTATACTCATGAGTGCGTAGCCGGTCATAGTGCGAATTCCATCATCAAGTTCGCTGACGACACCACTGTTGTTGGACGTATCACTGATGGGGATGTCAAAGTATAGAAGAGAGATCGAGCAACTGTCCATATGGTGCCAGCACAATAACCTGGCCCTCAACACCAGCAAAACCAAGGAACTGATTGTGGACTTTGGAAGGAGTAGGATGGGGACACACAGTCCCGTTTATATCAACAGGTCGATGGTTGAAAGGGGCAAGAGCTTCAAATTCCTGGGCGTGCACATCTCTGAAGATCTTTCCTGGTCCGAGAACACTGATGCAATTATTAAGAAAGCACAACAGCGCCTCTACTACCTGAGAAGAGTACGGAGAGTCGGTCTGTCAAGGAGGAGTCTCTCTAACTTCTACAGCTGCAGAGTAGAGAGCATGCTGACCGGTTGCATCGTGGCTTGGTTCAGCAACTTGAGCGCCCTGGAGAGGAAAAGACTACAAAAAGTAGTAAACACTGCCCAGTCCATCATCGGCTCTGACCTCCCTTCCATCGAGGGGATCTATCGCAGTCGCTGCCTCAAAAAGGCTGGCAGTATCATCAAGGACCCACATCATCCTGGCCACACACTCATCTCCCTGCTACCTTCAGGTAGAAGGTACAGGAGCCTGAAGACTGCAACGACCAGGTTCAGGAATAGCTACTTCCCCACAGCCATCAGGCTATTAAACTTGGCTCTAACAAAACTCTTAACTTTAATAGCCCATTATCTGTTATTTGCACTTTATCAGTTTATTTATTCATGTGTGTATATATTTATATAATGGTATATGGACACACTGATCTGTTTTGTAATCAATGCCTACTATGTTCTGTTGTGCTGAAGCAAAACAAGAATTTCATCAGGGACACATGACAATAAACTCACTTGAACTTGAACTTGAACTTGATAAAACAATCTTGTAAAATCTTTGCAAATTTCATTGAAACCAAAATCAATGCTAAATTAGCAAGGATTTGAAAAACAGAAGATGAAATGCATGAGAATAAAAGACGACTTTACTGATATATTTACTCATAAACAACAATGAATCCTTTCGATAAATTACTGATGAATAGATGGTAAAATGCATTTTAAAAACTTAGGAAAGGGATGGGGCCCGTAGAGAAAGGCATCAGTGAAAATAAAACAGAAAAAATAACTCGGAGAATACCGAACAGAATTATTCATGATGGTAGACATAAAATGCCAGAGAAACTCAGCGGGTGAGGCAGCATCTATGGAGAGAAGGAATTGGCAACGTTTCGGGTCAAGACCCTTCTTCAGACTGAAGTCCTGGTTTCTCTCAGGCTGTTGCCTGATATGGAGATTGACTTATATGAGAAATGAATGCCAATCTCAGTCAACTGGACTCAGAAATCTGCGGTAATAATGAAGAAACAGAAACCTCCATCCAGGGACCCTAGCAGATCTTCCACATGAGACAGAGATTCATATGGCCCTCTTCAAACTTCTACTGCATTCAGTGCTCCTTTACAATGTGGCCCCCGTTACATCAAAGAGATCAAGTTGACAAGGCGACCCTTTCACCATGCACTTGCACCATGATCTCTCTACCACGGCTGGATCTCCCAATTGCTCACCATTTTAATACCCATTCACACTCCCACACATTAACTCCAGCCTCCCAGCCAGTGGTGAACCACAGTATTTTGCATTAGATCATTAGCAGATGCCATTTTCCTGGCCATAAACTGATCTCAGGAACATCTGAACAAAAAGGACTCCCACGTTAAACTATTTATCGACTATAATCCCATCCAAACTCCTGGACCTAGGAATCACCTCCTCAACTTTCTGACCCACAGACCTCAATCAGTGAGGATTATTGACCATACCTCCTCCACAATAATTCTCAACACTGGTGCCCTGCAAGGGTGTGCTCTCAGTCCAGTACTATGCTCCATATACACTCAAGACTGTATGGCAAAATTTGGCTCTAATCCCATCTACAGGGTTGCACAGTATTCAAACTTGTGATTAGACGAATCACAAAAAATGATGATGGAATACAGAAAGGACATAGAGCACTTAATGACATGAAGTCAGGACAGTAACCTTTCCCTCAATGCCAGCAAGATGAAGTAGCTAGTTATTGACTTCAAAAAGCATGCACTTATCCAATCAGCAGCAATGGTGCTGAAGTGGAAATGGTTGAGAGCTTCAAGTTCCTTGGAATGACTATTTCCAATGATCAGTTGTGAACCAACTACATTTATGTGACAGCCATAAGGCACACCGACAGTATTACTTCCTGAGGAGACTGAGGAAAATCGAGATGCCCCCTCTACAGATGCACCCTAGAAAGTATTCTGTTGTAATCTCTTTTGTTCCCGGGCATTTGATTTGTTGAACCAGGCTGCGAAGCAACTAGTCAATATGTTCTCTACCATACACCTAAAGAAATGGACAGAGCAAATCTCTTCATTTTTTTAAGGGTTGATGAGCTTACTTTATGATTGCATCAATGTGCTGGGTCCAGGACAGATATTCAGAGATATGCAAACCCAGGAAGTTGAAGTTGTTGACTCTCACCATCACTGGATGAACACAGGTTTGTGGATTCTCAGTCTTTCCCTTCTAATGTCAACAATCTTACTGATATTGAGAGCAAAGTTGTTGTTCTGGCACTATTCAATCAGATGATCGATCTTTCTCATAATTTTGACATCATTATCCATAATTTGTCCAATAACAGTGGTGTCATCAGTGAATTCACAGATTGAGCTGGAACTGTAGTGGGTCCAGGTTCTTTCTAAGGTAGGAGTAGATACGCGCTATAACTAGCGTTCCATCCATTCCATAGACTGATGCTCTACGATGCCGAGAACCATATTCTCTACTTTATATGTACCTCTTTGCTCCATCTATTGGGCTTGACTTTGACTTGATTGTATTTATCTATGATACATCTGATCTGTTTGGATAGCATGCAAAACAACATTTATTTGTACCTTGGTACACATATCAATAAACACCTAAACCTTTCTGTTCTAAGCCTTCTGCATGGCCAGAGTGAATCGACACACAATCCAGTGCAACAGCACCTCAAATTCTACTTGGATAACTTACAACCCAATAGTATGAACACAGAATTCTCCAATTTCAAGTCATATCTCACTATACCCACTCTCTTCCCTGTACCTCCTTTCCCCTGGCGTGTATCTATTTATCCCACTATCTCCCACCTTTCAAGTCACCTTGTTCCTTTCCTCTCCTTTGTACACTCCCATTCCCAAATCCTTTATTTCTCTTTTATTCCACTTCTTTTCCCTTCTCCCCATTCACTTTCACCGATCCCTTCCTCTGGCTTTACATTCCACTTCACTTTTCTCCTTATTCGACAATCTTTGCCTCC
Source organism: Malacoraja senta (assembly GCA_038087875.1). Classification (NCBI taxonomy): domain Eukaryota; kingdom Metazoa; phylum Chordata; class Chondrichthyes; order Rajiformes; family Rajidae; genus Malacoraja; species Malacoraja senta. Next base: position 175,689,629 of record CM075977.1, read on the forward strand.
TTTTCACTTCTCCTTTGTCATTTACTCCATCCATCTGGCAATCAAAAGACTCCACAATTATATCCACTTATCACTTGGAAGGCTTTGATCAACCCCCTCCACTCTTTTCCCGCTTTTTCCCCTCTCCTCCCATCAGTCTGAAGAAAGGTCTCGACCCGAAACATCATCCGACCATTTCCTCCGCAGATGTTGCCTGACCTGCTGAGTTTCTCCAACACTTTGTGTTTTGGAGAAGACCAACATCTGAAGTTTCTTGTGTCTCTACAGGAAACCAGCCTTTTAAAAAGCATAACACCGACAATTATTTAACCATAAATAAATCCAAAGCAAAAATCTGCAGATACCTGAGATCGGAAACAAACAGGTAATCCTTGAAATTCTCAGCAGTTCAGGCAGTATCTGTGGGGGGATAATCAGAGTTGTTGTTGCATGTTAATCATCATTCATCAGAATGTGAAACAATGGCGGTAAAATAAGTAATGGTTCCAGAAAAATGGGAGGGAGGCAGCAGGGGTGAAGAAAACAAGCTGGAAGATCTGTGATAGGGTGCAACATAGGAGTGGTTGAACACCAAAAGTGGAGACAGCGTCCGAGAGGCTAGAGAATAGCAAAAGTTGAGTCAGGTAGAGGTGTAAGTAGGAAGAGACACTGGACTCTGAAAACAACAGAGGAAGCAAGAAAAAATAATAAGGTACGACTGCTAGAAATGAGAGGTATAAACCTGGAATGGCCAATGTAAAATAAACATGAGGCAATCCAATCCTATAGCATTGTTCTAAAAGACCTTAGCTCAGCGATATTATTCCTGTTTTTTCTTCGCAAGTTTGAAAGGTCAAACCCCGCATGAGAAACTTAACTAAATAATTTAGGCTGAAGCTTCAGTGTAAAAGGCCTGTCTCACGAGTCTGCGGTCATTGGCGGCGAAACGGGAAGAATCTGCCGCCATAGACCGCGCACTCGTTGTCTGTTGGGTATTTTATGTGCAAACCGGTTGTCTCTTTATCTGTGCTACAGTACTGATAACACATCTAAAGTACAATATAATTGATTTTAATATGCAATATCCTGAGGTTTTGAAAGATGCCAGATTGAGTGAAGTTCCTTTAGCTGTGCTCAAATTAACTTCATAAGTGTCATGTCTATTCTGTTGTTGTCACCAGTTCCTATTCTGTTGTTTAAAAAAAAAAGTGCATTATCTCTCTGCAAAATTGCTAATTTGCTATAAATTCATAGTTATTGTTGCGGCTAGCTACAAACACACTTGTACCCACACTGAGAAGTTGGCTCAATGTGAAGTGTTTTTTTCCCCAATAGTTTTTTGCAGGTTCAAAGCCAAATACAATAAGTCAGTACAACACCTGATCCTCTATGATAACACATATATATTAACTGCACACCTGGGGATCTACATTATAGACCAGTTAGCCTGACATTGGTGGTCCCACATAGGAGATTAGTGGACAGAATTAGAGCACATGGTATTGGGGGTAGAGTACTGACATGGATAGAAAATTGGTTTGCAGACAGGAAACAAAGATTAGGGATTAACGGGTCCCTTTCAGAATGGCAGGCAGTGATTAGTGGGATACCGCAAGGCTTGGTGCTGGGACCGCAGCTATTTACAATATATATTAATGATTTAGATGAAGGGATTAAAAGTAACATAAGCAAATTTGCAGATGACACAAAGCTGGGTGGCAGTGTGAACTGTGAGGAGGATGCTATGAGGATGCAGGGTGACTTGGACAGATTGGGTGAGTGGACAGATGCATGGCAGATGCAGTTTAATGTGGATAAATGTGAGGTTATCCATTTTGGTTGCAAGAACAGGAAGGCAGATTAGGAAAAGGGGAAGTACAACGAGATCGGGGGGTCCTTGTCAGATTCAGATTCAGATTCAGATTCAACTTCATTGTCGTTGTGCAGTGTACAGTACAGAGACAACGAAATGCAGTTAGCATCTCCCTAGAAGAGCGACATAAATATGAGCAATAAATAAATCTAATTAATCCTGGTGGGAGGAGTGTCCGGGGGGGTGGGGGGGGTGATTGGCAGTCACCGAGGTACAGTGTTGAGTAGTGTAACAGCCGCAGGGAAGTAGCTGTTCCTGGACCTGCTGGTCCGACAATGGAGAGACCTGTAGCGCCTCCCGGATGGTAGGAGGGTAAACCGTCTGTGGTTGGGATGAGAGCAGTCCTTGGCGATGCTGAGCGTCCATCGCAGACAACGCTTGCTTTGGACAGACTCAATGGAGGGGAGTGAGGAACCGGTGATGCGTTGGGCAATTTTCACCACCCTCTGCAGTGCTTTCCGGTCGGAGACAAAGCAGTTGCCATACCATACTGTGATACAGTTGGTAAGGATGCTCTCGATGGTGCAGCGGTAGAAGTTCACCAGAATCTGAGGAGACAGATGGACCTTCTTTAGTCTCCTCAGGAAGAAGAGACGCTGGTGAGCCTTCTTGACCAGAGTTGAGGTATTGTGGGTCCAAGAGAGGTCATCGGAGATGTTGACCCCCAGGAACCTGAAGCTGGAAACACGTTCCACCTCCGTCCCGTTAATGTGGATGGGGGTGTGCGTGCCGCCCCTAGACTTCCTGAAGTCTACAATGAGCTCCTTGGTCTTCTTGGAGTTAGGTTGTTGTCAGCGCACCATGCTGCTAGGAGCTGGACCTCCTCCCTATAGGTCGACTCATCATTGTTGCTGATGAGGCCAATCACCATTGTATCATCTGCATACTTGATGATGGTGTTAGTACCATGTACAGGTGTGCAGTCGTAGGTGAAGAGGGAGTAGAGGAGGGGGCTCAGCACACAGCCCTGTGGAACGCCAGTGTTCAGGGTGAGGGTTGAAGAGGTGTGCTTGTCTAACCTAACAGACTGGGGTCTGTTGGTTAGAAAGTCCAGTATCCAGTTGCAGAGGAAGGGGTCGATGCCCAGGTCACCGAGTTTGGTGATCAGTTTAGAGGGTATGATGGTGTTGAATGCTGAGCTGTAATCGATGAACAGCATTCTTACGTAAGTGTCTCTGTTGTCGAGGTGGGAGAGGACAGAGTGAAGTGCCGTTGAGATGGCATCCTCCGTACTCCTGTTCTTGCGGTAGGCAAACTGATAGGGATCCAATGTGGGGGGTTGGCAGCCTTTGAGGTGTGCCAGGACCAGCCTCACGAAGCACTTGGCGATGATGGGAGTAAGTGTAACTGGGCGGAAGTCGTTGAGGCTTGCCGCAGTGGAGTGTTTTGGCACCGGCACGATGGAGGTGGATTTAAGGCACGTGGGCACAACTTCTTGGGCAAGTGACAGGTTGAAGATGTCAGTCCAGACGTCTGTCAGCTGCGCAGCACAGGCCCTGAGGACGCGCCCAGGGATGCCGTCAGGGCCAGCAGCCTTATGTGCATTAGTCCTACTCGGTGCCACGTACACGTCATAGGGGGTGAGTGTGAGGGGCTGGTGATCGGCAGGGAGCACCGCCTTGATGGCCATCTCTAGATTATCCCTATCGAAGCGGCCATAGAAGTGGTTAAGCTCCACAAGGAAGGAGGCGTTGCTGGATGTGGGGGTGGTGTTAGTGGGTCTAAAGTCCGTGATGGCCTGGATGCCTTGCCACATGCGTCGGGGGTCGGAGTTGTTGTTGAAGTGCTCCTCAATCCTGAGCTTATGGCAGTGCTTGGCCTTCTTTATGCCCCTCTTCAGGTTAGCCCTGGATGAACTGTAGGCTCGGGCATCGCCTGACCTGAAAGCGGTGTCCCGTGCTTTCAGCAGTAGCCTGACCTCGCTGTTCATCCATGGCTTCTGATTCGGGAATATGGTCACCCGTTTGAGGGAGGTGACTCTGTTGATGGTGGAGTTTATAAAGTCCAGAACAGAGGATGTGTAGGAGTCGATGTCTGTGTGGGAGTCAAGGGTGGCCTGGGCTGCAAACGCCTTCCAGTCAGTGTTTCCAAAACACTGCTGAAGTGTGGAGTCCGCCTCCTCTGACCAGACTTTAACTGTCCTCACAGTGGGTTTAACCCATCTGATGAGTGGGGAGTACTTTGGGAGCAGGAACAAGGAGAGGTGATCAGACTGTCCAAGGTGGGGAAGGGGGACGGCCTTGTAAGCTTCAGCCATGTTGGTGTAGACTTTGTCCAGTGTCTTGTCTTCTCTAGTGGCGAAGGAGACATGTTGGTGGAATTTGGGGAGTACAGTCTTCAGGTTGGAGTGATTGAAGTCACCCGCAACAATGAAGGCTGCCTCGGGGTTGTGAGTCTGTTGTTTGCTAATGGCAGTATGCAGATCTTTCATTGCAAGCTTGGCATTAGCATCAGGAGGAATATAGGCTGCAGTCACAACAGTGGAGGTAAACTCTCTGGGCAGATAGAACGGTCTGCATCTAACCAAGAGGAACTCTAGGTTAGCTGAGCAGTGACTCTCGATGATGGTGGTGTCCGTGCACCATGCTTTGTTTCATCAGTCACTGAAAGTAAGCATGCAGGTACAGTAAGTGAAAAAAGCTAATGGCATGTTGGCCTTCATAACAAGAGGAGTTGAGTATAGGAGCAAAGAGGCTCTTCTGCAGTTGTACAGGGCCCTAGTGAGCCACATCTTGTGTTTTGTGTGCAGTTTTGGTCTCCAAATTTGAGGAAGGACAATCATGCTATTGAGGGAGTGCAGTGTAGGTTCACGAGGTTAATTCCTGGGATGGCGGGACTATCATAGGTTGATAGAATGGAGCGACTGGGCTTGTATACCCTGGAACTTAGAAGGATGAGAGGATATCTTATTGAAACATATAATATTATTAAGGACACGCTAGAGGCAGAAAACATGTTCCAATGTTAGGGGAGTCCAGAACCAGGGTCCGCAGTTTTAGATTAAGGGGTAGACCATTTAGAATGGAGATGAGGAAAAACGTTTTCACCCAGAGAGTTGTGAATCTGTGAAATTCTCTGCCTCAGAAGGCAGTGGAGGCCAATTCTCAGGATGCTTTCAAGAGAGAGTTAGATAAAGCTCCTAAAGATAGTCAAGGGATATGGGGAGAAGGCAGGAACGGGGTACTGATTGTGGACGATCAACCATGATCACAGTGAATGGCGGTGCTGGCTCGAAGGGCCGAATGGCCTACTCCTGCATCTTTTGTCTATTGTCTATTGTCTATTGTCTATTGAAAACTCGTATATACCTTTACCAATGTGTCTGCCAAGATGAGTTTTATTCAGCTGGATATTCTTAGTGACAAGTAATCTTTGATTTGGTGAGGCTGCGCAGTGTGCAGTGGAGTGCCTCAATGTCAGGCAATGAGTTGGAAAACGTGGCCTGATTTATGGCATGCCTACTTCTGCTTTCATAGCATTTTCCCAAGTACCTGCATTAATTCTCCACATGCCTTTTCAAATGGTGGGGAAAATAATCTCAGCCATGTTGCAAAGCCAGGGCTGCCCTTCATTCCACACTGGAATTATGAGCTCCTGTAACACAAGCTTGGAGCTATGTTGTAACATATTGCAGCATGGGGAGCTAAGAGCAAGGCTATTTTTATGCTATGACAACTATATTTTCAAGCTGAGGGTTTAACAATACGTGGACTATTCGGGAAAAGATATTCGGGGATATTTAGGGCTCTCAGAATAGTTAAAAGCCTGCTGTTCACGCATCTGTAGTATTAGTCAGGAAGGATGATTCAAATTGGATTGGGATTATTGTTTAATTTATGGCAATGAAAACTTAAACATATAAACATGAAATAAACTATTATTCGCCTATTCAGGAAGCAAGATGCACACTCTAAAATATTTCATTGATTCGGATGCATATATTGAAACAAGACCTTTGCATAAGAGATTTGACAATTAAAATGAATAATTGGAGTCAATGGCAACAGAGTTAATGAAGATCTTGTTTCTCAACCTGAAATGCAAACTGGAAAATGTGTGTCATGTGCTAAAATCATCAAGGAGCCATTTGCTGAAAATCTGAAGATCTGACGGAATATCTGCAGAGTCGTCTGTTTATATTTTCCCTGGGCTTACCTGTCGTACAGCTTTCTCCGTGGCCAAACCTGTTAGCATATGGCATTACAATGGATTAGTGAGCTGGTAATATATCCTCTTTTGGACATTCCACGCTCATTATTTGAACAGATAGGCTGTAGCCCATGTGTTAGGTGAGATTCTAATTTGAGGTGAGCCACCCTGTGGAGGTTGTTCTCCATCTGGTGACTCCTTTTATGAGACATTACCAGAAGGTATTCTAATGAGCGTTTTATTACTCAGACCACCTGCTGCTAATCTGTTACCCCAAAAGCCTAATTGAAGGGGTGGTTTACAGTAGTTTCAGTATTGTCACCTGGGGATTTGGATACAGCAATAAGACAGTTAAAAGGGATGTTGTTACCATAGGGCTGATTTCTGCTTTTGTTTTAAGTGATTAAGGTGTGAAGATTATGGCAAACCCAAGATTGTGGTTACTCGATGTAACAGATACCTATTTAACTCTTTGGATGCCAAGCTTCCTTTTGGAGTGTGTAAACTATCGGTCTCCCTACCCAATCAAGCCAGTGCATCATTTAAAAATCATGGCCTGTAAACAGCTGCAGGTTTTTTTTTTAATGAAGGTACTTGTAGCTGTAAATCTATTTTTTTAAATCTGAAAATAGACAATGCGATCAGCAACAACAACATATTGTTCAATTGTTATTTTGGATGCAAACCTAAGTCTGAATGGATGTTCCTGCTGGTTTGGGAGCCTAGCATAAAAAAATCGTGTCAAGCTTTTCTATCAGGTCCACCATGAAGGAACATTTACATGCATGCAGGGAGGGGGAAATCTTATAATCCCTTTGGCTAACAGCTCATTTTGATGGTTTCATTGTTAATTCCAAAATTGATATATTTGAATTTACCCAGAGCATTGATTGAAATGGGACAATGGTAAGGAGGTCAGTCATCTCACTGAGAGGTGTAATAGACTCCAAGATAATGGACCGTTCTAATTTAGTTTAGTTTAGAGATACAGCATGTTAACATGGCCTTTGGCCCACCAAGTCCACATTGACCATCAATCATCCATTCACATTAGTTCTGTGTTATCTCACTTTGTCATCTACTCCCAATACACCAGGGGCAATTTACAGAGTCCCAATGAACACAAACCCACACTTTTTTGTGATAGTGGGAGGAAACCAGAGCACCTGCAGAAAGCCCAAACAGTCACAGGGAGAATGTGCTGCAAAAAGTTGTGAACACTGCACAGTCCATCACCGGCTCTGACCTCCCCATCATCGAAGGGATTTACCAGAGTCACTGTCTCAAAAAGGCAGCCAGCATCATCAGAGACCAACACCACCCCAGCCATCGGGAAGAAGGTACAGGAGCCTGAAAACTGTAATGTTCAGGTACAGGAACACTTCTTCCCTACAGCCAATCAGCTATTAAACACAACAACCTCAAATAAGCTCTGAATGACTTGGAATATTATTGTTATTACTGCACTAATATTTGTCTGTTTTATGTGTGTACTTATGAGTGCGTGTATATATCTATATAATTACTAAAACTCTCATCTTGTTTGTTTGGATGTCTGCATCTGAGTGTGAGTGATATCCTGTAGTTACACCAAAACAGGACACGATAGCGCTACAATTTTGGACCACCTTACTCACAATTGTCTTGTGGTGTGTTTTTATCAAGTTTCGTTCAGATTGATGTTATATTTTACAAGTTATCCACATTTTTAACTTTACAAAATCCAGTTTGAGAAAATGTTCTTCCATCTGCACAATGGAAGTTACAGCTATGACCCAAATCCTTGCTGGCCCTCCTCACAACAATGTTGCAATCACAGACCTGCCAGCAAGTTTTTAAAGTTTAAAAACTGGGAGGCTGAAAAAGAGGGGAAGGGAGGGCTGGGGGAGACAGGGGAAGTGTAATTGGAAGTGCAAGTGCAATTGGGAGGCTGAAGAGGAAGGGGGGGGGGTGCTGGGGGATTAGGGGAAATGAGCTGCCCCTGCACAGTTGGGGGCTATGGGTGAGTGGTGGAATATTGGGGGATATATATATATATACACACACATATCTATATTACTAAAAGTCTGATCATGACCACTTCCTGTTGTTCTGTATATTGATTTTAGAAAAATCGCTGCCACTTACGGCTGTGATTTTTGGCCATCTTACTCAGAGTCTCCCTCCGCTGCGCAGGACAAGAGGATTTTACCCATCGATGAAAAATAAAAGAGTTATTAGTGTTTTAAAAATGTTGAGATTCTCTCTCCTGAAGGCCACGCTCCTTCTGGAGGGACTATAAAACCCGGAAGTGTGGAGGTGCCTCAGTTCTCTGCAAGATGGGGGAGCGAGAGGTCGCAATTCTCAGTCTGAGCTGTGAATAACATTGAACACATGTCTACTAAACTGTGAGTGGTTTTACTGACCTGTCAGTGCCCTTAATGTGGTTTGAAAATGTGGTTTGAAAATGCAAAAGTGTGCTTTGGTTTGAAAGTGCTAAAGCAAGTTGTGTTGCCTTTGGTTTTGAAAGTGCTAAAGCAAACTGTGTTGCCTTTGGTTTTGAAAGTGTTAAAGCGAGCTGCCTTGCCTTTGGTTTTGAAAGTGCTAAAGCGAGCTGCCTTGCCTTTGGTTTTGAAAGTGCTAAAGCGAGCTGCCTTGCCTATGGTTTTGAAAGTGCTAAAGCGAGCTGCCTTGCCTAATTAGAGCTGCCTTGCCTAATTAGAGCTGCCTTGCCTTCTATATAATTAAAAGTCTAATCTTGACCACTTCCTGTTTGCGCTTTATATTGATTTTAGAAAATACGCTACCACGTATGGCTGCGATTTTTGGCCTTCTTACTCAGAGTCCTCCTCCGCTCATCAGGTGCCGAGGATTTTTTCCATTGATGAAAAATAAAAGAGTTATTAGTGTTTAAAAAATGTTGAGATTCTCTCTCCTGAAGGCCACCCCTTCCTGAGGGACTATAAAACCCGGAAGTGTGGAGGTGCCTCAGTTCTCCGCAAGATGGGGGAGCGAAAGGTCTAAAGCGAGCTGCCTTGCCTTTTGTTTTGAAAGTGCTAAAGCGAGCTGCCTTGCCTTTGGTTTTGAAAGTGCTCAAGTGACCTGCCTTGCCTTTGGTTTTGAAAGTGCTAAAGCGAGCTGCCTTGCCCAATTAGAACTGCCTTGCCCAATTAGATCTGCCTTGCCCAATTAGAGCTGCCTTGCGCAATTAGAGCTGCCTTGCCCAATTAGAGCTGCCTTGCCCAATTAGACCTGCCTTGCCTAATTAGCGCTGCCTTGCCCAATTAGAGCTGCCTTGCCCAATTAGAGCTGCCTTGCCCAATAAGAGCTGCCTTGCGCAATTAGAGCTGCCTTGCCCAATTAGACCTGCCTTGCCTAATTAGAGCTGCCTTGCCTAATTAGAGCTGCCTTGCCTTCTATATAATTAAAAGTCTAATCTTGACCACTTCATGTTTGCGCAACGTACGGCTGTGATTTTTTGCCATCTTACTCAGAGTCCCCCTCCGCTCATCAGGTGCCGAGGATTTTTCCCATTGATGAAAAGTAAAAGAGTTATTAGTGTTTAAAAAATGTTGAGATTCTCTCTCCTGTCAATCACGCCATGAAGGCCACGCCCCTTTTGGGGAAGGGGACTATAAAACCCGGAAGAGTGGGCGTGGCTCAGTCTCTGCAAGATGGGGGAGGGAGAGGTCACGACTCGCTGTTTTTATTGGCCTTGCACCCTGCTTGAAATGGTATGAAACTGCACTTGAATTTGGTGCCCTTGCACCCTGCTTGCAATGGAATTTCAAGGAGTAGCCATGAGTCAACTGCGAGCCCACCAACCGTGAGTGAGTAAGGTGCCAGCACAACAGGCTTGTATGACTGAGCCGCCTGCCCAAGAATCCATTCGGCCCACAATATTGGGGGTAGGGTGTTGACATGGATAGAAAATCGGTTTGCAGACCGGAAGCAAAGAGTAGGAGTGAACGGGTCCTTTTCAAAATGGCAGGCAGAGGCGAGTGGAGTGCCGCAAGGCTCGGTGTTGGGGCCGCAACTGTTTACCATATATATTAATGATTTGGAAGAGGGAATTAGGAGCAACACTAGCAAGTTTGCGGATGACACAAAGCTGGGTGACAGTGTGAACTATGAAGAGGATGTTAGGAGGTTGCAGGGTGACCTGGACAGGTTGAGTGAGTGGGCAGATGCATGGCAGATGCAGTATAATATAGATAAATGTGAGGTTATCCACTTTGGTGGCAAAAACAAGGGGGCAGATTATTATCTCAATCGGGTTAGGTTAGGTAAGGGGGAGGTGCAGGGAGACCTGGGCGTCTTCTACACCGGTCACTGAAAGTTGGCTTACAGGTACAGCAGGCAGTGAAGAAAGCTAATGAATGTTGGTCTTCATAACAAGAGGATTTCAGTATAGGAGTAAAGAGGTTCTTCTGCAGTTGTATAGGCAAGGCAAGTTTATTTGTATAGCACCTTTCAACCACAAGGTAATTCAAAGTGCTTTACATAAAACATTTTAAAGCATTTGAAAGAAACACATATAAAATGACATTTAGATATAAAATGATTATTAGATTATTCAGATAAAATAATTACAAAATTAAAAGCAATCAAATAAAATATTTAAAATAGAATAAAACCAGGACTAGAAGTAACAGTGCAGTATTGGTAATTAATAAATTGTATTGTTTACTGAAAGGCAGCGGCAAACAGAAAAGTCTTCAGTCTAGATTTAAAAGAGCTGAGAGTTGCAGCAGACCTGCAGTTTTCTGGGAGTTTGTTCCAGATATGTGGTGCATAAAAACTAAATGCTGCCTCTCCATGTTTAGTTCTGACTCTGGGGACACAGAGCAGACCTGTCCCAGACGATCTGAGAGGTCTGGTTGGTTAGTAGCTAAGCAGAAGATCAGTAATGTATTTTGGCCCTAAACCATTCAGTGCTTTGTAAACGAACAGTAAGAATTTTAAAAATCAATTCTTTGACAGACAGGAAGCCAGTGTAAAGACCTCAGAACTGGAGTAATGTGATCTACTTTTTTGGTCTTAGTGAGGACTCGAGCAGCAGCGTTCTGAATTAACTGCAGCTGTCTGATCGACTTTTTAGGGGAGACCTGTAAAGACACTGTTACAGTAGTCGAGCCTGCTGAAGATAAATGCATGGACAAGTTCTGCTGAGACCACATCTGGAGTATTGTGTACAGTTTTGGTCTCCTAATTTGAGGAAGGACATCCTTGTGGTTGAGGCAGTGCAGCATAGGTTCACGAGATTGATCCCTGGGATGGCGGGACTGTCATATGAGGAAAGATTGAAAAGACTAGGCTTGTATTCACTGGAGTTTAGAAGGATGAGGGGGTATCTTATAGAAACATATAAAATTATAAAAGGACTGGACAAGCTAGATGCAGGAAAAATGTTCCCAATGTTGGGCAAGTCCAGAACCAGGGGCCACAGTCTTAGAATAAAGGGGAGGTCATTTAGGACTGAGATGAGAAAAACTTTTTCACCCAGAGAGTTGTGAATTTATGGAATTCCCTGCCAGTGGAGGCCAAATCACTGGATGGATTTAAGAGAGAGTTAGATGGAGCTCTAGGGGCTAATGGAGTCAAGGGATATGGGGAGAAGGCAGGCACGGGTTATTGATAGGGGACGATCAGCCATGATCACAATGAATGGTGGTGCTGGCACGAAGGGCCGAATGGCCTCCTCGCACCTATTTTCTATGTTTCTAATGTCCATACTAGCCCTCTGGAAACCAGTCCCTTCAGCGCACAACACCCATACTAGCACTCCAGAAAGCCCCCCCCACAAACCACCACCCCCCCCCCCCCCCCCGGCCACCAATATTGGAATTGGTGGAGAGGTGGAATATTGCATTGGGGGACCAGCCCTTCCATATATATATATATACTAGACTAAGTGTGATATATACACACATACACATACACATACACATACACATACACATACACATACACATACACATACACATACACATACACATACACATACACATACACATACACATACACATACATATATATATATATATGTGTGTATTTGTGAGTATGTGTGTATATATACACACTTTTTTCTCTCTCTTGTTTATTACATTGTTTACAGTGTATTGTTTACATATTCTGTTGTGCTGCTGCAAGTGAGAATTTCATTGTTCTATCTGGGACATATGGCAATAATACACTCTTGACTCTTGACTCTCGACTAACTCCACACAGACAGCAGCCAAAGTCAGGATTGACACCTGGTGTCTGGCACGGTGAGACAGCTGCTCTACCAGCTGTGCCACTGTGCCGTCCACTCTATTCCTGCCACTTTGGATCGTGTACTACTCTTTGGCCATCTTCACCATGGGGCTGCATCTTCAGACCTCACCCACTCTACCACCATAGAAACAATAGGGTTGTAAGCTGTAAAGGAATTACTTTACAAAGGTCCTCCAAACAGAGGTGATTAAAATATTTATATGGGTGTTCTATAAAAAGAATAGGATCGCAGTCTGAGCTAGACTGATTAGGTTGTTCACCGGCCGCAAGGCTGCCGAGGAAACAGATGTAGAACAAGTGGTGCTGAGAGGAGAACATTGCTACAAGTAAGATTGTCATTGTTCTGTTGTCATTGCATATGACAATTAACATTCTTCAGTGTAGTTCTCCTGGCCGAGAGAACAGCCTGGGCTAATATGTAATATGTAATCATTAGCTACTTGTTTCCTCCACAATTAGCTGGAGACATCCACATGATTCTCAAGGCCTGAGGTTAGTTGGCTGTTTATGGTGAAATGCCATGTCGCATTTTGCCATGTTGCATTTACGGCTGAATCTGACCCTTTGAAGAAGTAAATAGTAGAACAGACAAAGGAGAGTCAGTGGATGTTCTTTACCTAGATTTTCAAAAAGCCTTTGATAAGGTGCCACAAGTGAGGCTGCTAATGAAGATGAGAGCCCGTGGTTTCAAAGGGCAGATACTAGCATGGATATCAGGATAGCTGGATGGCAGAAGGCAAATACTTGCAAAAGGGGGCTTTTTCTGGTTGGCTGCCAGTGAGTAGCGGAGTTCCGCAGGGGTCAGTGCTGGGACCTCTATTCTTCACGTTGTATATTAATGATTTGGATGAGGGGATTGAAGGCTGTTGGCCAAGTTTGCAGATGATACGAAAATAGGTGGAGGAGCAGGTAGTGCAGAGAAAGCAGGGACTCTGCAGAAGGGCTTGGACAGGTTGGGAGAGTGGGCAGAGAAGTGGCAGATGGAATATTGTGTAGCAAAATGTGGAGTCATGCATCTTGATAGTAGGAATAAAGGCGTAGACTATTTTCTAAATGGGGAGAGAATCCAGAAATTGGAGGTGTAAAGGGACTTGGGAGTGCTTGTGCAGGATAGCCATAAAGTTAATCTGCTCGTTGAACCAGTAGTAAAGAAGGTAAACATAATGCTAGCATTTATTTCAAGAGGGCTAGAATACAAAAACATGGATGTAATGCTGAGGCTCTATAAGGCGCTGGTAAGGCTGCATTTGAAGAATTGTGAGCAATTTTGGGCACCATGTCTGAGGAAGGATATGCTTGCCCTGGAGAGGGTCCAGAGGAGGTTCACAAGAATGATCCCAGGAATGAGTGGGTTAACTTATGATGAGTGTTGACAGTACTGGGCCTGTACTCGCTGGAGTTTCGAAGAATGAGGTGGGACCTCATTGAAACATACAGAATAATGAAAGGGTTGGATAGAGTGGATGTGGAGAGGATGTTTCCACTAGTGGGAGAGTCTAGGACAAGAAGTCACAGCCTCAGAGTTAAAGGACACTCCTTTAAGAAGGTGAGGAGGAATTTCTTTAGTCAGAGAATGGTGAATCAGTGGAATTATTTGCCACAGAAGGCTGTGGAGGCCAAGTCAATGGATATTTTTAAGACAAAGATAGATAGATTTTACTTCGGAGTCACGTGAGTGATTCCGTGAAGAAGCCCGCCAGTCCGCATGCGCATCATTACGTCTGACGCATGGTGCAACGACCGGCTGGCAGGCGCGTTGCGCCTTCCAGCGGTAAGTTTAAACTTGCAGGTAAATTTTAAACTTATTTCCAGGTTCTGTTTTTTTCTTTCAGGAAACACTTCTTACAGAGCTCTTCCTGCTGGATGATTTCGGGGCGAAGTCTGGAGGGGCCGCCAGGAAACCGGTTATGGACCATGGGGAGATTCCGGTCCAGTCCGCGGAAGCACGGGTAGCCGTCGGCCGTCGGGTTCGCTACCCAAGTCGCTGACAATGTGGTCAGCGGCTCCCGGACCGCTGTGGTTCCCCAGGAAAAGGGGGTAAGGCCAACAGTAAGTTGGTCTCGCCACCCGAGTCCGCTGACAGTGCGGTCAGCGGCTACCAGACCGCTATGGTTCCCCAGAAAGGGGGTAAATCAAAGAATAAGTCGGCCAGGCCTTGGGACTCGGACAAGTCAGGCCAGGAGGCTTCTTCTCCAACATACCTGGGTACGTCCTAGGACGTTTAACCCAGATGGAGCATGGATAGCGCCCTCGGGCATTTATCCCACTAATGTGATGCTCTAACATGATATAGGTCCGTTGGAGGGGCCATATCAGCGCAGGTATCCTCAGGGGCCTGCGGCAGCACCTGTTTTCAGGGCTGCCTACGAATGTGATGCTCAATCATGATATAGGTCCGTTGTAGGGGCCATATCAGCGCAGGTATCCTCAGGGGCCTGCGGCAGCACCTGTTTTCAGGGCTGCCTACGAATCTCCCCTCTCTGTGGAGGGGAGTGCGAGTGGTCAGTGTGTAACTGACTTCAAATTCGAAAGTATGTCCGTGGAACATACTGGAGCACATGCCTATGGCTTCAGAAAATACTCGCAAACGAAGGGGTTGCTGCCGGAAGAGGTGGTTCCAGCCGTTGGCAGTAAACCAGGAAGGGGCCAGATTTCCCCTCACGCTACAAGTGCCGGCAGTGAACAGCGCTGTCAGGGGTGACATTGGAAGGGCATGAAATCCAGGAAATGAAACCAGCCACCGAATCTTCTCTTCAGGTAAGACTTATCCACCAGGTATACCTGGATGAGGAAGCAAAAGCTGTCGGACTATCAAGGTACCGACAACGAGCAAAGCTTCATCATTTCGGCGACGACACACCCCACGCCTTCATCGGCAGTTAGCAGTTCACTGAAACTAGTGACAGCTTGAAAGCTGGGCAGAGGTTTTTCAGGTCAAGGCCCAAGCCGGTCTCAGGGTCTGGAATCCATGCACCCTACCAGTCCTACTCTCCAATCAAGGACAGAAATAGAACCCGCATCAGGGGCCTTTGGGCTTACCATAAGACCACCAGTAGCCATGGAGGTAGGTGGGTCTGGTTCTTCCGAACATGGGGTATGTGGACCATTTACAAGTTGGTAATATTTACACCTGGGTTTTTGTACAAAGGACAATGATAACATGAGATTCAGATCCGTTTATAAACTAAAATGATAACATGTGATTAGTTTATACTGCACAGTATACTAGGGTTACAAGCAGGCATGGAATTGGGGCCAGAGTTGTCTTTCGAGGCAGGCCCAGTATTATGGCTGGATTGCCTTTCAAGACAGGCTCGGAAATTAGGCCAGAGTTGTCTTTCGAGGCAGGCTCAGAATTATGGCCAGAGTTGCCTTTCGAGGCAGGCTCAGGATTATGGCCAGGATTACCTTCCGAGACAGGCTCGGGAATCTGGCCAGAGTTGTCGTTCGAGGCAGGCACGGAATTATGGCAGGCGTGGCTTCATTGTGAAAGATGGAGGATGTCGGTTCATCCCTTGATTTAACTCGCATGTGCAATATAGATTTTCAGAATATGGAACTTCGTTACTGTCTAAACAACTGATTTCCATTCTCGGGGATCACCGGAGACATTTGAAATATATCTGGATGGGGTAATGATAACAGTTAAAGCGTTGCAAAATGGTCTAATTTCAGCTCCCAGGTTATTTACCAAATTACTAAACCGGTGCTTGGACTGCCAAAAGCTCAAAAACATTTGTTCTGGCTTAACTGGATAATATTCTAAACACTGTATTTTGCTAAAATCAACAGTTTCAGCCGCAAACTATAATTGAGAAATTGAGGTTCCTCATCCATCCAGTTACAATTTAGTTGATACCAACTAGCCTTTATTGATTATTGGGATTTACCTTTAACTATTAATTGGTCTGTGACTCCGCCCTGGGGCAAGAGATTGGAAACAATAGAAGCCTGTAACAACCTTGTTGTTATGAAGCAGCCTTCTATTCATCAAGTGTAATTGGCAATATAGCAGCTGTGTTTCAGCTGTGCAAATTGGGCCTTTGCATTATCAGAACTTACAACGTGCAAAGTACTAACCTCTCAGGTGCCATGTAGGTCATTGTTAACAGACCTATGCTATTACCAGCTGAAGCTACCAAAGTCACAATGGTGGACAAAGAGTATTCAGCATTGCTCCAGTAGGTTTTGGTCACTAAATCTTCAGTTATATTACAAACTGATGCTAGTGCTCAAAGATGGAAAATTACGAATGCCATCTCTAGTCACGGA
>CM075977.1:175706359-175781359 GCA_038087875.1 Malacoraja senta
TATTGCGCATTATATTGCCCCACGCATAGTGTTGTGTTGCCAGCAGTGTTATCTATTTGAGTTTAGTTCTTTTATGGCACGTGGGTAGAAACTGTTTATTAGTCTACAAGTGCGGACCTTGGAATTTTTGGTCACTATTTATAATGATGGCTTCTATTCTGCTCGTTCTTACATATGGGCATATTTTCTATGCGTCCATTTGATCAAACCCTTCATACCTTTAAAAGATCTCTTTCCAGGATATTCGTCAACTTTCTATTTGCAAATATTCCTGATGGAATATTTCATCTATATTTCCTGATGGCTGATTCCAAATGGATACAATGCAACCATGTCAACTTCCACAGAGTTATCAGCTTTCAGCTAGGCCTATACCAAAGATAGACACAAAAAGTTGGAGTAACTCAGCGGGACCCTATACCAAGTTACAACCTGGGTAACGACAGGAAGCCCATTAAAATTAATTAAAATGTTAGCTGCCAGGTGAAAGATGTATGAAGATTACGGCAGGGTCCTGTTACTGAGAATTCTTCGTAACCTGAACAATTTGCAAGTCGGAAATGTGGCTGCAAACTGTGTTCCCACACGTCCCAATGTTGGGTGAGTCCAGAACCAGGGCCCACAGTCTTAGAATAAAAGGGAGGTCATTTAAGACTGAGGTGAGAAAAAAACATTTCACCCAGAGTTGTGAATTTATGGAATTCCCTGCCACAGAGGGCAGTGGAGGCCAAGTCGCTGGATGGATTTAAGAGAGAGTTAGATAGAGCTCTAGGGGCTAGTGGAGTCAAGGGATATGGGGGAAAAGGCAGGCACGGGTTATTGATAGGGGACGATCAGCCATGATCACAAAGAATGGTGGTGCTGGCTCGAAGGGCCGAATGGCCTCCTCCTGCACCTATTTTCTATGTTTCAATGTCAGAAGATGCAACAACCAAACAACAGCCCTCCTGCCATCCTCCCAATGGCTCACTCAAAAGTACAAGTTGTCCATAAGCTAGGTTTTCATAACCCGGAGAGGTCGCCAGAGGTTTTTAAATATTTTATGAGTTTGTGTATATGCTTTAGATTCAGTTTTATTAATTTTCGGACATTCACAAATGTTCAACAGCGGGGGCAGTATCAGCAGATCTCACCAGCTATTAAAGCTGTTCTGTGAGTGTAACCAGCTGTTAGGCGAACACAGCCCTAGGCTGCCAGATCCAGAGGAAAACTGCACCTGGGACCATGTTGGAAGCAATGTTTTGGGGTCGTCTGCCCAATGAAAGTGAAGATCTGACAAACTGAAGATCAGAATAATTTTACATTTAAATCCTGGCTGGTAGTGCCACATGCAATATTAGAGCATTGAAATTTCCCCCCTGAAATTTATTCCATTGACAGGGTGAAATAAATGTTGAAGGAAGATTGCAATCCACAGGCACAACTTTGCAGTATGTTTAATGCTATTGAATGGGGATGAGCCCCTCGGTACCAAAATTTAAAAAGACAATTGCAATAAATCTGACTTTTTGACTTTCTGGTACTGCTTATGGAAATGCCTGTCAAGGATTCTGTATAATATTCTTGACTCAGACAGAATATTGAGATTTTGAGCCCAACTTAGGAGATTTGAACATCCTTGCAGGCTGCAGACTTCAATGCAACATTGAGGGTGAACTCCATTTGAAACCTGCTGCCAGATAATTTTGACTCCTGAAACTAGGCACAATAGATCTGTCCAGTCATGATAAAGAGCAATGAAATGGGCCTCATATGATATTCTAGGAGGACAATCACATCCCAGAGCAACCAAAGAAATTGGTATGCTTTCCAGAATATGGCCACATATAGGGTCCGTGGAACGTTTTTGAAAGTGGGGGGGCTGAGCGATCACTGATCACCGGCCTCGGGGTACCCGGTGAGGGAGCGGCGCGACCGAGCGGGGGGAGGGTGGCACAATTGTTGCTCGACCTCCAAAAACTGCAATTGTTTCTTGTTGCTCGACCTCCAAAAACTGGGGGATAATACAGGCCATCCCCCAACTCAAAAAGTGGGGGGATATATCCCCCATTCCCTCCCTTCCCCCTCTCTCTCTCTCTCCCTCTCTCTCGAAGCCGACTCTCTCTCTGTCTCCCTCTTGGGGCCGACTCACCCTCTCTCGGGGCCGACTCTCTCTCTCTCTCTCTCTCTCCCTCCCTCTCGGGGCCGACTCTCCTCTCTCAAGGCCGACTCTCTCTCTCGGGGCACACATGCCCACCCTCCCTCCCTTCCGCTCGGCGGCTAATCACAGCGCTTCGTTCACTGCCCCATATCTCGATTGTGAACCGCGCTGCGATTGGCCGTTGAGCGGAGGGGAGGGAGGGTTTGGGGGGGGGGCAGTCGGTTTCCGCCACGGCTGGTCGTAGTTTCGCCGCGCTCACTGTACGCTTGTTCTGAGATTCTGGATGTCGGAGGTCCCCAGAAGAAGAGAAAAATATGCCTTCGGACTGGATAATTTCAGGTTATGGAGCATGTTTCGCAAAAAAGGGGTGGGGCTGCAGCCCCCCCCCACCCCCCCCCCACCCCCCCCCCCCACCCCCCCCCCCACACCCCCCCACCCCCCCCCCCCGGTTCCGCGGCCCATGAATTGTGTAACCTTTCTAGTCATTTTGAATTAACCTCCACTAGAGAAATTAACTCACAACTCTTTATAACCAATATCTTCAGCTTCTCCACTTAGGCATTTCCTTAGGATTGAGGATGACTTACTTCCACGCCAGTTTTGAGAGTTCTGACGAGGCTAATGAGACCAATGTGGAAAACGTGGACTCTTGCATAGACTGGGTCATGCAGCGACCTATGATTCTCTTTTTTGGTGCTGCACTCCTTCTGCAGTTCCTGTAAGAACTCTTCTGGTTCCCAGTGAAAGGAGGTTCTCACTCCCATTTTGTACGTTCCTTCTCTACTTCGAGCAATCATGGGCTGGAGTTTCACAGAAGTCAGTAGGGCTGTTTCATTTCTTCTAGGATATCTTGAGCACATACTTGAGTCCTTTTCCTTGTTGGCCTACTAATCTCTTGTAACAGAACTCATAATAAAGTGTCTGCGTCAATTCAACACAGCTGAGTGACTGTAACTAGGACCACAATACTAGGGACTCCTGGCCTGGGGGAGGATACTGATATTGGTTCAGTTGTCATTCTGGTCAATTTGGATGATTTTGCATTCACAGCACATGTAGTATGTTTCTAACACCTGGCCTGCCGGGCATGTCTTCCTGTTCAGCATTTCACAACTCTTGCGTTCTTTTGTCCGTGTTCTCACTCCCTAACTGCTTTAATTTACTCATTGACCAGAAAATTTTGTTTACAGCTAATTTCTACAATTAGTCCAATTTTATCCAATCCCCAGATGGACACCCCCCATTCTCTCTGCAGTTTAATGACCTTCTTTTGTTTCCTTCACAGTTCTGGCAACAAAGGCCTTCAACCTGAAGCGTTAACTCTGTTTCTCTTCCTGCCCTGCTACGTATTTCCAGCTTTTTCTGTTTCTGTTTTAGAATTCTGCAATTTGACCGGTTGCTTGGTCAGCCTGATGACATCAACCTTGCCGGAGACAACAGAATTCTTCCAAAAGTAACCTGATAGCAACTAATGGTGGAAAAGAGGAGCTCGAAATCACTGAGCTGACTGAGGTTTTGCAGTAGGTTTTCTTCAAGCTTAGCAGGAAGTTGCCTGTTTGCTGCAGCCAGATATCACTGCCAATGCTGCTACATTATCATACTGTAGGCAACACTTTGCTGTTCAGTTTATTCCATTCAAAACTGCAATCAGTATCACTGATTATTGAGGTTCAGAATCTCTCTGTGTTTAACAAGCCACATGTGCTGGCACTTGTATACACTAGTCAATGTGTTTATAGGACTAACCCCCTCTCTACCTGACCCCTTCTTCCATCACCACAAGCTCGCCAAGGACAGAATGTCAGTAGTTCTACAACAGTAAACTCTTTCAATTGCTGGCCAAGAAGTACTGGGTCTGACAGATTCATTTTGGTTTATACAAATCAGATTGCACACTGTAAATTCATCACTTACTGCTTTTGGAAACACTAAGCCTTTAACCTCCTCTGACTTAGAAATGCTTCCCAAAAATCTAAGTTAAGCCTTTGATGAACTGGAATGATACCCACCATGTATGTTGGTGAAAATGGGCCCGGGTCTTTGTGGATGCGGCCATGTGATGCAGTCCATACAATGTGGGGTGCTCTATCCGATTGTGCTGTACGCTACTGTTTTTCTTTTGACTTGACAAATTGCATTTGCAAAATTCCACAACGATATGTGGTCAGAGGTGCTTCACTGTCATCTGCTGCTGCCTGGATTTCTTTTCAGACGTGTTTTAAAAGAAATATTTTTGATAAAATCATCTCGCCATCTAAACACTCCACACAGCTTTAGTATTAACACCAGATGCAAAAGCACAGAACAGACTGTTTGAGCCACACTTGGGAAATTTAAATGAGAAGCACAGTGCTACGTGATCTGGCAACAGAGCAAACAAATGCTGTTCTGGGGAGCGTGTGAAAGACATATGGTGTGCCCTGCTCAGTGTATGCATATTTTATGCTCCATGTGTGGATTGATATTTGGTTGTGTAAAAGCATAATACAGTGATCTGATTGTACCAAAAAAGGCAGCTTTAAATAAACAGCATGGGCCTAATCTCTGCAACTTTTATTTAGTCAAATTATCAGAAGTTTCTGATGTCATTTAAGGTGTGGACAGATCCTTTTGATTGTGGGACAACCTTGATGTTCATTATACAATATGTAACCACATATTTGGTTTTGAAACATCAGCTAACTAACATGCTGTTACAAGCCCTCTTGCAGTGATTTTGTTCCAAAATATTTCCCCATTGGGCATGGTTAAGCTTTATATTTATGCAAAATCGTTTTCGTAGCCGTGGCAGTCATTCCCACCATCGCATATATTTCCTCCTCCAACTCCAAGATTTTATCAATTGTCTAGACTATGGAAGACCCACTGAGCCTCAACTCTCCTTCGTTACTATGCCCTTATTCAATAATGTTTACAAATTATGCGAAAAAATATCCCTCTTTCACTTAAAAAAAATAACTAAATGTGAAGGGGGAAAAGAGATTGGATGCTTTTGGATTGGTTTGGAATCTTTGAACAGCCAGGAGTCATGTACATTTGCATAACTTCTGAATTCCTGACACCAATGTCCTTCCCACTCAGTTACAGCGAACTTGCACCAATTCCTAGACAGAAAGCCATTCATATCTTGCCCTTAAACTTGGACTTCAGAAACAACATAAACCTCATATTGAATGTGCTTTCAAAGGCAAGCAGATAGCATGGACAATACCATTCCTCAGACTGAAGGAGAAAGTAAATAGTGGGTGGTTTCAATGGTTTAATGGTTCGATGGTGCTTTATTTGTCGCATATACAACGGTTCCCACCAGAAGGCTCGGCGGACGCCAGTACCAGGAGGGAGTGCTGGAGAAGTTGGACGCGAGGAGTGGGCCAGTAGGAGGGTGAACCAGGGTAATGCCTTCAGGGCCTTCAAGGTCAGCTGCAGGAGGTGGCCCCCGGACACAACGATGGCTGGTCGAGGAGAGGGACGTCGGTTCACGGGCCGATCTGGTCGGAGGCGACGGAGGAGGCATTGCAGGAGCCTGGGAATTACCTGTTTCGGGAACTGCTCTGGTAGACCGAGCATGTGGGCAGACCAGACTTTGGACTTTTGAATTTGGAAATGGTGACAAAACATGGCATGTGTAAATATACAAAGAGAATTTCACTGTGCAGTTGCATGTGTGACAAGTAAAGCACAATTGAACCGTTGAGACCACCCACTATATACTTTCTCCTTCACTCTGGGGCATGGTATTATCCATGCTTTCTGCTTGCCTTTGAAAGCACATTCAAAACTGGGAACGTCAACATGAGGCTAGCTTTTCACACAAAGGATGGTGGGTGTATGGAACGAGTTGCCAGAGGAGGTAGTTGAGGCAAGAACTATTGCAAGGTTTAGCAAATAATTAGACAGGTACATGAATAGGACAGGTTAAGAGGAATATGGGCCAAACTCAGGCAGGCGGGACTAGTGTAGATGGGGACACGTTAGTCGGTGTGGGAAGTTGGGCTGAAAGGCCTGTTTCCACACTGTGTCACTCTAAGTACAGTGCCCATCACTTTTTGCAATCTTCTTCATTTCTGGCCGTTCAAGTTGCCGAACCAGGCTCTGATGCAACCAGACAATATATTCTCTACTGTATACCTGTAGAGTTTGAAGAGAGTATTTGTTGACATACCGAATCTTCTCAATCTTCTCAGGTAGTAGAGGCATTGAGGGGTTAATTTATGATTCTTTTAATATGAGAGCTTTGTTTTTAAGATTAATAAATCTATTTTATTTTCTGATTAACATGTTGCTGAGCTTTAAAATCGACAGGCGTGAGTGTCCTTGCCTGGTGGAAGTGCTTGAAGACCTGTTGGATTTCCATGAAGACCTCATGGCTCATTGTGGTCAGTACCCGCTTTGAAGTATCCTTCTTATAACTTGGAACATAGCAAGCAAGGCAATACCTCATTCATGGGATATGACTCCAAATGAGATGAGTGTAGATGGGAACCTTGGTTGGTATGGACGGGTTTACTTTAGTGTCGTTTAATTTATTGTCATGTGTACCAAGGTGCAGTGAAAAGCTTGTTGCGTGCTAACAAGTCAACGGAAAAATTATACAGGATTACAGGAGTTCTGGGAGTATGTTAAAAGTTGTAGAGCCTCATTATAATGAAGGAGGGAGAGGGGAAGGGAGGGAGGAAATCAAAGCCAAAAGTGATAATTTTCCAATTACTGAACACATGATTTGATTATCAACATGGCTTCTTAAACAAGTGACACTTCAGCAAGCAGATGAAAGAAAGGGCACCCATTTTCTCCAACAGGCCTATGCAGCACAGTAAAAAAATCAGATAGAGTTACTTTAAATAAAAACAGTAAAACTTCTACTGACTTAAATCTTGCTGGTTTCACACCTCGAATTCAAAAATATGAACAGAATTGCTTTGCCTCTCTGATCCAGGCTTCAATTTACTCTGGACATGAAACTATTTCTGATAGATAAAAATAATGCAATTAGCTTGCACAGCGATATGTTATTCTGCCAAGTCCCAGAATCAACCATGGTTGAGTGAGTGCACATGGAATTAAATTTATACTCTTACTGTGGTCACACCGCAGATATGCAGACATTAATTTTTATGCAGGACAGTGTTTCTGAAATTAGAATGATTTCTATGCGGGACAGTGTTTCTGAAATAAGAGAAGATTTAATCTGCATCTGGTCTGGAGTGAACATGCTTGCTTTGTTTAAGGGTTGTGAACTGAATGTTTCTATGCTCTTAAAATGGTCTTGCAATTCACACTGTGCACCCTGTTGCTTCTAAGGTCTGACATGCTCCAAGCTGCAATCCTTATAATCAGGCTCTTTTCAGTTCCTGTTGTCACAGGTCGCTCAGCGTTGCCTCCAGTTAAGTCTCCCTGTCTCTAATCCAACTGCAGGCTTTTGTACTTCTGTGCTTGCCAAAATCTGACTATCACTAACAATGAGGTTTAAAGAAAGCAATAGACATGAATAAAGCTGTAATTAACTTTTCTCATAGTGAGATACAGACAAACAGGTTATGGATTTTGTTTAAAATCAGAGTGTCACCGCAAATGTCTATGTTTTGTCTGAACATGTGCACAAATGTACTTGTGGACTGTGATTGAGCTGCGTAGTACATAACTGGATAGGCCATAAAACTACCACCGAGAAGATTCATTCTTCAAGGTAGTGGTGGAATGGTATAGTTATTACTTACAACAAAAACAAATTAATAAAGTTGGTCCAGACACCCTGCAACACAAGTGATTTTATTTTTCTTGCAATGACTTGCTGGAACTTCCTTACTCATCAGAATAGTAGGTTCCCAATATGTGTAGGAAGGAACTGCAGATGATGGTTTACACTGAAGATAGTTACAAAATGCTGGAGTAACAGCGGGCCAGGCAGCATCTCTGGAGGTGTTGCCTGACCCACTGAGGTTTTCAATATTACTGTTGTCTTGTCCGGCACTGACAGGGGCCATTGAGTGAGTGGATAATTCTCTGTATTTCAGATATAAATGTTGTTTTACCCAGATTCATTGCATTTTCCTATTGTGATGATTCACATTGATTAGAATCTTTTATAAATGTACCCAGAAAATAATTGTTGTTTTCACATTTTATAAAGCTAGTTATATCTTCAGATGACTACAATTATGCAAGATCACAATTTAAAGGGATGCAAGTTTTCAAATGGATACCTCAGTTCACAAAATGCTTATTATGAAATGGCTGGGTAAAATTTTGGTATGTACGGAAGCAGGCATGGCTGCGATTGGAGGAAGTTGATATCGGGAAAGTAATATTAATCTACTAATATTAAAAAAAGTAGAACCCAGCCTCCATCAGTATCCAGGGCTTTCCACTTTCCAAATGTCTCCATTGTCGTTGAGTCATGAAGACTTTTTCATTTGGTATAAAGTTGTCACAAATGATTCTTGGAACCAGAGTGTGCGGGGAAATTTTGCCAAAACTGTCAGGAGTTTTCTGGCAATTCCTCACGTAAACGACAGCAAGTTAGGTGTTTTTTTGTGCATGTGCATGTAAGTGTAAAAGTCAGTCGATTGCAGTCAGAGTCTCACCTCTGCAAAGCTGATGGTGCACAGATGGTGGAATTTGGTGTGAAGATCCTTTTGGAGATTGTGTGCCAAGTTGGTGGGGCATGTGGACATGCTCTTTGATGGGATCGGAGGAGATCTGTCATGAGTTACGAAAATAGACATTTGTTAATTGAGATTTTATAAAATGTATATGAGTGTTTTCGATTTTCAATTTGCTTTCATGTTTCAACACATTTTGACAAGTTGTGATTGATTGTTTTTGAAGTTTTGCAGAACATTTGGTCTTTCACAGAATATGAGGCAGGATGCTGCTTAGTTTTATCCTTTATCCTTTATCTTTGTAGTCAAGGATAATTATTGTCTGTCTGAAGAAAGGTCTCAACCCGAAACATCACCCATTCCTTCTCTCCAGAGATGCTGTCTGTTCCGCTGAATTACTACAGCATTTTGTATCTATGTTCGATTTAAACCAGCATCTGCAGTTCCTTCCTACACATAATTATTGTCCTATTGGATGTTTCTTGTATGTTACAGGGCTTTGCAGAGAGGTATCAGACTAAGTTCCTTCTATAGGTTCCAAATAGGAGAATTGCTAATGATAAGTTCAAATTTCTTAGTGAGGCCAACTCATTGCTGATTACAAATTCAACTTTCATCCTTCAATTTACGGTCAGCCCAGGATGTTAATGATGTGAGATCACAAGACAATAATGCCATTGAATATCAAAAAATAACATTATTATACTTCTTCCTCGGGATGGTTCTGGTAGGCACTTCCATGAGTTGAACATACCACTTGTCAGCACAAGGATGATGGTTGTCTAGGTCTTGATGTCAGGTGCAGCATTGGGGCACACCTCATAACACGTATTGATGTGCTAAAGCCCATCTGGTGCTGAAATATAGCAAGAGAATGCAATAGCTGAGATCCAAGCTTTGTATTCCACCTTCCTTAAAAATAAGTACTGGAATGTGGCGGCGCCTAACGGCAGCGGCTCAAACTGCAGTCCGTCTGTCTTTTTTATATTTTTGTCCTGTTAGATGTATGTTTTTGGTTTTAATCTTTATTATTTTTTGGCTGTGTATATGTGGGGGGGTAGGGGAAACCGTTTAATCTCTTCCCTGTACGGGGACCCGACTTTTTCCCTGTTGGGTCTCCAGTGTCATTGGGCCTAACATCGTGGAGCCGGCGGTGGCCTCCAACTGGAACCAACCTGAGGGCTCCAGTCGCGGAGCCTGCAGATTCGCCATCGGGAAGCTGGCTGACTTCGGAGCGGGGAGAGCTGTGGTGGCGCGCGGCTGCAACCGGCTTCGGAGGATCCTGCCGCAGGCCCGGTGAACAGGAATTTCAGGAGCTTGCAGGTCCCTGGTGGGAGACCGCTTTTTGGAGCTCTCGCAACGGCAACTTCTCCCGCTGGAATTGCGGGGTTTAAATGACTCGGAGCGGGGCCTAACATCGCCTGGCATGGCTTAAACGGCCGCGGGACTTACCATTGCCCGTCGGGGGCTTTAACATCGTGATCCCCAGTCGCCTCGAAGCTGCAGTTGGACTGCTGGACCACGGGAGAAGAACAAAGGGAAGAGATAAGACTTTTGCCTTCCATCACAGTGAGGCGGTGTTGGAGATTCACTCAATTGTGTTAAGTGTGTGTCTTAGGTTTTTTTTGTAATGTCATGACTGCAGGAATGAAATTTCATTCAAACCTTGTCTGTTTGAATGACAATAAAAGGCATTTTATTTCGGAGTCACGTGAGTGATTCCGTGAAGAAGCCCCGCCAGTCCGCACGCGTATCATTACATCATCCGCATGGCGAGGACACCGGTCTGGCAGGCAATTCATTCCTGCCAGCGGTAAGTAAAAAACCTACAGATAAGTTTTCATTACTTACCAGGTTGTGTTTTTTCCTGCAGGAACCTCCTCTTACAGAGTTTCCTGTTGACTATAGTAGCGCAGTCCGGTCGAGCCGCGGGGAAACCGGCATTGGGCTGTGGGAAGACCCAAGTCCAGACCGCAAACGCGGGAGCCGGTGGACGTCGGGTGCGTTACTCCAGCCGCTGACAAGGCAGTCAGCGACTTCCAGACTGTGGAGGTTCCCGTGGTGGGGTAAGTCCTAACGGTATTAGGGTGCCGACTGCACCGTGGCAAACCCGGGGGGGGGGGGAAGAGACACTCTAAAAAGAACCCGTAAATCGGGCCAGGAGGATACACCTCCCAATAAAAATGTTGTTTATGGAGCTTCATACCCAACAGGTCACCCCAAGGGCCGTGGAAGCAGCTTCAGGTAAGGACTGTACAGATAAAATCAGCTCCAGGACAGGAGCTTTATATCCACGGTTCCTCTTGGGGGAGAACGGCAGCAACACCTATAGGCAGGCTGCATTATATCTCCCTCATGAAGGAGGTTGAGCCTACCAGGGCAGAGTTATTCTGTCACTGAGGTTACAGGTATTACATAGCATACCCCCAAGGCATAAAGCTGTTGAGCACAGCTCCAGCATAATTTACCCAAGTAAGGAGCTTTTATATTCTGAGATTGAAGGTACCAAGCAGGCACCAAGGCATAAAACCAAGCAAGGCTGTTTGAGCACAGCCCAACATGATATCCTCCAACAAAAGAGCTTTATATCCTGAGGTAGAGGTGGACTCTGAGGTTGGAGGTATTGAAAAACATACCCCAAAGCATAAAGCCAAGTAAGGCTGTTGAGCACAGCTCCAGTAGGATATGCTCCAATACGGGAGCTTTATATTCGAAGGTCTTCAGGAAACTCTGTTTGCAGCACCTGGTCAGGCTGTCCAAAAATCCTCTCTCTATGAAAGAGAGTACCAGTGTCAGTATAACCAACTACAAAGGTGGAAAATACCCGGAAGGGGCCAGAGTTCCCCTCATGCTATAAATGACCAGAATAAAAACCTAAGGGGTGACATTAAAATAAGCCACTGAACTTTCTCTTAGGGCAAAAACTATTCAACACGTAAAAATCTGGATAGGAAACAAAGTGTTGGACCAATTGAGGTACCATTAAAAAGCAAAGTTTCATTGTTGCAACAACACACCCATGCCTTCGTAGACAGTAAACAGTTCACTGAAGTTGGTGGCAGCATGAAGGTTGGACAGAGGAAAATCCGAGACCTAAGTCGAGCTCAGGGAAAATATGGGACCATCTACAAGTTGGCAATAATTACACTTGTTTGTACTAATGATAATGACAACATGTGTTTGGGTCATGTGTTGTACGAAAATAGCATTTTCACTTGGTAAGGATGAAAAGGTCCTAGTAACCTTACAACACACAAATGGATGAGAACTAACCATATAAAACTGCACAATGCTAACGATCCAAGCACAGAAATTGTCCAGAGTTGTTTCAGGGCAGGCTCGGTATTATGGCCAGGAATGGCTTTTGGGACATAAAATGTCTGGGGGCGTCTAGACAAGAAGGAGCACCTTATGGAAAGGATGCTCCATCATGACAATTTCCAACCTAAGCACTATACCAGCAGCGCCATGTCAAGGGCTGCTGAAGCCTCCCTCATGCAAAAAGAGGGAGAGCCAGGGCAGTATGGCACTGACCCTGAAGTTGGAGGTATAGCGGAGAAGCATACCCCAAGGCAACGCAGGTCTACCTGGGTGCCCATACCAGCAGCACCAAGGGCTGCTGAAGCCTCCCTCATGCAAGAGCAGGGAGAGCCAGGGCAAAGTATGGCACTGACCCTGAAGTTGGAGGTATAGGGAAGGAGCATACCCCAAGGCACGAGAGCATCGCTCCAGGTGTGCCGGATGTGGCATGCAAATTTGCCATACCGGCAGGAACTGGTGAGGCAATGAAGGAATCAGGCTAATAAACATCAACTATATGACCTCTCACCAGCTCCAAGACTCAAAACACTATGAAACACCTGTAAATCG
This sequence comes from Malacoraja senta, assembly GCA_038087875.1. Lineage (NCBI taxonomy): Eukaryota > Metazoa > Chordata > Chondrichthyes > Rajiformes > Rajidae > Malacoraja > Malacoraja senta. Next base: position 175,718,972 of record CM075977.1, read on the forward strand.
TGCATCACTCAGTATGCCCACCATGAATCTGGTTATCTGGGGGCAAATGGGTGCAATCATGCGATCGCAGGAACTAAGGCTGCAGAAAGTATTAAAACTAATCGGATCAGGCATAACGGCATTTGGGGGGGGGGGGTCAGTCAAAGGGACACCACTATCAAACACACAGCAGGATACATTGGGCCTGCTGTGTAACGCCCACTTCGAGGTTAACTGCTTGAGAAAGAACTATCAGACCGACGTTAAATCCGAAGTTTGTAGCACTGTGCTGATCGTCAAACATACAGCCACCAAACTTGATATTTGGAGAAAACCTGGCCAAGTAAGTCATGGACTTAGATGACGAGGCAAAGATGGCCGGCCTTATTAAGGCACACCCGACTAGCAGGATGCCACCTCGTTGACCATACCCCTTCAGACGGTTCACAGACGCTGGTGCGAGGCAAGGACCAAGCGGACTCTCCCATCACTACGCCGTTGGCGTGCACCAGTGCATACTCCCACTAAAATTCGGGGGGAAAAAGAACCCAGCAACCATGGAGGTACGAGCAGCTGGACTTGTCCAGGACATACCTTCTATAGACTAATCACCAATGGGGGGTAGATTGCAAATGTTTTACAATGAATAGTGCTGCATAACATCAGATCCTTTTACACTGGACAGCATTCAGGGGTTCAAATTGAGTTTATTCTTGAATAACATCCACCCACTAAACATACACCAAGTCGTAAATTGGTGTTTTCAAAACCAGAAACTTTACAGGTAATGATAAAATTGAAACATTATTCACAAAAGGTGTAATTAAAAAGACGGTTCATCAGCCTCTGCAGTTTGTGTCTATAAGAAGGATGGGGGGTGGCGAGCCATTCTGGATCTAACCCGACCGAATTCCTAAGTCCAGTATAAGCTTTTAAAAAGGAAACATTCAGGTACTACTAAACAATTGGTTTCCAAAGAATATATGGCAAGTATAGATCTGAAAGATGTATATTATTCAGTACCAACGCTTTGTCTGACTGTCCTATGCAGCTATGCTTCCCGCTTTATCGGGAATAAAAATACAACCTTTTACGGTTATTCTTAACATAAAATGTGCTGGTTTAGCCTGTGGATTGGGAAACCAGCCTCTGCATAATAAATCAATTATTCACTTATAGATTCTGAGTGGACCAGTGTGACTCGGACTGTCAGTCCAATTCATGTCTGTGCTCGCTGCAAATGCAGGGATAGCACCAAGAAAGGAAAGCATTACATCTCCTCTTCAAGAAATGGGAAATGTTGTTTAAATACTTAAGTCACATCTCATACGGCACAGATACTGACAGATTGGAGTTTGTTTCAAATGGGTTTTTGACAAAATTAAGTTATAGGACCATTAACTGTGCCCAACGTGCTTCCCATCTTATTTACGGCAGCAATAGGGACCCACGCTGCCGGGTTCACCCCTAATATCGAGGGAGAAAGGATATTTTTCACATGTCCCCCAGGGTAAGCACAGGGCATAATGGGATATTGATGTGGTATTAATACTATTTCACCAGGGGGCTCCAGATACATCCTTAGTTGGCTCGGCTATCATAGGTAGTTATCCTCAAGGTGCTGGTCAGCCAACGGGTTCAGTCACTACATGTTGTGACTGCATAGGATGACTACATCTGCAAATAATATTTTATGTTTTAATGTTTGTATAGGCAGAATAGACATGAAATCTCAAACTGATTCATGGCATATCTCATAAACCTTTGGTTATGGTCACACATATATAACAATACGTCAAGTTCACGAAGAATTCAAGTTCACGAAGGCAGATACAGGATACTGAGTTGGATGATCAGCCATGATCATATTGAATGGCGGTGCAGGCTCGAAGGGCCGAATGGCCTACTCCTGCACCTATTTTCTGTTTCTTTGTAAGAGCTTAGAGGCTCGGAACTAGCAATGTTGATAATATTAAAAACTTTAAATGGTATTGGGTTGGACCATCCCCAGGTGATCGAAACAGGGCTTGGCTCATACAGGAGTAGATACCGATATATTTCCGAGACTCACTCCACCAGGGCTGCTACAATATCAGCAGCAAGGGTTATGAAAAATTCATATTAACTCATGGCCAGACCAGGGCTATTTGCCAACCCTACTTAGGTTCAGTGGTTAGTTACTCCCGAATGAAAGGAGTTACTATTATTTATTCATTATGAATGTTTCCCTCATCTATCATTGAAGCAGCCATGGTTGTGGAGACTCGATTCTCACGGCATAAAATCACAGAGCTTTGAAATCTTCACGGAATCACTCACGTGACTCCGAAATAAAATAGTAAGATTAAACGAGAACTTACCAGTTTGAAGTTTGATCTTTGTTTTATGAGGAGTTACAGTGAGCGATTACGTGCCCTCCGCTCCCGGCCCACATAATCGCAAACATCATCTGGTAATTCTAGTCTTCTCTAAGTCTTACGAAGTTACTTCGACTGCTGTTATCTGTGATTTCACACCATTGCTTTGAAGAATGATGCGCATGCGGACTGGCAGGGCTTCTTCACGTAATCGCTCACCGTAACTCCTCATAAAACAAAGATCAAACCTCAAACTGGTAAGTTCTCGTTTAATCTTACTATTCTATTCTATTCTAAGTTCCACCATCATTGATGACAGAGCTCAGCTTTTGCGAGCAAAATTTAATGAATCATGCATGGCAAGAACCTCATCTGTAAGTCACAGAGTCATAGAGTCACACAACATGGAAACCGGATCTTCACCCCACTTCATCCATGCTGAGTAAGATCCCCATCTATGCTTGTCCTATTTGCCTGCGTTTGACTCATATCCCTCTAAACCTTTCAAATTTGCATACCTGAACAAATGTCCATCAAATGTTGTTCTAGTATCTGCCTCATCACTTCCTCTGGCAGCTCATGCCATATACCCACCATCTTCTGAGTGAAAAGTTGCCCCTAAGATTCCTATTAAATCTATCCCCTATCACTTTAATCTATGCCGTCTGGTTCTTGATTCCAACATCCTGCGAAAAAGTGATATTTGGTGGTTCAATGTTACTTCATTGTTATATGTGCTTAGGTACAGTGAAATTCATTTTTTGCATACAATTAATTTACTATACATGAGCACAATCATACTTAAGTACAATAATGTAAGAATAGTAGATTACGCTGAGGCGTCATCACATTTCATAAGGTCATAAGTGATAGGAGTAGAATTAGGCCATTCGACTCATCAAGTCTACTCTGCCATTCAACCATGGCTAATCTATCTCTCCCTCCTAATCCCATTCTCCTGCCTTCTCCCCATAACTGCTGACACCTGTACTAATCAAGAATCTACCTACAGTGTACCTCTGTCTTAAAAATATCCATTGATTTGGCCTCCATAGCCTTCTGCAGCAAAGAATTTCACAGTTTCACCACCCTCTGACTAAAGACATTTCATAGAAACATAGAAACATAGAAATTAGGTGCAGGAGTAGGCCATTCGGCCCTTCGAGCCTGCACCGCCATTCAATATGATCATGGCTGATCATCCAACTCAGTATCCCGTACCTGCCTTCTCTCCATACCCTCTGATCCCTTTAGCCACAAGGGCCACATCTAGCTCCCTCTTAAATATAGCCAATGAACTGGCCTCGACTACCCTCTGTGGCAGAGAGTTCCAGAGATTCACCACTCTCTGTGTGAAAAAAGTTCTTCTCATCTCGGTTTTAAAGGATTTCCCCCTAATCCTTAAGCTGTGACCCCTTGCCCTGGACTTCCCCAACATCGGGAGCAATCTTCCTGCATCTAGCCTGTCCAACCCCTTAAGAATTTTGTAAGTTTCTATAAGATCCCCTCTCAATCTCCTAAATTTCTCTTCATCTCCTTCCGAAAAGAATGTCCTTTAATTCTGAATTTCTAGTTTCTAATTCCCAACCCAGTTTGTATCCTTCATGTTTCAAAGTTCTTAAAAATATAGTCTTACCTTGGCCTTAAAAGCCCCATACCCTGGTAGCGGCACTGGGTTCTGGTTCATTGGTCCTTCTGGACCATTGCAGAGACAATTGGAACATGAATTGGAGGCACCTGTTATAGGGGATAACACGGTCTTAATCATCACATGATCATCAACTGAAGTATGTGTGCATTCACATGATCCATCACAAGATCATGATTCAATGATCCAGAATCGGAATGGGTTAGAGTCAGAAATTCAGCATCATCATAGTTCCATCAGAACTGCTGGTTGTGCTCTATCTCCACCCTCAGTCCTTTATTGCCATGAGGATCACAAATCCTCCACACATGCAAAAACAACCTGTGGGTGGGTTGCATATGATTTCACACAGCCATGGGTCAAAATCAATGACAGTAAGAAAACAAAGAACTAAAAACATTAAAAAATAACCAGCCAGACTCACAGTCTGGAGCTAAGCCAAAGGGATAGTGTGTGACTGGCCAAGCTGGTCATCCGCGAGTCAGCGCCAGGCAGAAGAGGGATTTGCCCGAGCCAGATGCTTGCCCCTTTTCCAGGGTTATGTCAGCGCCCGGGTGGTGTTAGAGAGGGACATAGTAGTATAGTAGTTATTTAGTATATTTGTAAAGATTGTAACATAGTTGTTTGAAAATTGTATCGTGATCATAATGAAATAAATTATTTTTGATACAAAAAAAAGGGACAGTGTGGAACTGAGCAGTGTCAAAGAACATGTCTGACTTGAAGTTTCAGGAAAGGAGACTTTGAAACATGTAAATTAAGACCAGAAGGTAATCTTAAAGAAAAAAGGATAAAGTTAGCTGATTCTGAAATAATACCCAAAGGAAAACAAACTGGAGAGGAACTAGTCCGTTACACGTTGAACTCAGGGCATGAATGAAGCTGATGGGAGAGGAAGCCAAAATGTTCGAGGCAAAATGAGAGAAGAAAGAAATGGAAAACAAAGAAATGTTTTGAGGTCTAAAAGGAGTAGGATTTGGAGAAATGTTTTGTAATCACAACCAGCTGGATTTAGTTATTTTTATTCATGTTATGGAAGAGGTACCTTCATGAAACAGTGTTTACAGATCCTTTAATCAAACGTGGAATGGGAGAAGAACCACAATAAGAACGACCCATCATTTTCATGATCCTGAAAAGATTTTTTCAAGAAAAATATGAACGTCCATGGAAATTATTTTGAAACTAGCACAATAGTACTATTCTGAGCACAATAAACATTGATTCCTTTGAAATGTATAGGCTAATGGAAACATGGTTACTGAGTATATTCCTAGTCATTTGATCGTGTCATACATTTTCTCTGCCCTATGCAACTGAAAATCAATTTAGCTTGGAGCAAATCACATCTGTGTTCGTTCCTCGGTCAAATCATGTCGACTGGGATATCAAAATGGTTCTTCCAGTTGTGCCCTCGTGACAAAATACACATGAATTTATCATTCGCTACACAATGCTCCTTCTGGACTGGTACTTACACTTAATAACTTTTCATTCGACTCCTCCCATTTCCTCCAAATACAAGGCGTAGCTATGGGCACACGCATGGGCCCCAGCTACGCCTGCCTCTTTGTCGGGTACGTAGAACAATCCCTGTTCAATGCGTACCAGGGCCCCATCCCCGACCTCTACCTCCGCTACATCGATGATTGTTTTGGTGCCACATCCTGCACCCACACACAACTGACTGACTTCATCCGCTTCACCACCAACTTCCATCCGGCACTTAAATACACCTGGACCATTTCCGACACTTCCCTACCATTCCTTGACCTCACTATCTCCATCGCAGGTGATAGACTCCTTACCGACATCCACTACAAACCTACCGACTCCCATGGCTATCTGGACTACACTTCTTCCCACCCTGCTTCCTGTAAGGACTCCATCCCCCACTCCCAATTCCTCCGTCTACGCCGCATCTGCTCCCAGGATGAAGCGTTCCACACCAGGGCATCTGAAATGTCCTCATTCTTCAGGGAACGGGGGTTCCCCTCCTCCACCATAGATGAGGCTCGCACCAGGGTCTCTGCCATACCCCGCAACACTGCTCTCTCTCCCCATCCCCCCACTCACAACAAAGGCAGAGTCCCCCTAGTCCTCACCTTTCACCCCACCAGCCGTCACATACAACAAGTGATCCTCCGTCAGTTTCGCCACCTCCAACGTGACCCCACCACTCGCCACATCTTCCCATCTCCCCCTATGTCTGCCTTCCGCAAAGACCGCTCCCTCCGTAACTCCCTTGTCAATTCTTCCCTTCCCTCCCATACCACCCCCTCCCCTGGTACTTTCCCTTGCAACCGCAAGAGATGCAACACTTGTCCCTTCACTTCCCCCCTCCACTCCATTCCAGGACCCAAGCAGTCGTTCCAGGTGCGACAGAGGTTCACCTGCATCTCCTCCAACCTCATCTATTGCATTCGCTGCTCTAGATGCCAGCTGATCTACATCGGTGAGACCAAGCGGAGGCTTGGCGATCGTTTCGCCGAACACCTCCGGTCGGTCCGCAATAACCAACCTGAACTCCCGGTGGCTCAGCACTTCAACTCCCCCTCCCATTCCGTATCTGACCTCTCTGTCCTGGGTCTCCTCCATGGCCACAGCGAGCAACACCGTAAATTGGAGGAAATGCACCTCATATTCCGCTTGGGCAGTCTACACCCTGGTGGCCTGAACGTTGAATTCTCCCAATTCTGCTAGCCCTGGCTGTCCCCTCCCCTTCATCAGCCATCTGGTTGTCTCCTCCCCTCCCCCAACCCTCGGGCTCCTCCTCCTCCTTTTCCTTTTTTCCTTTCTTCTCCCCACCCCCTATCAGTCTGAAGAAGGGTTTCGGCCCGAAACGTTACCTATTTCCTTCGCTCCATAGATGCTGCTGCACCCGCTGAGTTTCTCCAGCATTTTTGTGTACCTTCGATTTTCCAGCATCTGCAGTTCCTTCTTTAACGCTCCTTCTGGACTATTTGGAACATGGACTGGAGTCACCTGTCATGGGCGACAGTATGGTCTCAATCACCACTTGATTCCATGTCCACTTCAGGTGGCTCAAGAGGTCAATGTGGAAACTGCAGTCTGCTACAGGTGGATCTGGGGATACTTGATGAGGTGCACTGCTGGTTAGTTTTGGAAGCTGTGCATTCATTTTACAATGGGCATCGGTGTGTTCTCAATGAAGGGACTCAAAGTTGTCAGTGACAACCCAAATACTTTATTTCCTCTTTGAGTATATATGAACTAGGAGTGCTATATAGACTGAAGCATGGAATACAATGGCAACAAAGACTTGAGGGACCTTTATAAGACACTGATTCAGCCATAGTTTGAGTGTAGTTCAGATCTGAATGCTGCAGTTAAGATGCATAGGCTTTAGAATGGGAAAGGGAGAAGATAAAATATATTTACTAAAGTTATTCCAGATATGAGTGTCTTTCATTATGTGGACACTTTGGAAAAGCTTGGATGGGAGAAACTCCAGGGTAGTAGAAATGACAAGAGTGTTTCAAGAACCAGTGGACATAGGTTTAAGGTGAGAAGGGAAAGATTTAATAATTATCTGAGGGACAACATTTTCACACAGAAGGTGGTGAGTAAATGGAATGAGCTGCTGGAGGATGTAGTTGAATTAGAAACTACAACAACATTTAAAAGGCATTTAGACAGGTATATGGGTAGCAAAGGTTTAGAGGGATATGGGCCAAATGCAAGCAGGTGGGACAAGTGTAGATGGGCCACCTATGTCGGCATGGGCAAGCTGGGCCGAAGAGCCTGTTTCCCTGCTGCATGACTATGATTATAAAGAGTATATAGAGAGATTAATTAAGAACCAAAACCAACATGAAGAACATTTTTTTAAAGAATGAGCTGATAAGATCTGAAATGCATATTAAGTGTGTAGCAGAGACCAACTCAATTATAATATTCAATTAGAGCTGGATCAGCAGCTGAAAGGAAATCATTTACCAGGAGATAGGGGAGGATGGCAGATGAAGTCCAGCTGAATAGCTCTTACCTTGACCCATATTTGACATGACAGTTCAAAAGGCCTCCTTCTGTGTTATAAACACGTTGTGGTTCTCCCATCATTCTGCCTATCTTTAGTTTAGTTTAGAGATACGGTGCGGAAACAGGCCCTTCGGCCCACCCAGTCCAGCGACCCCCGCACACTCTCTATCCTACACACACTAGGGACAATTTGCAATTATACCAAGCAAATTAACAGACAAAACTGTATGTCTTTGGAGTGTGTCGGGTAAACCAGAGATCCAGGAGAAAACCCACGCAGTCATGGTGAGAACGTAAAACTCCATACAGCCGATATCTGTAGATCGGATCGAACACCGGTCTCTGATGCTGTAAGGCAGCATCTTTACCGCTGCACCACAGTGCTGCCCTCCTCCAATAGAGCCACCCATCACTCTCAATGATTTTCTCCTCTTTCCTAATATTGCTCCCCATACCTCTCTCCTGATATTGCGCCATAACCTTCCACCCAATGATGCCCCATAAAGTCCTTCTCCTAATGATCTTCACAATCATCTTCTCCTATTGGTTCTCTCCATCCCTTCTTCCTAGATTATGCTCCTGCCCTCCTTTTCCTGATGGTGTACCTCATTCCCATTTCCCAGAGGTATTTTCTAACCTCTGTCATTTGAGGGTTCTCTCAACCCTTTCTCCTGATGTGCTCCAAATTTCATTTCTCTCATTGGTGACCCACTCGCATCCCCTTACCCCATTCCACTTCACTTGATGAAGGCACTAATTATCATAATCGGGAAGACTATCCACCCAACCATATGTTGGACTTCAAAGCGTCCACCTTGACTACTTGGTCTGAGCCTGGCCTCAGGTGCCACATTACGAGGCAATGAAACATACGACGCCTCGCTACAAATGGCTTTGTATTACATGCTAGTAAATGCTCAATAAACTGAGAAACAGAATATGATAGTTCATCGGTTCCCCAAAGTACTTTATAACTCTGCACAAAGCACTCATGAAATACCTCATCCAGATTATATAGTCAGGTACCACTTACAATGAAAGAAACAATATTGAATGGTTCAATTGTAGTTTATTGTTACATGTACCTAGGCACATCCTCCCAGAATATCCTGCTGCTGCCCACAAGTTATTGGGCTCGTAGTCAGTTCTCAGTCAAAGGTGTCCTTTATCGTCAACCGGAGAACCAGGTGAAAACCTACACAGTCACAGAGAGAACATGCAAACTCTGTACAGACTGCACCTGTAGTCAGAATTGAACCCCTGGTCACTGGTGTTGTAAGGCAGCGACTCTACCGCTGTGCAACTCTGCCACCCTTCTGACACCAACATCTTTGGGGTTTATAAAACTACTGTTTGAGGGGATTACATTTCATTACTCTCAGCTGCAGTGTGTTAGATGAAGTCTCATATGTTTATGTTTATGTGACACTGTGATCAAGATCAGATATACTATTAACTGAGAAACAGAGTATAAGTCAGTTGACCTTTTCCTTTATGTATATTATAACAATACACAAAGGACTCATGAGCAGGCTGAAAGATTCCTCAACTCACTTTTACATAAAACTTCTTCCTCCCAGGATATCCTGCTGTTGCCCACCATTAACTGGGCTCAGAATCATTTCTCAGTCAAAACTTTTCCTTACCTGCAATCACAAAATAGGGACAATGTGCACTACAATGCAGCATTGTGCAAACCAAACCTTGCACCAAATTTCAGAATGTGACAAACAAGGCACATGGATCCATTGTTAAGCTTTGATACAATCTATACCCATTATTCAAACACCAACATTGAAAGTTTTAACAAAGACTTCTTTTCTACCATGCAGTGGGGAGATTTTACATGACAACTGCTTCCATGCCAATGCAAGCAAGCTGCAATAATTAGCAGTAAATGGAAATCCCTAAGTAAGTTATCAATTTGAAGGCTGAAATTTTAATCCTAGATTCTAAACCGTTGGGGGAAATTATCCAAGAATTATTCAATTGTAAATCACGACTCATTTCCAACTGAAAATAAATAAACTTATTGTTAGCCACGCATAATCAACAGAAATTTAAAAAAATAAATGAAGTGAACATACAGTATGTCGTGGCAAGATTTGCTAAAAGGAAGTAAAGCCCTCACAATAGGTTGATTTAATTCAAATAACATAAACGTTAACAGCTTACAAAAGAGGGAGATTTCAGGCATTGTGTCTGGCCTGTTCTAGGAATTTGCACAGAATTTGATGACCTTTAAGCAACTACTTGGAATGAGTGCTGAAGGATGACATTCTGAATTTAAAAGTATTTAATCTTGAACGGCATACAGGATGGTTACTGCTGACCTCCTGCAGAGAAATCTGGTATGTTTCTGCACAAAAGCTATTGTAGTGATTGGTGAAAGGGGACTGTGGGAAGGAGTTATTTTCCAGTTATCTTTTGTTTAAAACTTTCTGCACAGGAAAATGGAAAATGCTCTTTCTGCTCTGGGCATGAAATATTATATTTCCAAAGGGACAATCACAGGCAGGACAAAAGGTGCAAGGCCACTGGTGGCTATTGAAACAGACTGCTGATTAACAGTTGATTCAGGCTGATTAACCGTTTCATCACTGAGCTTTTGTTGCTAAACCTCCTGCAATTTACAAGAAGCGTAACCTTCAAACATTTATTTGTTTGGCGGGCTTGTCCCACTTAGGCAATTTTTTAGGCAACTGTCGGCGACTAGGCTATCGCCACACGGTTGCCGGGGTATCGCCTGTATGGACGCGAGTAGTCTCCTCAGTCGCCCAAAGAGTGGTAACATTTTTCTGGTCACCGCTAGATCTTGAAATGTTCAAAACTTTTCGGCGACAGTCGGCAACCGTGGGCTTGTCATAGCTTGTCTTCTCCTGACGTAGGTGCTGTCGTGTTGTCGTCGGTTGTCGCCAGGATGGCGTAGGTTGTCGCCAGGATGATGTAGGTTGTTGCCAGGTGACGTAGGTTGTCGCCGGTGCTGACATCGGTGAATTCCATTGTCGTAGTCGTTGGCAGTCGCCTAAAAAATCGCCTAAGTGGGACAGGCCCATTAGTCCAGTCGCCGTTTTTTCGGCGACCTACTACAACTAAGCCAGTCGCCGGGTCGCCTAAAAAATCACCTAGTGGGACAAGCCCTTAACTTTCAAACATTTATTTGTTTGGTTTTGCAAATTATGTTGCTATTTTTTTCTTAAGTCTGCTCACTTCATCCTTAATCAACTGAATGAGAGAGCAGCAGCCATCAATCTTCAAAAAGCTTTTTCAAAATGAGAAGGCATTTGAAAATGTGATTGAGGCAAAGGTGCATTCTTCGGAAGCATGCTTGTTTATTTTTCTCTCTCTGGGTCTCACTTTGCTACGAGATTTTTGGAGGTCCAGGCATGGCTGATCATAATGACGACCTCTGTGTCCATGTTGACTTTCCAGTTTATTTGTGCAGCTGATCCATCAGCAGAACAAGCCAGGTGTGCAAATGTGATCAATATTACAGAGTCACAAAGGTAATCAATGCAAGTAACAAGATGCACGACGGTCTAAAGGGTTTCAAGATGCAGTTCGGTGTTCCCATAGAGAAGCATTGAGCAACAAAGAACCGTAGATGCTGGTAGACACAAAATGCTGGAGTAACTCAGCGGAAAAGGCAACATCTCTTGAGAGAAAGAAAGGGTGATGTTTTGGGTCGAGACTCTTCTTCAGACTTGAATCATCTGAAGAAGGGTCTCGACCCAAAACATCACCCATTCCTTCTCTGCAGAGATGCTGCCTGTCCCGCTGAGTTACTCCAGCATTTTATGTCTACCTTCGATTTAAACCATCATCTCAATTATTTCCTATGAACTGTAGATGCTCTTTTACAAAAAAAGTCCTGGAGTAACTCAGTGGGTCAGACAGCATCTCTGGAGATCATGGATAGGTGATGATTCTGGTTGGGACCCTTCTTCAGACACAAAACATAATATATCCAAGTTCTCGAGAGATGCTGCCTGACCTGTTGTTACACCTGCATTCTGTGCTTTTTTTTAAACATAGCTTCATGTTCATTATGACCTAATAGGAGAAGTGGGACTTGTTACAGCAGTTTCTGTTGCTCATGATATTTGTGACCTAAAGTCTAGTTGAGTTGCTTATTTCAACTTTCCTATCCTTTCCGAATGTTTTGCCTTTATGGATCACTGGATGCTCTCCTTTGTTCCACTCTTATCAGCTCACATGTTACCATCAGAAAATCTTTCAATGTTTGCAGCATCCATGCTGGCTCACTCAGACCTCCATCTTTGATTTATTTATCTTTCTTACCAATACTTTCACCTTTGGCAATGTTATCCAAATGCATGGGATTCATATCACCAGAGCTCATTTCTAATTCTCCAATATTTCCATAGATCTTATAGTAGTGCTGATCTTTCAAGCTCAATTTGAATAAAGTCAAGGATAAGCCATTGGAACCAAGACCTGGTCTGCCCTTGTTGGCATCTTTAAAGAGCTTTCGCTGCAAGGTAATCTTTATTTGGTATCTTCTGTTCTTTCTGCTAGATAGTAAAATTTGCATTGGATGTTTTATGGATTTGTCTATTAGGTTATTCCTGATCAATACTTTGCTTTGCAACTTTTGTTTGCAAGTAGTTGTGAAATCAAATTGCTTAGGTTTTTCTCCCTCTTTATTTTTCTCAGATGACTTTAACAGTTTGGTGGAGTTGGCCATGTGTTTAGGTCAGAATTATTCTATTTTTGGCTCTTCTGGTGCTCTGAGATGTATGTTTGGATAAGTCAATTGATCTTTTCCTTGATGTGCATTATCACAATGCACAAAGGATTTTTGAGCGAGCTGAAAAATTCCTCATCACATTTTCACATAAAACCTCCTCCTCCCAGGATATCCTGCTGTTGGCCACCATTAACTGGGCTCATAATCAGTTCTAAGTCAGAACCTTTCCTTACTTTCATTCAAAAAGTAGATTTTTTCTTTTGATTTTCAGGTGCAAAATTATGACTTGCGAAGGACTGAGGCTTGGGATTCCTTTTAGATTATAAATAAGAGCAGTGAAGGAATTCGACATATACTGGGGCAAAAAGCTCCTTAAGAACGGTAACCATTATCCATATAACCATATAACCATATAACAATTACAGCACGGAAACAGGCCATCTCGACCCTTCTAGTCCGTGCCGAACACGTATTCTCCCCTAGTCCCATATACCTGCGCTCAGACCATAACCCTCCATTCCTTTCCCATCCATATAACTATCCAATTTATTTTTAAATGATAAAAACGAACCTGCCTCCACCACCTTCACTGGAAACTCATTCCACACAGCCACCACTTTCTGAGTAAAGAAGTTCCCCCTCATGTTACCCCTAAACTTCTGTCCCTTAATTCTCAAGTCATGTCCCCTTGTTTGAATCTTCCCTACTCTCAATGGGAAAAGCTTATCCACGTCAACTCTGTCTATCCCTCTCATCATTTTAAAGACCTCTATCAAGTCCCCCCTTAACCTTCTGTGCTCCAAAGAATAAAGCCCTAACTTGTTCAACCTTTCTCTGTAACTTAGTTGTTGAAACCCAGGCAACATTCTAGTAAATCTCCTCTGTACTCTCTCTATTTTGTTGACATCCTTCCTATAATTAGGCGACCAAAATTGTACACCATACTCCAGAATTGGCCTCACCAATGCCTTGTACAATTTTAACATTACATCCCAACTTCTATACTCAATGCTCTGATTTATAAAAGCCAGCACACCAAAAGCTTTCTTTACCACCCTATCTACATGAGATTCCACTTTCAGGGAACTGTGCACAGTTATTCCAAGATCCCTCTGTTCACCTGCATTCTTCAATTCCCTACCATTTACCATGTACGTCCTATTTTGATTTGTCCTGCCAAGATGTAGCACCTCACACTTATCAGCATTAAACTCCATCTGCCATCTTTCAGCCCACTCTTCCAACCGGCATAAATCTCTCTGTAGACTTTGAAAATCTACTTCATTATCCACAGCCCCACCTATCTTAGTATCATCTGCATACTTACTAATCCAATTTACCACACCATCATCCAGTTCATTGATGTACATGACAAACAACAGTGGAGCCAACACAGATCCCTGTGGCACCCCACTAGTCACTGGCCTCCAACCTGACAAACAACCATCCACCATTACTCTCTGGCATCTCCCATTCAGCCACTGTTGAATCCATCTTGCTACTCCACCATTAATACCCAACCATTGAACCTTCTTAACCAACCTTCCGTGAGGAACCTTGTCAAAGGCCTTACTGAAGTCCATATATACAACATCCACGGCTTTACCCTCGTCAATTTCCCGAGTAACCTCTTCAAAAAATCCTGAGTCTTAGATAATAAGATCAATCCACAAATGCATGGAGACATTGGAGGAAACCCACCTTTGTTTCCTCCATTACACAAGATTGACTGAGCTAAGATTGATCGAGCTACTGTATATCACCTTATGCACTTCATTTTATGCTATCATAGAAATGAAGGTTGTTTACTTTCTACAGCCTTCAAATCTTCATTCAGGTTCATCCAGTGAACCCTTGGAGTTGCTGGCCATGTCAGACATATATCAAATGGTGAAGAGACAACATGTTTACATTTGTACATGTATGATCAAAAGAAAAGAGGCATGAATTTATCTAGCTGGAACGATTCCATCAGTCTGTGCCAGGTATGCCCATGCCTAGGCTTTTCCTAAGCAGTGGCAGTAGCACAGCCTTCCATTTAGCTGAGTTCCAGTGGATCACTGGCAACTTGCTCAGCTTTCCCGGCTCTCAGGTTGGAAATCCACCCATTGAAACATGCCTGGTCAAGATTGCTGCAACTACAGTGGGCCCTTTGAAATGAATGGGACAACAGTAATTGAAACTTTCTATGTGATGTAGGGTCATAGAGCTGCGCAGTGCAGAATCAGGCACTTCAGCCCAACTTGTCCATGTTGAAAGTTGCCCAATTGAGTTACACCCATTTGCCTGTGCTTAGGTTCATAAGCTCACAAGTCATAGGAGCGGAATTAGGCCATTAAGCCCATCAAGTTGACTCTCAGCATGGACTCCTGTGCCAGTCAGTCAGCAGCATTCACTTACAAACACCTCATTACACTGGAAGACCAACAAGATTTGAGCAGACGGAAGTGCATATCTTTTACAGGGTGATCTGGGTCCCTCCAGTCAAAGGTGTTTCATCCGTGAGGGCAACAGATCTCTACACATCACCTTATATGGTCTTTGTGAATATTGTGCACACCGGAGGAGGCGCTGTCCAGAACGGCTGCCTGTCCTGCAGCTGTCCCTTTTTTTCCCTTCTTTTTTATTATTTTTAGTACGTTGAGTGTGTAGTCAGGGGGCCTAATCTTTTTATGTGTGGGGGGTGGTGGGGGGGAAGGGGGAAACTGCTTTTCGAGTCCCTACCTGGTCGGAGGGGTTTGCATTCATCCGAGCAGCGCCTTCGACCTGTACTTGCGGCCTACCAGCGGGTCCTGGAGCGACGTTTCCCTGAGGGGACCTGGCCAGAACCTCGACTTTGGCGGCGGCGCAGAACATTGGCTTTGGCGGCGGTGCAGTGCTGAAGCGCTCTCGTGGAGCGGGCGATGCCTTTCCTGGGTCGCCGCGCTGGAACTCCAGTATACTGGGACCGCCGATGAGAACATCGTGGAGCAGCGGTTCTGTGGAGCAGCCAGCTGCGACGCTGAACGGTACATCCTGGAGCCTGGGATCTGTTGCTGAGATTGCCAGTGTGTGGAGCTCCGTCCGGCGCGGTCTGTTAGCTTGGAAGCCGCGGTCTTTGGTGGGAAGGTGGTCGTTCCTGGTACCCCAAGCAGCTAGGGGTTCTCCCGATGCCGGAGTACCATCACCCGGCGAGAACATCGGGCGCCGTGGCGGCGACTGTGGAGGCCTCAGTGGGCCCGACTCTGGGTGGACAAGAGGATGGGGACTGGACTTTGTTCCTTCCCCCACAGTGGGAACCACTGTGGGGGGGATGTTTTGGTGTTGAACTTCTTTTTAATACTATGTTGTATTTTATTAGTGTGCTGCAAGGACATCTGAATTTCCCCTGAATAAGGGGATTAATAAAGTCTAATTCAATTCAATTCAATTCAATTCAATATAAAAGAGTGGGGCACTTACTGGTATGATGTATCTTCACAAATTTGTTGTTATCACTGGAAGTGGCTCGGGCTTAAAGGCTACCTGCCTTCAAAGATGCCTGGTGTGCCAATGCTATTTGGGGAAAAAGAAAACACTGATGAGAGAAAATATAGTTTTTCTTCATAACTGGCGAGAGCAATCCTCAAACAGCTTTACACACTTCAGCACCTTTTTCTGGATATTTGGCTACCATCTCCACTTTCAGGAAATACACACTTTGGCAAACTTAAAGGAAGCATCTTAATACGATGAAAGGAAATGATTGTAAACTACTCTTCATAGAGTCATAGAGTGATACAGTGAGGAAACATGCCCTTCAGCACTACTTGCCCACACCGGCCAACATGTCCCAGATACACTAGTCTCACCTGCCAGTATTTGGTCCATATCCCTCCAAACCTATTCTAAACATGTACCTGTCTAACTGCTTCTTAAATGTTGGTATAGTCTCTGCCTCAACTATCTCCTCTGGCAGCTTGTTCCATACATCCAGCACCCTTTGTGTGATAAAATTACCTCTCAGATTCTTATGTTTAAGAAGGAACTGCAGATGCTGGAAAATCGAAGGAAGACAAAAATGCTGGAGAAACTCAGCGGGTGAGGCAGCATCTATGGAGCGAAGGAAATAGGCAACGTTTCGGATCGAGACCCTTCTTCAGACTGAAGAAGGGTCTCGACCCGAAACGTTGCCTCTTTCCTTCACTACATAGTTGCTGCTTCACCCGCTGAGTTTCTCCAGCATTTTTGTTTATCTCAGATTCTTATGAAATCTTTTCCCCTTCATCTTAAAGCTATGTCCTCTGGTTCTCGATTCACCTAAACTGGGCAAGAGACTCTGTGCCGATCTATTCCTCTCATGATCTTATACACCATTATAAGATCACCCTTCATCCTCATGCACTCCAAGGAATAGAGTCCCAGCCTACTCAAGCTCTGCCTATAGCTCAGACACTCTAGTCCTGGCAACATTATCGTAAATCTTCTCTGTACCCATTCTAGCTTGACAACATCTTTCCTATAACACGGTGCCCAGAACTGAACACAATATTCTAAATGCGGTCTCACCAACGTCTTATACAATTGCAACATGACCTCCCAACTTCTGTACTCTATACTCTGGCTGATGAATGCCAACATGCCAAAAGCCTTTTTGACCACCCGATCTACCTGCGACTCCACCTTCAGGGAGATATGCACCTGCACTCCTAGTGCCCCCTGTTCTGCAACACTCCCCAGAGTCCTACCATTCACTGTGTAGGTCCTGCCATTGTTAGACTTTATAATGATAACCTCACTCCAAAATAAATGTCCCAGGAGATATGAGAGTTTCCAACTTAGGTCAGTTTTGTAGATCCGCAGAGCATGGTGCCTACAGATCACAGTTATGTTCAAGGGGAACATGGATTGCCATGATCATCTTGGAAACCACTCTTCATGGTGTTGGGACTGGTATTTCTAACTGGAAGAAGGCCTTTTGCTCTAAATAATGTATTTCCTGGCCCATCTTTTGCAGCAGGACCTACAAATTGAAAGTAAACAATTCTGTCAGGAATTCCACAATGCAACATTGTAAACAATTAGTGCCCTTACAGTTAGTCATAGTCAAACAGGACAGACACAGACCGTTTGCCCAATTAGTCCATGCCGACCAAGGTGCCCATCTAAGCTAGCCCCTTTTGCCTGTGATCAGCCTTTTTCCCTCTAAACCTTTTGTATCCATGTACCCATCCAAATGCCTTTTAAATGTTGTTGTTGTATCTGCATCAGCTACTTCTTCTGGCAAGGAGACAATTACAACAAGTATTTCAACAGAGTTCAGATTCACATTGAACAGTCTGGATTAAGGTGACAAACATCCTTCCCCTAAAAGGCATTAGAGAGGGGTTTTTAATGACAAAGTCACAGTGCTTGATTTATATTCCTGGTTTGCAGAATAGTAAATAGTTGCAAATCTTTTTCTACCTTTTGCACACAAAATATTGCACCACTTTAAGAGCTGCTCCTGTCTGCACATTCCCAGCCAAGCGTACAATGATTGTGGTGCAAGATATTTTCCCGATGCTAATTTATTTAATTTGCAGGTATTCCTCACTTGAACTGCACATGCAAGTGCTTTGCTTTGGCCTCACTCATAAATGTATGGTTAATGTGTCAGAATTCTTCTTTAGGAATAGTAGGTAACTAAGCAGCCGGGATGTCTGCCGATACGATGTGGCTGGGATGCTTCCTCACATTCACAAACCACACATTTTAAGAGATTGCAGCATAAACGCCAATGACTACAAATTAGTGCAATCTACGTCTATATCTCATGCCTGAATCAGCATAACCATCTGGTCAGTGGCTCAGAGATAAGGAATTACAGTGAGTATAGGGCATCCTGTGGTTAATATGTGGTAAACTGTGGAAAGGCAGCCAGAATTAGGTTAGTGTGGTGGCAGTAATGCATAATCAGTGGTGTAGTTAACAAGTTGAATGAGTTTCTAC
The DNA here is from genome assembly GCA_038087875.1 of Malacoraja senta. Taxonomy (NCBI): domain Eukaryota; kingdom Metazoa; phylum Chordata; class Chondrichthyes; order Rajiformes; family Rajidae; genus Malacoraja; species Malacoraja senta. Next base: position 175,737,618 of record CM075977.1, read on the forward strand.
AATGTGTTTCATGAACATCCCATTTATCATTATTCATGATGAAGCCTGAGCATCTTTATTAATTCTGACAAAAATAGGAGCACTGAAAGTGGTACTTTTCAATGGGAATGATCAACGTCAAGGTATCGGGCACATTCAGTTCACATGCCTTGGAGTGGACAGTCACTAGAACGGGTGACGTGATCCCTGATGACCAATGGAATGTCATAGGATGACCACATGGGAAAACTCATCAGAATGGCTAGGCATTCCCTCCTCCTAACAAAATTATAGGTTTAGAAGAAAAAGAAGTTCAAAGACTCCTTACGCCCAATCTTATCACACAGGGAACTTGCAACTCACATTTAAGTTGGCTCGGTTCCTGAAATTGCATGAACCACTGTGCTTCAGTGCAGCACTCAGTTGAAGAAATCTCACTGAGATTGTGCTATGAATAGGAAATAAAATGCTATTAAATTCCTGCGGACTAAACACAGCGTTCCATTGGCTTACTTTAAAATAATTTTTTCACCTGCAGTCTAATTTTTAAAGCCTCATGCACCTGGAGACTTTAATCCCTTTTTAATCCATCCCTTTCCCACCCATTGTGCTTCCCCGTATAGACTGGAGAATTATGTTCTTGGCAAAGGACTTGGTATGGGTGGTGAGACTTAGAGGTGAGTGCTGGATGGCGTAAGGAAAATAAATAAAGTATTAAAGACGGGGACACTCTCAAATGTAATGTGTGCTTCAGAACCAGTTGGCGCAGGTTCTGTTTTCTCTAGTCGAGAACTGGCTGTGCTCCCAGATCATGAAAGCCTTTTCCTGTAGACAAGGCAGATTTTTCCTTCACTTTTCCTGTAAGTCACTGATCATTTTCCTGTGTGTTTTCCTTGATATGCTCAGATGAGAAAATACACAAAGACAAGTATGGAAATAATTAAGTAGCAATTATTTTTTTGCTAAATAGGAGAGCAGTCTGTTTGGAGAGCACCAAAAATACATAGCCATGATATGCCTTGAACGGTAACTGCAAAAAGCAGCACCACCGTCAGTCCGGGAACACCAAGCTACCATTTTTGACAAGCGGAAAATAACAGGAACCTCAAACCTCATTCATTTGGTGGGTGACCTTCTCAACACTACGCAGACAATACCAAATTATAATTTTAGGTAAAAGATACAAAGGGGAGGTGACGGAAAAGACTTACATGGATAATTCAATGCAGCTGGGGTTGGTGAAAACTGAACTTGAATTGAATTGCCTTGATTTGTGTGTTTTTAACAGCCCTTTCTCTGGCCCATATCAATCTAAACACAATTATTTGTATCATAACCATCTATATTTTTACTGTCTTTGTGGCTCTTTTGTTATCATAAGATCTTTATGAACTCACTCCCTCATTTTCCACTTGTACAGTTCATTCCCACAATTTCAGATCTTTGCTGGATCCTTGGTCTCATTAAGCCAACATTGGAGATTCAACTCTGAACAAGCTATATTCACATCCCCTGGTTTTATCTTTTGAAGCTTCTCCATCTAACATTTCCTACAGAGCTTCAGCCAATAATCTCTCCATCACAGATGATGCTTGGCCCACTGAGTTCTTTCAGAAGCTTGGCTTTTCTCTTTCAAAATAGTTTTCCTTTTAGCCAGTTCCTGCTTTTCCCTGAGATCCTCTAAGGACCATTTGCCATGAGCTTAATGCTTGAGAAGATCATTTCAATAGGAACCATAATTCAATAACTAATTGCAAAGTTGCTTTGTGATATTATCAGACCATGCAATATAAATGTATGATAGACACAAAATCCTGGTTTAATTCAGTGGGACAGGCAACATCGCTGAAGAAAATGAGTAGATGATGTTTCGGGCCAGGACCCATCTTCAGACTTATTCAGAATGATTGAAGACCATGTACATGCATATTTATTCCAATATAATTTTTTCTTGTTGAGATAAAATTGGCACAAATAGTGATATTTTTGTCTAGTCATTCCTCAACGAGTTTCAGATTTTCTTTTGTCTCTGGTTATTGAGGCTACTGCCACTGAAAAGTTGCTCTTTTATCCCAATAATAATCTCCATACTTGTAAGCACCTCTATTAAATCTCTTCTTCAACATCGCTGCTATAACAAATTTCTCCCTTGGTATTGTCAGTCCAGTTACTTAGTTCATTTGGGATGGAGAAAATCAATCTTTCCTTATCGCAAGTTGGCTGAATATCAAAAGACAGTTGAGATGAAAAAGATGAAAATATCAGTTTCACTTGGACATGGGTTAAATATCATTCAGTTTTGTGTTTCATTAGGATAAATGCACAATAATAATTTACCCTGATAGATATAATGTATATGGTATAGGTGTGATATAGGTGTGATAGCTGTGCTGTTAAAGGCAGACAGTGGCTTTATAGCCACAATATTGTTAAGTATATAGTCTTGTGAACTGCTGATTGTATAAACTCTCTAGAGTTACTAATCCAGAATGGAGACCTGCTGGAATAAAAACCCATAATCTGTTCTAGAATTCTGAGTTCAGATAGTCAACCACATGGCTACACTGGCAATGGTGACGCCGATGGTAATGGTGGTGATGAAGGGGATGGAGATGGTGATGTTGATGGCGATGGCGATAGTGGTGATGGTGATGGCGGTGGCGGTGGCGATGGTGATGGCGATGGCGATGGTGATGGCGATGGTGATGGTGATGGTGATGATGCAGGGAAAGAAAGGCATTGATATCTATTTATCTGTCTGTATCTATCTATACATAACTAAAACTCTGATCTTGTGCTCTTCTGGTTTGCACGGTTTTCCTATTTACGCAAAAACGGTACGCGATAGCGCTACAATATTTCGCCATCTCACTCGCCGTTCTCCTGTGCTGCGAGTGCACCAAGTTTCATTCCGATCGGTGGTCGATTGTAAAAGTTAGCGAGGTTTAAAAATCTGAAAAAACGCGTATGCGCAGATCGATCTCTCCTGCCAGTCAGCGCTGCGTGGATTGGTCTTTTCTCCTGTCAATCCGCAGGAAAGTCCGCCCCTTCCTGCGCCATTGCGTCTTTACTGGAGCTGAGGATGGCCGGTGGAGGTTTCCAACCAGACACAATTTTAAAAGGGACCGGAAGCGGCCCGGCCCGGCCCGGAGTGGCGCAGGAGATGTCGCTAAAACGGAAAGGGGAGAATCTGATCCTGGCAGAGGAGAACGTCCAGTGACCAACACCCGCTGTGAGTCCCCATCGCAGCGCCAGCTCCAGCCCCGTCCCCTCTGGTCTCCCTCGCTGGCTCCTGCCCCCCTCCGCCATGATACCACCCTCTCCCCCACAACCCCTGTCTTTTCTCAGAGCTCTCTCCCCCCCTGCCCACACACCCCCCTCCCCCCACAACCTCCCCCAAAACACCTCTCCCCACCCCCACATCCCTCCCACCCGCCCCCACACCCCTCCCCCCTGCCCAAACACCCCCCCCCACAACCCCGCCAACACACCCCCTCCTCCACCCACCCCCCACCCCCCTCTGGCTCCATAATGCTCGCTGCCCCCCTCCCTCTCCCCTCCCCCCACACACCCCACCAACACACACCCCCTCCCCCACACACACACCTCCCCTCCACACCTCCCCGCCCACACAAACCACTCCCCCTCACCCCCCCTCTCCCCCACCCACATCCTCCCTCCCCACACCCCGTCCACACACATCCCCTCCCCCACACATCCCCTCCCCCACACACACACCCTCTCCCACACATCCCACCTCCTCCGCACACATCCCCTCCCACATCCCTCCTCCCCCTCCCACACCCCTCCCGCCCACATACACCTCCCCTCCGACCCCACCCCCCCACCACACACCCCACATCCCCTCCCCCCACACCATGCTCTCCCCTCCCACCCCACACCCCCCTTGCCTCCCCTTCCCTCCCCTCCCACACATGAAGAGGAGGGCGAGGGAGTGCTGGGGGTTGAGGGAAAATAGCCGCTCCTGCACAGTTAGGGGCTATGGGTGAGTGGTGGAATATTGCATTGGGGGAACGGGTTGCGTTGGGGGAACGGGTGAGTGGTGGAATATTGCGTTGGGGAATGGGTTGCGTTGGGGGACCAGGCCTCCCGTGTGACTGGGATCCAACGGGTCCCACTTAGTCTAGTTTAGATTTAAAGATAAGAGTACTTCAGCCGTTTGGTCAGGTACAGCTGGGAGAATTTACTGAAGAACCTCGAACTAACAACTATGGTAAATTTAGATAGAAACACTTGGGAAAGTTTATGTAGACTGTTTGACATCCACAGTCAGCAAGAATGGACGAAAGGCTCTGTTACAGGGTGTAAGATGTAGTGAGGGCAATCAAGAAAGGGCAGACAATGTTGTGACAGTGGAAGAGATACAGTATCAGTGAATGCAGGAGGCAATGAGCAGTTGGCATCCAAGGGAAAAACAACGTCTTTTGTCTCCTTTTTAAAAGGAAAAGCAGTGTGGTATATTTAGTACTGGCTGTTAAAATGATGACTGTGGTTTTAAGTTGCTGTTTTATTAAGTATAAGCATGTGATTTGACTGCTCCCTGGGTGTTAGGTCTGGAGATCCCCTGGGTAAACAGAGTCATGCTCTGCTGAGCTCCAATTTTATGCAGTCCCTCACCCACAAGTTTACATAAAGAACCCAAAATCTACAATGACGAAAGCCAGAACAAAGAATGTACTTCTATAATTAGTGCTAGACCTTTTCAGAAGTGAAAATGCAAAGCACTTCTCATAAAAATCCTGACCCATGTTCCCCAAAAGTCTGGAGGCGTTGGATCAATAGGAGTTTTCAAGACTCATTTCAACAGATTTTAATTGCATGATAGTATCAAGAGGTATGGATCAAAGGCACATTTCTTAGGGTGTGAAATGTGCAGCCTATAAATTAATCACTAAGTTTTACACTACATCTTTTGTTCTTAAAAGCTTTTCCCCTGTTTTAGCAGGGAGATTTAATAGTCAAGTAATTAGATAAATTATCTGGCATGATTTAAGGCTCCAGTCGGCTGCAGTTGAGTAAGGACTGAGCCGTTAAATGTCCTTTTAACAAAGACTTGGGGAAATAGACAAATTAATAAATTTGCATCAATATAGTGGCTTTCCTGACTTTGGGGCGTCTTTTACAATCAATTAAGTTGTTGTGAAGTATAGTCACTGTGGTATTATAGGAAAACATGGCAGACAACTTAAGCATTGCAAAACGACACAAAGTGCTGCAGAAACACAACAGGTCAGGCAGCATTCCTGGAGAACATGGATAGGTGACGTTTCGGGTTGAGAGCATTCTTCACAGCAGCTTGTACTGGAGCCTACCAGAGAGAAGACAATTCTGGATTTAGTGTTGTCTAATGAACCAGGTTTAATAAGGGAACTCAAGGTAAATGAACTGCTAGGAGGTAGTGACCATAATATGATAAGTTTTAATCTGCAATTTGAGAGGGAGAAGGTTAAATCAGAAGTGTCAGAGAGAGGAGAGTAGGAATAAACGGTTCCCTGTCAGAATGGCAGGGAGTGGCGAGTGGAGTGCCGCAAGGCTCGGTGCTGGGGCCATAACTATTTACAATATATATTACTGATTTAGATGATGGGATTAAAAGTAACACTAGCAAATTTGCAGATGACACAAAGCTGGATGGCAGTGTGAACCGTGAAGAAGATGCTAGGAGGTTGCAGGGTGACTTGGACAGGATGAGTGAGTGGGCAGATGCATGGCAGGCAGTATAATATAGATAAATGTGAGGCTATCCACGTTGGCAGCAAGAACAAAGAGGCTGATTATTATCTCAATGGTGTCGGATTAGGAAAAAGGGATGTGCAACGAGACCTGGGTGTCCTTGTACACCAGTCACTGTAAATATGCAGGTATAGCAGGCAGTGAAGAAAGCATGTTGGGCTTCATAATGAGAGGATTTGAGTATAGGTGTAAATAGGTCCCTCTGCAGTTGTACAGGGCTCTGGTGAAACCACATCTGGAGTATTGTGTGCAGTTTTGGTCTCCAAATTTGAGGAAGGACATCCTTGCTATTGAGGCAGTGCAGTGCAGTGTAGGTTCACGAGGTTAATTCCCGGGATGGCAGGACTGTCATATGAGGAAAGATTGGAAAGAGTGGGCTTGTATTCACTGGAATTTAAATGAATGAGAGGGGATCTTATAGCAACATATGAAATTACTAGACTAAGTGGGACCTGTTGGGTCCCAGCATCACACGGGAGGGCTGATCCCCCAACGCAATATTCCACCTCTCCATCAATTCCAATATTGGTGGCCAGTGGGGGGGGTGGGACTTTCTGGAGCGCTAGGATGGGTGTTGTGGGCTGAAGGGACTGGTTTCCAGAGGACTAGTATGGACATTACGGGCCGAATGGATTCTTCAGCTGGCGGCTCAGTCACTCAAGCCTGTTGTGCTGGCAGCTCACTCACACACGGCTGGTGGGCTGGCAGTTGACTCACGGCTATTCCTTGAAATTGCATTTCAAGCAGGGTGCAAGGCCACCCAATTCAAGTGCAGTTTCTTACCACTTCTAGCAGGGTTCAAGGCCACCAAATTCAAGTGCAGTTTCATACCACTTCAAGCAGGGTGCAAGGCCACCAAATTCAAGTGCAGTTTCATACCATTTCAAGCAGGGTGCAAGGCCACTAAAGACAGCGAGTCGTGACCTCTCCCTCCTCCATCTTGCAGAGACTGTGCCACGCCCACACTTCTGGGTTTTATAGTCCCTCCCCCCTCCCACCAGAAGGGGCATGGCCTTCATGGCATGATTGACAGGAGAGAGAATCTCAACATTTTTTAAACACGAATAACTCTTTTATTTTTCATCGATGTGGACAATCCTCGGCACCTGATGAGCAGAGGGGGACTGAGTAAGATAGCCAAAAATCACAGCCATACGTGGTAGCGTTTTTTCTAAAATCAATATAAAGCGCAAACAGGAAGTGGTCAAGATTAGACTTTTAACTATATATAAGGCAAGACAACTTTAATTAGGCAAGGCAACTTTAGCATTTCCAAACGAAAAGCAACACAGCTTTAGCATTTCCATACCAAAGGCAACACAGCTTTAGCATTTCCAAACTATATTTTCAAAACCACATTAAGGGCACTGACAGGTCAGTAAAACCACTCACAGTTTAGTAGACATGTGTTCAGTGTTATTCACAGCTCAGACTGAGAGACATGACCTTCTGGCTTCCCCCATCTTGCAGAGACTGACTGAGGCACTCAACACTTCCTGGTTTTATAGTCCCTCTGGAAGGGGCATGGCCTTCAGGAGATAGAATCCCAATATTTTTAAAACACTAATAACTCTTTTATTTTTCATAGATGGGAAAAATCCTCTTGTCCTGTGCAGCGGAGGGGGACTCTGAGTAAGATGGCCAAAAATCACAGCCGTAAGTGACAGCATTTAAAAAAAAAATCAATATACAGAACAACAGGAAGTGGTCAAGATCAGACTTTTAGTAATATAGATAAAAGGACTAGACAAGCTAGATGCAGGAAAAATGTTCCCAATGTTAGGGGAGTCCAGAACCAGGGGCCACAGAATAAAGGGGCCATTTAAAACTTTTTCACCCAGAGAGTTGTGAACTTGTGGAATTCTCTGCCACAGAAGGCAGTAGAGGCCAATTCACAGGATGAATTTAAAAGAGAGTTAAGGCCATGTCCCACTTTCCCGAGTTACTCACGAATTCTCCCGAATTTTCCCCTTGATTCAAACTCGGAGAATGTCCGTAGCGAGTCCGTAGGAGTCCGTAGCGAGTCCGTAGGAGGCCGTAGGAGTCCGTAGATATTTTGTAGCGGCTCGTAAAGCCAGCCGTTGGTACTCGGGGCATCAGGTAAGTCTGGACATTTTTTCGGCATGTTGAAAAATGTCCACGAGTAAAAAAAATAGGCCCGAGTACCTACGGCTGGCTATTACCGTAATTCTCCGAGTTTGAATCAAGGGGAAAACTCGGGAGAATTCATGAGTAACTCGGGGAAGTGGGACAGGCCCTTTAGATAGAGCTCTAGGGGCTAGCGGAATCAAGGGATATGGGGAAAAGGCAGGCACGGGTTACTGATTGTGGATGATCACCCATGATCACAATGAATGGCGGTGCTGGCTCAAAGGGCCAAATGGCGGCCTCCTGCACCTATTTTCTATGTTTCTGTTTCTATGTTTCAGACTGAAGCACAGCAAGGTCTCACAGATAAAAACATAAATGACCAGATTATGTCTTACAAATTCATGTGGGATAAATATTGGCCAGGATACCATGAGAACTCCTTTGCTTCTCATGAACTAGTACCTCACAGTCTTCTACAGCATTTAAGATTGCAACAGCAATTTGCATTTATATCACACCTTGAATATATTGTTGAGATACACATAACATAACGATAGGCTGAGAGAGCCTGAAAGATCTTGAAACATTTACGCATAATTTTTGATTGAATTTTTGTTAGAAATAAAATTGTTAAAGAAAACCATGGGTCACAATTTTGCCGGTTTCTCTTCCTGCTCCACTGGGCATCTAACACATTAACACAAGAAGATACCTACGCCTGCACGGTTGTGCCCCATTATCATGGAACATTCAACTGTGCAGCACAGGAACTGGTCCTTCAAACCACAATGACTGTGTTGAACATAACGCCAAGATAAAGTATTCTCATCTGCCTGCACATTATCCATGTTACTCCATTCCCTGCTTTACCACTTTGGTTTTTCTTGGCACATCCCTTTGGTACATGTCCCTTGTCAAAAAGCTATCCAAGTGTACATTCTCCACCCCTCTTCCTGCACACCATCCCAAATATGATCCACCCTTCAAACGCTAGTTCAACCCTTATTTCACTAGCTGATTGTAGCCAACACAAATTCCCAACCCACCAAGCCATCCCAGGCTCTTTTCTCTCTATCTGTACAACTCTCATTCCCAACTTCAACACCTGAACACCAGCCAGGCAATTTAATTGTGCGTTTTCTGTCCTTAATCATGATGCTTTAGTGCAAACTAACTTCCATAAATTATCTGCAATGAGTTAATGCTTCTGTCTGCAGCCATTGAATAATGAGTAGGTGTTTGAATTCTGTTTTATGCAAAGTGCCTGAGATGCGAACAAATCAATAGACACTTTCATATAGCAGCTTCCATGGCTTTGGGGCATTTCAAAGTACTTTGAGCCAATGAATTATTAGTCACTGTTCACAGAATTACAGTCGGTAAATGTACAGCAAGTTATAACTCCTGGAAGAGACCCGGGCCAGAACCATTTTGCCAGCAGCGGTTTTGACATCTTTGGTTCTTTCCAGCCCAGAGGAGGAGTCATGTGCAATGTTTTCTAGTATGCAATGAAAACCTGACTCAAGACCACACCCTCAGAAGGCAAACATGTGTACCACCTTGCAAGAAGCCACCTGCACTATCGTTCATTGCCCTTTGGTCTTTCTGTAATACATTTCTGTCCATTATCTTACCATGCAGGGATCCCACTTTTGAGATATCCTCCATTATGTGGGCCAGTGGCAGTAACTGAGTTGATGGTGGCAAGTATGAAACTGAGTAATGTTATACCTTTGTGATTTCTGAATTTGCCTCCAGTTGGCAATGTTGAACTCTAAAGATAATATCAGTTGTGTATGTTACTCTGCTTCTAAAATTTTGAGCCATGGAAACGTATTGTATGCTAATCTCCGCTGAATGGAGATAAATTTCAAGCCAAAGTTCATCGTCAAACAATGTTTTTGCATCACAAGGTAAAGATAGGAAAGGTTTAGAGGGATTTGGTCCAAACTCTGATAGATGGAACCAGTGTGAGATGGAGCATCTTGGTAGGCATGATCAAGTTAGGTCGAAAGACCTGCTTCCATGCTGTATGATTCTATGACTATAGCTGTGCACTCTTATTTTTGACACTCCATCTATGCATCTAATATTCATAGAAACTTATTTCAGGCCACCTCCCTGCATCCTTTGCTCCAGGGAAAACAAGCACAGCCCATCTGAATCTCACCTCATAACTGAAGTCCTGCTTCAATGGAACATGAAATTAAATCATTGCTAACTCTATAAAGTTTCATCAGATTCTTAAATAAATTCAGAATTAGCGGCACTCCAGAAAATGTGAGCAGGTTATCATTTGGTGTGCTGGAAGTGGTATACCTGTCAAATTGCCTTTCAAATGTTGTTATAGTACCTGCCTCAACTACCTCCTCTGGCAGTTCATTTTATATACCTACCACCCTCTGTGTGAAAACGTTGCCCCTCAGGCTCCTATTACATCTTTATCCTCTCACCTTAAACCTATTTTTCTGGTTCTTGATTCCCCTACTCTAGGTAAAAGTATCTGTGCATTTACCCTATCTGTTCCCCACATGATCTTATATACCTCTATATGACCAGACCCCTCAGCCTTCTGCACTATATAAGGAATAAAGTCCCAGCCTGCCCAACCTCTCCTTTCAGCTCAGGCCCTCAAGTCCTGCAACATCCTTGTAATTCTTCTTTGCACTCCTTCCAACTTAAAGGTTTTCAGGAGAGGGGAAAGCATTTATAAAGGTATGGAGGGGCAAGTGTTTATGGACAATGAATGTTTGATATCTGAAGAAGGTCACTTGTGAGAATGATTTCACGCGCATAAGGTTTGCCAAGCTGCGATTTTACAGATTAAGACCAGATTTAGGAGGTGGTTCTTCTGCTCTTGCAACCAGCTATCAATCACAAACCAATCCAAATGTTTTTAAAAATCTACAGGTGCTGGAAATCTGAAATAAAACAGAAAATGCCCAGCTGTTCAGGCAGCAACTGTGGAGGAATAAATAAAGTAAATGTTTTGCATCAATGACCTTTAATTCAGAAGAGGGTGAACCACTGCCAAGGCTAAAGTGTCTCTGTCTGTATGTCATTAAAACAAAATTCAGCAGGCAGAGCCTCAATCTGAAGAAGGATCTCGACCCAAAATGTCACCTATTCCTTTTCTCCAGAGATGCTGCCTGACCCATTGATTTACTCCAGCTTTTTGTGTCTATCTGCATCTGCAGTTCCTTCCTACACAGAACCTATGTTTTAGTATATGCAGAACATCGATGTATTCAGGACATTATAGAGATGGTCTTTACAAGGAAAGGGAAACTCACATGCTGATCCTTGGATTGTGAGAAGTAGGCTCCCCCCGGATTGTGGGTATCTTTACTTGTTTCATTGTTGCATTAATTACAGCAAGCAAGAATTTCATCGTTCCATTCCCAGTACATATGACAAGTAGCAATTATCACTCTTGAGTTTTGGTTGTCAGGTTTCATTGAGGTTCTGCACCCAGAGCCCTGACCGAGGGCTTACACTTCATGCACATTCAAACAGTCTGCAAGCCTATGATAATAAAACCACACTGTGCAGAGTTCAGAGAACCCTTTTGGTCTGAGTTTGTGAATTCTGGTGGGACGTTGAGCTCTGGCTCCTGATCAGTCAGTTATTTTTCCCAAATAAACACAGTAGACTTCGCTCTTAATTAGAGCATGGTTGCAAAAATCAGGAGATGCCAAAGCAAAGGATTTAATGCTTGGACTGATCAAAATGAAAAATAAACTGCTGGAGGCACTCAGCAGGTCGGGCAGCATCTGTGAAATCAAAAGGATGGTGAATGTTTTGGATTGAGACCTGCATTAGGACTCCTCTGCCTCCACAGATACTGGATGGCCCAGTATCCAATCTCTCTTGTCTCCAATTCTCTCATTCCTGTGGAATCTCATCATTAAATGGCCTTATTCTTCCCACATCAGTGAAGAAGGAGGATCAAGACAGGAGGCGATGATGAATCACTCAGGACAAATGAAAAGGCCCTGGTTAATTACCCTTCACTTCCATTAAGGAGTCTAATGATCATCTAGACGTCTCAGAGAAACTGTTAGTCTCTGTGCCCAAGCACCAAGATCTAAACTAATTAAGCTTGGATTGATAAGTGACATAAATACAGTATGTCAAACAAATCCCACACAATTACCATCTGTACCAAAATAAAGACATTTTACACCATGATATTAAGTGCCTACCATAGGGTCAAGGAAAGAGCGTTCACATCGCGGCCCTGTTTCCACAAATCTTTCCACCACCGCGCACAAGAAGCACAAGAAGCGACAAGACAGACACCATTGTATGTAGATGCCGAGAAGTGTGTTCAGCTCTGGCTGAACAACTTCTAATCTTGTGTGTGGACTCGATAAGAAGAAGAGAATTGCCCACCATTATCATCCTGAAGCTGAGGTAGAGAGATTGGTAGACTTATCATTGACCTATAATTTATATGAAAAACATTTAATTATGTTGGCTGCAAAAATATCTGAGGCAGGATTTCAGAGGCTGGAAATAATGCAGCAAATGACCTTGTTCAATGTTTAGTCATTGGCCTTACCAGCATTTTCTTCAACCCTGTTGAATGGACATGTCTACTGCACAGCTCAATCAAAGAGGTATCTGCCAAAGAACAAAGCAATGGCACATGATGTCCTCCCCCCAAAGAAAACATCATGACCCCTGCTGGATCGGAGGTAACTCTGCTTATTCATTTATATACATTACCACATTTCTGAACATGAACTTTGACACCCACCTCCCAAACCAATTCAACGTTATTTAACAAAACTTTTCAAATATGCTGGTGATCTCTCTCCGGTAGAGCAGATGACCTCCACTTGAGACACCATGGGATTATTTGTGGTTCGCAGTCTGATTTTTATGATACTCATAGGAATAGCATCAGATGATCTTAGAATAGCAATTGGCCCCACGCTCCTTCATCGGCAGTAGTCTCTGGCACTTGAAGATGATTGAGAGCATCAGAATTTACATGGTATTTCCCAGCTTTGAAAACAATAACATATTCAGATGCTCCCAAGGTTAAAGCCTATCTTTGAATCCATAGGGAAAAACAGCTTCATTTCAGGGAATAGGCAAAGAGTGGTTCGTCATTAATGTCTGTGTGAAGTAATGTCTATAATGTCTTTAACAGAACCGCCACACACCAAACAAGATGACTGAACCTTTATCCATCTAACAGCTCTTTTTTTTCTGCTGCTGTCAGTATTCACAAACTGCCTTCTATTTGCTAATTGTTAAAACTCACAAGATAATATTAACTCCAGAGAGTGGGAACAGACTTTTCACCCCACCAAGTTGCACTGGTCATTGATTTCTCATGTCCCGTGCCGCATAGATTCTACCACTACCTTGCACACCAGGGGCAATTTATAGTGGCCAATAAACCTACCATCCCCCAAGTCTTTAGGATATGGGAGGAAACCAGAACACCCAGAGGAAACCCACACAGTCATAGAGAATGCGTAAACTCCACACAGACAACACCCATGAACAGGATTGAATCCAGGTCCCTGGCGGTGTGACGCAGCGGTTCTACCAGCTGCACCACGGTGCCGCCCAGTAGTGGACTGCCACAGCTGCCAATTTCATCAATTCTTTGGAATGTTACATTCAAGAATTCAGGAATGTTTGGGTGACACAGTGGTGCAAATGTAGAGTTGCTGCCTTACAGCGCTTGCAGCGCCGGTGTCACGGGTTCAATCCCAACTACAGGTGCTGTCTGTACGAAGTTAGTGCATTCCCCCCGTGCTCTGCACGAGTTTTCTCCGAGATCTTCGGTTTCCTCCCACACTCCAAAGACATACAGGTTTGTAGGTTAATTGGCTTGGTGTGCGGGGATCGCTGGTCGGTGTGGACTCGGTGGGCCAAAGGGCATGTTTCTCTAAATTAAACTAAACTAAGGAAAACCTTTCCTTGAGCTTCAATCTATCTTGACTTTGCATCATTTTGCAGTGATTGTGGCAACAAAGCTAAGAATGCTGGTAAATTTGGCAAAAAAAAATTGTAATAATTCAACAATCCCACATATGTCTTCTGCCCAGTTCCATTAGTTGAGGCAGGGGAATTTACCTTTGCTTGAACTGGGAGTATTCATTCAGTTTTCACATGATGTTCCAAGTACTTAGCTACATTCCCTAAAAATGTACACTTCTTTAAAAAAAAGGGTTGATTTTTTCAGTCTGCCCAACACTTCTTCCATACTCTGCTTGTCTAGGATCCCAGAGGATCCTAGGATTAACTGCAATGACCTGCAGCCTCTGCTCCCTGGTTCTCTGATAGATACTAGGTGCAGATGAAACCCTGAAGAATCATTATTTATATGTGAACTTTGTCTTGATCTGACAGCCAAAGTCTTCTTAGATTAATCTTCTACCACTATCTGTGATATGCACGAGTCTCCAGACAAAACGGCAAAAATGTCTCATCGTAGGTTTGACAATGTCAGTTCCATCCCTCTCAGTCTGCTGAAGAGTTTTGACCCGAAACGTCACCTATTTGTTTTCTACAATGATGTTGCCTGACGCTTTGAGTTACACCAGCATTTTGTATCTATCTTCGGTGTAAACCAGCATTCGCAGTTCCTTCCTACACATAAAGTCGATTGTTGCAGGAATGAGAATTGATTCATTGTCAGCATGCAATTTCCACAAACCCTGATGGACTAATTAAGCATTGGCACAATGGATGCTCTCCATTCAGGGAAAAAGCAGGTTCAATTATTTTCCATTTGAAAAACCTGTCTCTTTTTGCCCCCAGGTTTGATTGCATTGCGTGAGGCACTCACCTTATCTTGAAGAACTGTGGTAGAGCATTGGAAAAGGGTTACATTTTGGCTTGGGTGCCCTGAGTTAAGTACAGCTCATCTTTGAAATTTTTTTTCATGTATCCCTTACACCTCCGGTAATGTTCCAGCCACACCCATCCCAATATGATGAATGCTCTTCCAATCCTGGGGAATTTCCTTCAGCCTGCTTCTTCCCAACAGGTTTGGTCTGGAATCTGCAATGACTACGAAGGGTAATGTTTTAACCTGCCTTTGGTATTTTGCCGTCATGTCATCAATTCCAACAATGTTCATGCTTCCACTTTTTCAGATTAGCTGTGTTTTGTTTTAGATCGAAATAGCGTTTTTTTGCCACCCAGCTGCACATTCAGTCTCATTCATCAGTGCAGGACTGCACCCAGTGTCAAGTTCAAACGTCACATCATTAAAAGAAAAAAGAGCGAGTTTAATAGTCAGATTAGTTAAACTGTATTACAGTCTTCATGGTGCAAATGGTGGAATCTTCAGAATTCTTGAGCGCTTTCATTATGTTCACATTTTCATTTTGTTTACTCAACTTTATTTTGTACCTGGTTCCATAAGTTCTGGCCTTTTAAACCATTTGTTATTTGAGCATTTCGAGGGTAGATGTTTCTCCCCCCCCCCCCCCACACAGCAATAACAGCCTTTGCTGGTCTTTCTAAAACAATTTTAGAGATGCAGCTATGATTTCAGTCGTTGGAATCTAGAGCAACGAACAATCTGCTGGAGGAATTCAGCAAGTCGAGCAGCATCTGTGGGGGGAGAAAGAGGTGGTCAACATTTCGAAATGAAACCCAGCATCCGGACTTGTGATAAAAATTATGATAAATTGGTTACAGAACTATGTGTTTTGCCACTTACCCCATACGAGCACTGTTAAATGGAACAGCCTGTCTCAGATGCATGTCACCCCTTGCCGATTTCTGCTGCTTCTAAGACTTTCTGCGCTTTCAAAGGGCAGATTCACCTCTGATAACAACTGCCTCTGAATTTGGTCATCATTGCTTCTGCATGTGAATTTGGTCATCATTGCTTCTGCATGTGAATTTGCTCCTATGCAAGTTTCTGTATGAATACAATCCACCTTATTATGGTTTCATGCTTAGTCATCATTTCATTATGTTTCCTTTAGAGTGGAAGAGAAACTTTAGCTTTTACTTGTGTAAGAAGGAACTGCAGATGCTGGTTTAAACCGAAAATAGACACAAAATGCTCGAGTAACTCAGTGGGATAGGCAGCATCTCTGGAGAAAAGGACTGGGTGACTTTTTGGGTCGAGATGGTCTGAAGAAGGGTCTCGACCCGAAACGTCACTCCAGCTTTGCTCCAGCTTTTTGTGTCTATCTTTAGCTTTCACATCATCCAGCTTGGCTTTAGTTAAAGTGATTTTTTTAAATATATCCCCCAATTACATATTTTTTATTACCGTTTCTCAGGGCATGCATTTTTCACTTTAAACTATATAGGGACTTACACCATACTCTTTATTTACATTATTGATGTTTAAGGCAACAAAGAAGTCTGACAGTATCTACCAATATTCCTCTCCTGACTGAATCTGTCAAATGCTGCAATTAAAGTTACCCTTAGATATTTTATAGCAGATGGTTTGAAGATAGTGCCTGAAGATAGTCCACCAGGGTGCCTGAAGATGGTTGTTAGATTTTCTCTCTTCCTCCTAGTTTCTTTTTAAAGAGTTTTTGATAACTTTCCTCTTTACAAAAATAGTGGAGGCTGAGCTTTCTCCTTTAAGTTTATTTATTTTTACCATATCTGATCTGCAGGTCAACTATCACAACCCTTATGACGAACAACCAAAATGGCATCTGCCTAAGAACAAAACCATGACACAGATAAGCCCCTAACGATCCAAGGAAATTTCCAGTTTCCAACAACTATGAACTATATATAATGTATTATAAATATGTATATTACTATGTGAATTATTAACATCAATTCTGTTTACTTTGAAATCTGAATTTAAAGTTAAAGGCCAGCATTTAACGCCCATTCCTATTTGTCCTTGAGAAGCTGCTGGTGAGCCACTTTCTTGGACCACTGCAGTTCTTCTGGTGAAAGCACCGTCCCATTGTGCTATTGGACAAAGAGTTCCAGGATTTGGACCATGGAATGAAAAAGGACCAGTGATACATCTCCGAGGCAGGATGGGGGTGAATGGAATTAATGTTTAGGGTGGCTGATGGGGTGGCAATGTGGCTGACCTTGTTGAGTGTGAATATCCCTTCACACTTCTGTTTCATGCATAATGAGGGCCCAACTTAAATGCTTGCACTGCTTGTAACTGTTTTTGCCATTTCAGAATTTTTGCAGGTTTTAAGAATCACAGTATTTGTTGATGAAAGGATTTTAATTAATTTAGATCATATCCCTATTAACTTAGTCCATAACAATGTGATTTACTTCTGGCAAATATTCTACTTTTCTCTCCCTTGCGTGATTTTATACATGAGTGTTATTTCCGCGAACTTGTCTTAACCCATTTTTGATTTCCTTTGGAGGAGCAGGAAGGAATTTTCCTGATAATCTTTTTCTGTTGAGCTGGCCTAAGTTTTTGTTTAATACTTTCTTTGACTCTCCCAGGAGACTGCATTGTTGCTGAAGAGATAGAGAGAATTGAGCACCATGGTTATTATTTGTAACATACTGATTGGAATAGGCTTACTGATTCAACAACTCTTTATCAGTCCATCTACGTATTTTGTATGTCTGTATGATACTAGAAAAAAGATTGTACTTGATGCTGTTGCTTAGCACACTAAATGTATTCACTGAGAACATTGGGAACAAAAGGGAATTGCACTCACATTAGGGGCATAGATTAGGGACAGGGAGGTCATGGTATCATAGTCATACCTTACAGAAACAAGCCCTTTGGTTCATCTTGCCCATGATGAATATGATGCCCCCATCGACACTACTCGCACCAGCCCACATTTGGGCCATATCCCCCTAAACATGTCCTATGCATGTACCTGTCCAATTGTCATTTAAACGTTGTTATAGTGCAGTGGGCTACAGTTCAGGTTCAGAAAATGTGGCTTCAAGACTCCCCCTCCCGAGCATACTACTGACAAGTGTTTAGTCTATGGAGAACAAGCTGCATGAACTTAAAGCCAGACTGACCTACCTTAGATAACTGAGAGACTGTGAATGCTTGGTTTCATGGAGACGTGGCTCAGGTCTGACATACCTGACTGTGCCATTCAGGCCGAGGGCTTCCCCCTTCACCGGATGGACTGCACGGCATCTTCGGGCAAGGTTGGAAGTGAAGGGGTCTGCATCCTAATCAATACCTAGTGGTGCTGAGGCATGTCGGGGTATCAAATAATCATGAGAAGGAGTACTGGAAGGAGATTGAGAACCTTGCAACCTGGTGCCAAGACAACAACCTCTCCTTCAATGTCAGCAATTCAAAGGAGCTTGTGATTGATTTCAGGAAGCGAAGCAGTACACACATCCCAGTATATATTGATGGTGCCAAGTAGATTTGGTTGAAAGCTTCAAGTCCTTAGGAATAAATATCACCAGCAAATTGTCCGGAACCAGCCACATTGAAGCAATGACCAAGAAAGCAACACTTCTACTTCCTCAGAAGGCATAGGAAATTTCATTTGTGCCCATCAACTCTCACCAACGTCTACAGATGTGCTGCAGAAACCATTTTACTGGGATGCAACACAGCATGGTTTGGGAACAGCTCCATCCAAGAGAGCAAGAAATTGCAGAGTTGTGGATGTAGCCCAGACCATTTAGCAAATCAACCTCCTTTTTGTTGACTCCATCTACACTTCCCGCTGCCTCAGCAAGGCCACCAACATAATCAAGGGCGAGTCTCACTCCAGCCACTCCCTCTTTTCCCCTCTCCCATCAGCAAGAGGTACAGAGGTTTGAAACTGCATACCTCCAGTTTCAGGGACAGTTCCTTCCCAGCTGTAATCAGACAATTGAACCATCCTCTCATCAACTAGAGAGTGGTGCTGACCTCCTATCTACCTATTGGAGATGTTAATCCTGGCTGGAACCGAGCAGCCATAGTACCCAACATTCAGCAAGGACTCATGTATTGCTATGCCATTTTGGTCAAGCCTGATGTGCTCTGCAGAAATAAGACAAGCTTCTGAATGATGCCAGTAAGTCTAGGGCCCAGATCAGTGTGGCATATTCAATTGACAGATGGAGGAGATTTCTGCAGAGGACATCCAAGGAAATGTAAAATGCATGAAGTTAATTGGATCAATGCAAACTAAGTGTACATATTGTAAATAATGTTGCTAGACAGTTACCCTGCTGTGTGTTGTTTGGTTAAAGTGTTAAGCCCCTGGCCGGTTTGTTTGGATTTCAGGGTAAATGTTGCATTATTTAAGTTCTGTTAGCTTCTTCTGGAAGCTTCTCCTGCAACAATGTAAGGGAGATTCTGTTATTGGTCTGTGTAACTGTCAATAATGTATTGTTGTAATTTGATATGTTTGATTGGATTGTAAACAGACCACCCTCTGTATTTTGGCCCCTCAAGGTCCAGGGACCTTTAAAAGGCAGTCCACATGAGGTGCTTTGTCGATCTTCTGGAAGAGCGCTTGGGACTGTGTGACCTTTTGGAGTGTTTCTGCTTGCACAAGGCTGAAGGGCTGGGCCAGGCAGATACAAGGATCGAACCCGCGGTTGTGTAGGTATCGTACAGGGGAATTTGTGGTTCTATCCAAAAATAAAGTTTAGTTGTTCCAGTGTTTGAATCAGTTTTTTATTGACTGAACTAGACTGGGGGAAGCTTAGAAGAGCTTATTTACAGAGACATTCAAATTATTTTAAATTGGACTTTACTGGACTTTACCTTGCACTAAACATTATACCCTTTATCCTGTTTCCGTACACTTTGGATAACTTGATTGTAATCATGTATGGTCTTTTCACTGACTGGATAGCACACAACAAAAAGCTTTTCACTGTGCCTTGGTACGCATGACAATAATAATAAAACTAAACTAAGCACTTGCCTCAACCACCCCCTCTGGCAGCTTGTTCCATATACCAAACACCCTCTGTGTGAAATAGTTGCCCCTCCGGTTCCTATTAAATCTTTCCCTTCTCACGTTAAACCCATGTCCTCTGATTCTTGATCCCCCTACTCTGTGCATCTATCCTATATATTCCCCTCAAGATCTTATACACCTCTATAGATCACCCCTCATCCTCTGGTACTTCAAGAAATAGTCCAAGCCTGCCCAACCTCCCCCTTTTGCTCAGGCCCTCTACTCCTGGCAACATCTTTGTAAATCTTCTCTGCACTCTTTCCAGCTTAGCAACTTCTTACCTAAAGTAGGATGACCAAAGCTGGACACAAAACTCCAGATGTGGCCTCACCAACATCCAAATTAACAAGCCAATTTCCTATGCCCCAAAATGATCAGAAACACAACTCATACCACATTGCTTTGATAGTTCAAGAATTATTCCTGGCTTCTCCAGCTCAATCCTCTCATTATAACGTGTTCACTAAGACATTTTTTGACCAAACTTTCAGACACCTATCAATGCTGACATCTTCATTGTCAATTTGTGTTCAATTACTGTACTTTGAAGTGACTGTATGGTAACTCAAATTTCACTTGAATGTTTTTGTTAAAGATTTTGTATAAATACAAATTGTTCTTTTCAGCCAGATATCAAGTGAGCATATGCTGGCAATATATCACTTCCTAATTCTGAAAAAAAACACAAATTGATGGTGTAATTTTTTCCTCTCTTTCTTAGCAAAAATCAATCTGAATGAAATAAAATTATAATGAAAATGCAAGCGAGTTAAATCCAGATTTTCCCATACAAGTCCCAAACAAAGACAATCTCCAAAAGAGGGAGTCTAGCCTATTTCCCTTGACATTCAGTGGTATTTCTGACAACATTCAACACTAACCAGAAACCTATTAAGAGCAACATAAAAAATTATCAGAGGCCATGTGCTCTCCAGTCAATGGGTTATCACTCATCTTCCCAAAAGCTTCCTACCATGCACAAGGCACTGTCCACTTGCCTGAATGAATACAGCTCCAAGAACGTTCAAAAGGCTTACTATACATACTCCTTCCATTGGTGGCACTGGTTACACCATATAACATTGACAAAATGCTTAAATGCAATTCTGCAAAGTCTCCACCACAGCACCACCCAAGCTTGTGACTTTTAAAACCTAGAAAGGTAAGGCAGCTTCTCCATGGGCCTGTATAAGAATATGACCACCTCTTAGCCACAAATTATTTTGACAATATGTTGCCATTCTTTTATCTGCACTGTATCCAAATTCAGGAATCTCCCAACACACCATCACAATATGGACCTTTCACTACAAACACACCATCCTATTCTACTTACACATGCTGGCCTCTGAAGATCATGCCTGAAGATGATGTGGGCCAAACTTCAAACTGGGTAGGAAGGAACTGCAGATGCTGGTTTAAACCAAAGATAGACACAAAAAGTTGGAGTAACTGAGCAGGACAGGCAGCTTCTCTGGAGAGAAGGAATGAGTGACGTTTCAGGTCAAGACCCTTCTTCAGACTGCGTGGGCGACATTTCGGGTCGAGACCCTTCATCAGACTGCATGGATGACATTTCAGGCCGAGACCCTTCTTCAGTCTGAAGAAGGGTCTCGACCCAAAACATCACCCATTCCTTCTCTCCAGAGATGCTGCCTGTCCGGCTGAGTTACTCCAGCTTTTTGTGTCAAAGTTCAAAGTGGGCTGGGTAGCGATCCAAAACATTATTGACTATGATGTAGCCTCCTTAGATATATCAATCGACGAGAGTATGAGGAAAATGTAACCCAAGAGTAGTATATCTCTACCAGACACAAAAAGAATGCGACAACATTTATTGGCTGCACTACAACACATTCAGTAAAAAAAGTGCAGAATGACAGAAACTGTATGTGACCCTGGATTAGCCCTGTGCTCTTGCTCAGAAATGATGTGAATCATTTTCCTATTCAGAGCATGGAAACAGGATGCAATGAGTGTGTTTCCTTTATTGTATGGATATGCTGATTAATGACAGTTGTAAGATATATTTCTTCTCACAATCTTTCTCTTTTGCGTTTTAGTCCCACTGGAACTGTAAAAATTGTCGCATCTCATTCATATCCAGTGACAAGTGTGTGAAAGGTACATCTTTTCCCTGATGAAGAACAAACCTCTTAATGGTAGGTTATTACTGTGGTCCTTGCTATTCATAAAATTTAAAACTGCATTAGTATAACAATAGAAAATTGCAACTTCTGATCCCTGTTTCCAAAGCAACAAACCTTTCCTTTAAGGTATCAATTCTAGTCTTATGTTTGCGAAATTTCCCCTTTCGCTATTTTGACTGTACGCAGCAGAGGAGAATCTGTCCAAACAAGTATCATGTTACCATATCATTTTGTTCCTTCATTCCCTAGTGTGTACAAAGGTGAGAAGCATTCAGGCACATAAATGTCCACATTGCTGCATTGAATATTTTGCTGCTTTGGATTATCAACTTGGCAATATTATACAGTTTATTTGCAGAATGGTTCCCATTAAGGGTTATTATCTGTGGGTTACTTCTCTCTTGAGAAAAATATGCCTGGGTAAGATTGTGTCAGTTCTTCACCTGAAAGAACATCAATCCAGAGCTTCTACTCCCATTGCTCTATTAAGTTAAATTTATATCAGCTGTGTTGATTGAAAAGTTAACGTTGTTAGAATAAATTGCAAAACATGTGTGTAAAAGTAAGGATTCTCCAAGCATTGTATTCCTGAAAATGTCAGATGGTCAATCACTGAGCTGTAAATTTACTGGAATGGACATCTCTGGTCACATAATGTTTCCTTGGATTTATTTCTGTTGCTACGTGGTAAGACAAATCTGGCCTATTGCTGCTACCCTCCATCATTGCTCTAGGAGTCTGCTCAAATTACATTGCTATCAAATTGTTGTGGTTGGAAGCACTCATGTATTTGTCAGGTGTAAATGATTTTGAGTATTTTGTAACAACTGCTCAATGTCCTCCATTGACTGAGGAAGGTATTAGGACAATAGCTAGTTATTGACTTCAGGAAGCATGGTGGAGTGTAGGCCCAATCAGCATCAATGGTGCTGTAGTGGAAATGGTTGAGAGGTTCAAGTTCCTTGGCATTAATATTACTAATGATATATAGTTGACCAACCACATTGATCCAACAGCCAAGAAGGCACACCAGCGCCTCCACTTCCTGAGGAAACAGAGGAAATTTAACATGTCTTCAATGACTCTACCAAACTTCTACAGATGCACCATAGAAAGCATACAGTCGGGATGCATCATAGTTTAGTTTGGGAACAACTCTGCTCCAGACTGCAAGAAATTGCAGAGGGTTGTAGAAGTAGCCCAGTCCATCAGACTCCTCACCATTGATTCCATCTACACTTCACACTGCCTCGGAAAAGCAGCCAACACAATCAAAGACTTGTCCCACCCGATCATTCCTTCTTCTCCCTACTCCCATTCGGCAGAAGGTATAGAAGCATGAAAGCATGAACTACCAAACTCAGGAACAGCTTCTTCCCCTCTGTTATCAGGCTTCAGAATGTTCCTTCCATAAGCCAGAGTCTGTCCGATTCACCTCTGTACCCATTGACATTGGACTCTGTCTATGGAAGAGATGCGCTACAATCTGAGAGTTATATTCTGCACTCTGTATCTTCCCTTTTGCTCGATTGTATTTGAGGATATCTGGTTTCCTCCCACACTCCAAAGACGTACAGGTTTTTAGGATAATTGGCTTGGTATAATTGTAAATTGTCCCTAGTGTGTGTAGTATAGTGTCATTATGCCAGGATCGCTAATCGGCGCGAATTTGGTGGGCCGAAGGGTCTTTCGAATGAGGTAGAGTTATGAATAAGATTACATGGCAGCACTTCCGGGAAAGGATGTGAAAGAGGTCATTGGTTCAGGTGTATGATAACAGTGGGTAAAAAGCTGTTCTTAAGTCTGGATGTCCGAGCTTTCAAGCTCCTACTTCTTCTGCCCCAGAAGGTAAAACAGTAAAGGGAATGGCCAGCTTGTTAGTCATCCTTGACAATACTTCCAGCCTTCCTGATTCAACACACCATGAAGATGTGTAGGAAGGAACTGCAGATGTTGGTTTAAATAGAAGATAGACACAAAAAGCTGGAATAACTCAGCGGGTCAGAAAGCTTCTCTGGAGCAAAGAAATAGGTGATGTTTCGGGCCAAGACCCTTCTTCAGACTGTGTGTCAGGGAAAAGGGAACGAGAGATATAGGTGGTGATATAGAGAGATATCGAACAAATGAATGACAGAAATGCAAAAAAGTAACGATGATAAAGGAAACAGGCCATTGTTAGCTGTGGGCTAGGTGAACAAGTTACAGACAATGAGACTCAACAAGACGACTTTGAAGCTAGTATAACGACTTGGGTGGGGGGAGGAACAGAGAGGGGATGCAAAGGTTACTTGAAGTTAGAGAAATCAAGATTGATAACGTTGGGTTGTAAGCTGCCCAAGCGAAATATGAGGTGCTGTTCCTCCAATTTGCATTTGACCTCACTCTGACAATGGATAAGGCCCAGGACAGAAAGGTCAGTGTAATTCCTGTGCAACCAAGAGATCAGGTAGAGCCAGGCCATTAATATGGATTGGGTGGAAGGAAGTGATGAGCTGTTACATTGGGCTGTGTTCACCACATCACCCACAGCTTACCCATCACAAAACCATGAAGACATTCACTGTATACTTGTACCTCCTTTACACTCCAAGACAGCACACTTGACCCCACTGGAGGAAATGATACTGATGGACGGGGAACTGAAGATATGTCTACTGGTATCACACTTCCTCCTTCCTTTCCTCTTCATCCTGCTGCTCCTGCACTCTGCAGCTGATGGCAAGTACTATACCTTCATGATGGTCAAGTCCCACCTCATGCAACAACACAACACAAACCTTTGTACCTGTTCTGATACATTCCACCAGGAGACCCCACAGGGAGTGGAATAGTTGTTTCAGCATGATCATCTGTCCCTGGTATCTCTAGTGCAGCATAACCTTTGTGTACAATTGTATCAGCAGGTTGCCCTTCCCACGCAGAAGCATGCTGCACTAACCTAAATGCAGCTGGCACAAAAAAAGTGGCTGATGGTAGGACACTGGCATAGAACTGCATGGTAAATTGGGTTTAGCAGAGATAGTACTTGATGGTCAGCATAGACATGGTAAGTCAAAGGACCTGTTTCTGTGCCATTTGCACTCTATGATTTTCAGCCTATGGGTGCATTGCACCTGGACAATGAGGGATTAAAATCCTGGAGGCAGAGTTGACTTGCTTTCCCAGTATACGGAGGAGTCCTCCACTGTGAGGATGCCTATGGTACGACAAAAACTGCATACACCCACTACCAAAGATGACAAAAGAGCTGGAATAACTCAGCCGGTCAGGCAGCATCTCTGGAGAAAATGAATGGGTGACATTTCAGATCGGGACCCTCCTTCAGTCTGTAGCAGTGGTCCACCTGCCTTCTACTGACGTTGCGAAAGGGGGAGGTTGCTGGCAACAAAATCGTCAGAGGTTTACCCACCATTCCCTCAGCACCCCACCTTTGCCCTTCTCTACTTCATTTTGTCCAATGCTGCCTGGTTAAATGTCCTTCTCCAATTCCACCTTCAGACTGAAACAAATCTTACAAGATCACAATTGACCAAGCACATTCTTTCTGGAAAAACAACTGAAGGAACAGCACCTCATATTCCACTTGGGTAACTTACATCGCAAAGTATGAGCACGGCATTCTTCAATTTCAAGTAATCTTATCAAGTAATTTCATCGTAATACTATCAAGTAACCATCAATTTCAAGTATTACCATTTATTTTCTCCTGCCACCATGGTGTGCACAACTTTATTTCCACCATCTCCTGTTACTCAGTTCATCCCCCTCCTCTCTACACTTATTTCCCACCCCTTCCACCTCTGGGTTCTCCCTTTCCCCTTTATTCCCCCCTCTTTTCCTGCCAGAACGGGGTACTGATTGTGGATGATCAGCCATGATCACGTTGAATAACGGTGCTGGCTTGAAGGGCCAAATGGCCCACTCCTGCACCTATTGTCTATTGTCTATTGTCTTGTCTATTGCCCCCATCCCTCCCTGTGGCTTTACATTTCATTCCTCCTCATCTTTCCTCTCTGACATACTTTTGTCTCCTTTTCACCTTTGTCACTATCTCCACCCATTTACACATGGTATCCATTTGTTAGGCTTTGCTCCACCCATATCCCTCTTTTCCAACTTTCCCATTTCTACTCCATCACTGACAAAGGGTTCCGACCCGAAATATCATCTGTCCATTTCCTCCATAGATGTTGCCTGACGTGCTGAATTCCTCCAGCATTTTATTTCCTTGCACAAAATTTCAGCATTTGCAGACTCTTGTGTCTCCAATTGCATTCTTTCTTCTGGTGACTTTTAAAGCATCCAGTAAGAAAAACTTATTCATCTTCGACAAAATGCTTAGAGAACTGTAGTGAAAAAACATTGTCGTTGTTTTGGCTATGTTGCCACAAAATTTGGCCATGTGATACCTACAGTTTGGATGCTGCATTATTCCAAAATAGTGATTGATTGATGCATGCATGTACATTAGCAGCTCTCATCAGACTGTTTCCTATTACATGCTGGAAGTATGCCAAGTGGGCACATCACACAGCAATCAGTGTGCATTACATTATGATGCTAGCACCGAAAGATTATTCCTCAATGCTTCTTCTAACGCCATGCGTAGGACACGTATGGACGATTCAGTGTTTAGCTGCCGGAAGTACTATATCCCAACCCCCCATTCTTTGCCATTGGAAGGATTCATCAATTATTTGTATATTGTTGCTGTTTGATTTGTAGACTATTAACTGGGATAGGGTACCAGTTAGTGCTTCCCCAGACTGTGAAACTGCTTTTGAAATCTATGGGGAGTGCGCTACAGACTGAAGGATTGTATACTTTGTAGCGCCAAATATTTGGTTGCTTTGGTTATGTTTCTCCTACATGAAATTGGGCAGAATGAGGAGAGTGCACACAGAGTGGTTTGCCTGTCTGCCAATGCATTGGACATTTATTTTTCTTGTAATATTTCTTTCATTGAGAACTGGTGTAGGATTTGCTTCCAGGTGAATTGAGCCTTGACAATCTTGTGGCCTTTGATGAGGACTCTACTGCATTCCCAACCATCTGTCTTTGCTTACTAATAACTTGCAGGCTACCATGTAAAACCTCAGCAATCTGCATTACCAGTCCCAATGGAAGGTATTGAAGCATCATCAGTTGGCAATGACCATCAAAGAAAGAATGACCTCGTCTGAACAGCATCGCCATCAGTGGAGGACCTAGTGGAGAAGGTCCACTGAAGTTTAGTTTAGTTTGGAGATGCAGCGCGGAAACAGGCCCTTCGGCCCACGAGTCCACGCTGACCAGCAATCCCCGCACATTAATACTATCCTACACTCTTGGGACCAAGCTAATTAACCTACATACCTGTACGTCTTTGGAATGTGGGAGGAAACCGAAGAACTTGGAGAAAACCCATGCTGTCACGGGGAGAATGTACGAACTCCATACAGACGGCACCCGTAGTCAGGATCAAACCCGGGTCTCCGATGCTGCAAGCACTGTAAGGCCACCGTGCAGCCGAGGTGTCCAGCATTAGCAGTTAAGAAAATGATCCACCCCATTGCCCCATCCCATCCTTCTCTCTTCTATTAATGCTCCTCTGCCTGGTTAAATGTCCTCACCCAATTCCTGGAATGCAATTTTGTCTCTGATCGCAAAGTGGCACTCATTTCCCACCTCAAACAGCCCAGGACGCTGAGACTGCAATGATTTCAATGGCCAATTGTTAGTTAGTAGGATAATCATCTCCAGTTCCCTGCCTCTCACTCATGCTCTATGCTCTATGCATAAGCAGATAGAAGAGATGTCCAAGAGTGACAATGTGTATAAATTGTAGGTGGATGAAAAAGCATGCTGCCAGTGACCATCAGGAGAAGGGTAGATGGTGAGTGTTAGCATCAGACATTTGAGGATATAATCAAAAACACGGACAGAGGCGGATGAGGTGGATGAGTGATGTCTGAAGGAAGGCACGAGAATAAGGAGTTTGAGTAAAATATACCATAGTATGCAGTAACTCATACAATCAGGCTCACTTTTCCAGCGTGGCGTAGAATATTGAATCATTGTATCTACTTTCAGGTTCCTGCCAATTTAATGCCCCATTCCATCCACAATCCTCTTCTTCCACTGGTAGTGAGTATATGATGGTTCCCTAAACACATGTATTCCTCAAAACAAAATGCTCAACCTAACTATCTTTCCTGTTGTCCACTACTTTTCTTCTAAATGGGCTAATTTTTAATGGAACTATGAAGGAGACTGAGGATATAGAATTAAAAGTGGGTGTGTGACAGAGAATTACAACAACGGTGCTAGCTCATCCTTATGAATGGAACAAGGCTATTCTGATTGCAAAAAATGATGGACATCACCCAGTCCTCCACGTGTAATGGCCACCCCGCAGTCAAATGTATCTATATGAGGTGCCACCTCAAAAAGGCAGCAAGCATCATCATGGACCCACATCATCCGGGCCACATTCTTGCCTCACTCCTACCACCGGGAAGGTGATATAGGGACTTCAAAACCTCTAAGTTCAGGAACAGCTTCTTTACAACAACCATCAGACCATTGGACACTACAAACTCCAACTGAACTCCGAACTATGAAATGTCTTGATTGCGCTCGGGACGTTGGGCTTTGTTTCTGTCTATGCATTACATTGTTTTATTTATTTTATTGAATTTTTTATTGTTTATGATGGTACCTTCTGAGGACTATGTTTACACATCTATTATGCTGCTGCAAGTAAAAACTTCATTGTTCCGTCTTGACTCCTGAGTTGTCCCAATCCATTTCTGGGTTCTCCAATGTAATAGAGGCCATCTAATGAGTAGAAGACACAGTATAGAAAATTGAAGATGCAGTTAAATGACTGTTTCATTTGGAAAAAAATATGGGGAGTATGGACAGTGGGAAGGGAAGAGATAAAAAGACAAATATTTTATATCCAGTTATTGCAAGGTAAATGCAAGGAGGAGGAGAATGGGTATTGGTGGAGGTAGACCAGTGAATCAGAGCATCCCAGAGGGAAATAAAAGCTCTTTTGATATGATGAAGTAGAGGGGTTTTTTGATGGAGGTTTAACAGATGTGTTGGTAATGACTGTACAGGTCCTACCCAGGCTACGAACACATGACATAATAGCCTGTACATACAAATAGCATTTGGGGACTGGCAGAATGGATTTACTAGGTACTGCAAGGCTGTGTGGGAACTCAGTTTGCGGCCTCATTTCTGACTTGCAAACTGTTGTGGTCATCAACAACTCTCAGGAACAGAACCCTGCTGTTACCTGTGAAGGACCTGTTGTACATTTTCCAGTAAATGGGACAGCTTGTGAGGTAAATGGAGAGGACAATCGGTCTCTATTATTGTTCTGGGACTGAGGGGAAGGGAGATGAGTGATGAGAAAGAACTGATTGAGGGACTGAACAGCACTAAAGCAAAGATTGCTTCACATGTGATCATCAATGAGGATTGATGAAGGGAATGTAGCAAATGGTGTCTATATATATTTTTAGATGTTTTTTGAAAGCCTGACATTAAAGAGTGAATGCAAAAGAGAATAAGTAATTGGCATAAGGATAGAAAGCTATGGCTTTTATGACTGGAGGAAACTAGACAATGGTTTTCCCCGGAGTCAGTAAAAGTGCCTCTGCTCTTTCTATATATATATTAATGATATGGATATGAGTGAGCAAGGTCAATTTTCAAAGTTTCAACAGTAAAACAGATTTTACATTCACTATTGCTTATACTATATTTCTCTTTTAATTCTTGTTTTATTCGATTAAGTGAATTTAAGTTTCTCTGCTGGCATGGTGGGGTATGCCTTGGGTTTTGGATCAATTAGCCCAGACCTCTGGATTACACATCCTGATAGTGCAACAAAGATGTATGTTTATAATACAGTGTATTATTACAGGCATAATAGAAAGTTATGATCAATGAAATCTATATCCCAAGATTCTGACATCATATTTATAAGGATGGTATTAGCTGTCATATAAACTGTGCACGATAAAGCCATTTCATGACAAGTAGTACAAATGGTGAAAACTACACTTTTATTGACATTGGATTCATTTTTCAATTAATATTAGATTTGAAACCATGGAAGGAATGATATTCACTTCATTTTATTAAGCTCTTTGCAGGAATAACACAAAATTAATCCTAATTCTTCTTTTTAATTCTGCAATTGGCAGTATAATATTAAGATTAAACAACTGCTTTGAAGTTGGTTGGCAGGTTATGTAATGAGGGTATGCAACATGCCAGTCATCCAATACAAATACGGAAGAAAATGCTTCTGAAGAGGCTGGCCCCTAGTGTGGAGACTGCCGAACCTGCGGACATTATTAACCATCCACATAGCTCTGTTTGTGGAAGGCAAAGTCACCTTGGGCCTCAATTATTACATGCCAGGCTCTTTGCAGCCAGCACTAGTCACATCTGCTGTGTCAGCAAGTTTGCTGCCCACAGATGCACAATGTAGGTGACAGATGTATTATTCAGCAAGGACAATGTTTTTTTTAAATCCAAGAACCAGCTCTAGCAGCAAGATCAGGCAACACAACTCTACAGGTCGCCTCGGTTTCCCCAGAGCAAAGGAGGTCACTAATTACATCAATGCTGCCATTCTGATATACATGCATAGAATTATTTCCTCTATTAAATATGATCAGATTCAGTTACCTGTGTTCATCTACATAATCCCCAATGCAAAATAAAAGCCCTGTCTCACAGTGCGAGTTGACCCACGAGGTACCCCGAGCGAAAGACTCGTGGTTGTGCACGAGATTCCAAGTGTATGATCAAGAGTTTAACCGAGTTCCCATGGGTATGACTCAAGTTTGCCGTTAACTTCATTTCTGCGATGTTCCAAGTTCGTCTCCCGAGTTAACAAGTTCCTTTCCAGAGTTACTCTTGAGCCAACCTTCAATGAAGGTCTGTTTTAATAAGCAACATCTCCATCCTGCGGCTTTGAGTTAAAGATAGAATTCAGCGCGGCCGCATCTATTGATGTGATCTACAAAGGGAAAATGCGCACCGTCCAGTGCCAGAGCAGTTATACTGATGATTTGTTTGAAACACACATCACGTAGTTAGAAGACCAGCAGGCGGAGGTTCGCTATATTTTAATTGAATTTACTGCCAGGTCTACACACTGCGGGGAGACTGGAGATGAAATCTTGGAATGTGCATGGATGCGCACATCAGATTGTTGGGAGACGGAGCTCAGGTTTCGCCTCCTGAGCTGCTTTGGTGCCCAGGCATGAGTTGAGGTGGAGGGAGGTTGGGGGGGGGGGGGCAGATTAAACTCACCCATTTGACAGAGGCAGAGGATTACGAGGATCCAGCGAGACTCGGACTGCATGGAGAGCCGAGACTGCCCTGCTGGTGGCCAACTTCCCCCTGTCCTCCGTCGCTGCTCCCAGCCGGCCGGCAGGAGCTGTGCATGGAGCCCGCCACCGGAGTCGTGTCTGACTGCCTGGGCAGCCTGAGGGAGGCAGATGCACCCTGCCTGGGGAGAGGCCACGGAGAGACTGCGGGGGGAGTACCTCATTCTGACTGTGATAGGGAGAGACAGAGGCGCACACACACACACACACACACAGTGTGGAGTTCCTCTGACTGACTGACTGTGTGTGGGTGTGGGGGGTGGGACAGAGAGAGAGAGAGAGACACACACACACAGGCAGCATGGAGTACCTTTAACTGTGTGTGTGGGAGGGAAGAGAGACTAAGCAGAATACATCAGTCTTATTGTGTGTGGGGGAGAAAGAGAGAGGTGGGGGGGGAAGGGAGAAATGGGGGGAGACGTATATACACACAAAGCAGAGTTTTACTGTGTATGTGGGAGACACATATGGACTTATACAGATGGACTTACCTCGGTCTTACTGTGTGTGGGAGAGGGGGAGAAAGAGACGTACACTCACAGAGGCAGAGTCTCAGCCTGTGTGAGAGGGAGGGAGAGAGAGAGACACACACACACAAGGTGGATGTGAAATCTCACCTGCCTGTTTCAGTGACCGGCACCCGCCGCTAGTGAATGAAGACACCCCCATCTGTCTCCCCCTCCTCTCCCTCCACTCTCCACCCTCTCTCCTCCACCCCCCCCTCCTCCAACCCCCCACTCCCCCCCAATTTGGAAATGTCATCCCATCACCCATTCCTTCTCTCCAGAGATGCTGCCTGCCCGCTGAGTTAAAGAGTTCCCACGGTAGACTCACGAGTCACTAAGGTAAACGCACGGGCCACTACGTTCTTACAACGTGTTTAAATGTTTCAAATTTTAACCTCAAGAGTACATTTTACTCGTGGAAAAGTTTAAACATGTTTGAATTTTTCCAAGAGTTAACAAGTGTCATGGGTACCTGTCGTTAGCGCCAAGAGTCGCTAAGTTGCGTCCACGAGTTCCGATGATCCCGCTACGTTAATTGTACGTGATTACCACGAGTTAAATTTGTTTTAAGCTCGGGGTACCTCGTGGGTCAGCTCGCACCATGAGACAGGGGTTTAAGGAAGCTGACAAACTAATCCTGGAAACCTCCTACCATCCTATTTTTGCAGATGTTCTTATGACAAGGAAGAAGACCATTCAGCCTTTTAAGTCTTGGCTCTTGTTACAACCCCATTGGTGCCTTTTACTCACGTACTTCCCTGAAACCTATCCTCTCTCACATGCCCATTAACACTCACAAATTCTTCTATCGACCACTATGAAAAGTAATTTTCCAAATTAAATATTGAAGGATTACAACAGTGTCAAAGATGTGCCTCCCATACAGCCATTCTCTGCTGCAGTAGCAGTGTCAAAGAATGACAATAGACAATAGATAATAGACAATAGGTGCAGGAGTAGGCCATTCGGCCCTTCGAGCCAGCACCACCATTCAATGTGATCATGGCTGATCATCCCCAATCAGTACCCCATTCCTGCCTTCTCCCCATATCCCTTGACTGCTATTTTTAAGAGCCCCATCTAGCTCTCTCTTGAAAGCATACAGAGAACCTGCCTCCACTGCCCTCTGAAGCAGAGAATGCTTGAGCCATTTACTAATTTCCATCTGTAACACAATATGAAGATGTTATGCATAATTTGCAAGGTGACATTTCAACCATATTAGAATGTTCATGATTTACCATGACGGAACTGTAAGGTACATAAGATTTTTGTATAAAGCAAGATAAATAAGTTACAATTTTACAAAATCAAAAGCTGCTTATAGATGCATAGATGCTTATGGACAAGAAATTACTATTCAACACATCTTTCTTTATCAATCCCATATAATCAAAATATCTTCCAGTCTCCACACTGGTATAAACCAATTCACCAATAATTTATTTTTGTCAAAATTAATCCAGAGTTGTTATTGCCACTGTCATTCCAAGAACGTGCAAATGAAGTTGCAGTTATTATCATTTTTTAAAGGTAACTAATGTGAATTTGTGTTCCTTTGCTCCTTATGTCAATGCATCAAATATCAGAAATTAACAGATTCATTACTACAAGGGAAAGATCAATTGCCACCTTCAGAAACCTAGATGACATAAAAAGTGGTTATTTTGCCTGAGATTCAGTACGTAAACAGAATTAATGTAAAAGTAAAAAGATGTTAATTGCATCTACTTTATTCAACGCAAATCAGATGGCACCAGCAGGTATATTCAGATGAGTAATTAATAACTTGAAAATGATCATGTGAATTAATAAAGTGAAATAAGGGAATGGCAGAGAATTTGAAAAAAAAATCTCTTCATGGCAGATAAAATTAACACAATTATAATGGATTTGGGACATAAGTGAAGGAGCAACCAAAGATGAAGATGCTGAAGTTAACGCACTGCTGGAGTTGAAGGCTAACAAGTTCTCTGTACCTGAGAGTTTGAAACTTTAAAAAAATTAGTTGTGAGCTTCCAAATTACCCAAGATTTTGGAAAAGTGGATTGGAAAGCAGCACATGTAATGATCCTTTACAAGAGAAACAAAGCCAAAAACTAAATATTAGTTAGCTACTGGAAGAATATGCCAGAATCTGCCATTAGGTAGGAAAACCATAACCATCAAACTGATTCAATAAAGTTTTATGAAAGTGAAATCATGTTTGATAAAAATAATTATTGGAAATCTTTGAAAATTTAACAAGAAGTGTAGCTAAAGGGGGAGATCTAGATGTAATGTTTTTAAATAGAGTGAAGTAAATAGACATGAAATAAGAGCTTAGCTGGTCATGCCTTTCAAATGAATGGAGCTGCCCTAGTTAAACCAGAAATAAAATGTGGAGTTACATTTGTGATTTTCCAGTCCTCTGGAACTGTTCCTGACTCTAATGGTTCTTGAAAGATCACTACTGATGCCTGCACAATCTCTAAAGCTACCTTTTTCAAAACCCTGGGGTGTCGTCCATCTGGTCCAGATGACCAACTTGGAACCTCTCAGCTTCCAAGCATTTTCTCCTTATTAATAGTGACAGCACTCACTTCTACCCCATGACTCTCTTGAAATTCTGGCAGATTGCTGGTGTCTTCCACGGTGAAGACTAATGCAAAAAATGTATTCAGTTCATCTGCCGTTTCCTTGTTCCCCATTACTACTTCTCCAGCATTATTTTCCAACTGTTCAATCTCCACTCTTGCCTCGTTTTTACTCTTTATATATCTGAAAAATCTATTTTATATTATTGCATAGCCTAGCTTTCATCTTTTCTCCCTTTATTGCTTGTTTAGTTGCCTTCTGTAGGTTTTAGAAAGCTTCCGAATCCTCTAGCTTCCAACTAATCTTTGCCCTGTTAGATGCCTTCTCCTTTGCTTTTATGCTATCTTTGACTCCCCTTGTCAGCCACGGTGGCCTCATTCTCCCCTTGGTATGCTTCATCCTCTTTGGGATGAAAAGATCCTGCATTTTCCGAAGTACTCCCAGAAACTCCTGCCATTGCTGCTCCACCATCTTTCTGGCTACGGTCCCCATCCAATCAACTTTAGCCAGTTCCTCCTTCATTCCTCTGTAGTTACCTTTACTAAACAATAACTCAACAGTAACAGTATGACTCTATTGTATGGCTCTTTGGATCTTTTACTTCCAATGACTGAAGAATCATTGTTGGAGCTTGTGGAAATTAAACACGCGATGGTAAGCCTAATGAAGGGCGAGAACTCTTCACCAGCACGGGTAATTCCAACCCAACATACAAGCCTCAAATTCAAACCACTTTCTTTCATTTTAATTCAACATAAATTCTGTAGAAATGTAACTGGAATACTGTTTTTCCCCCATTTATAATTTTTCACTCCAAGAAGAGCCCAGATAATTGGGTACAGTTTGTCTTAATTTCTTTTCAAAAAGTTAATGCATTACTTCCATCTGATAGCATAATGCCATGGATGGATGTGGTTACAAACCAGGGACAGTTTCTTCCCAGCTGTTATCAGGCAACTGAATGGTCCTCCCATCAGCTAACCTCCCATTACCTCAGTGGAGACTTTTGAACTATATTTAATCGAACTTTAGCGGACTTTATCTTACACTAAATATTGTACACTTTATACTTTATCTGTGCACTGTGGATGGTTGATTATAATCATGTATCTAGTCTTCTTTGACTGGATAGCATGCAAACAAAAGCTTTTCACTGTACCTTGGTACACGTGACAAGCAGCTGAGCAACTTTCATTTCAGAAAAGGGAGAATTTTGTAAAACTTGGGGGCAAGTTGGGTACATCTATATTACTAAAAGTCTGATCTTGACCACTTCCTGTTGTACTGTATATTGATTTTAGAAAAAACGCTGCCACTTATGGCTGTGATTTTTGGCCATCTTACTCAGAGTCCCCCTCCGCTGCGCAGGTCAAGAGGATTTTTCCCATCGATGAATAATAAAAGAGTTATTAGTGTTTTAAAAATGTGGAGATTCTCTCTCCTGTCAATCACCAAATGAAGGCCACGCCCATTCTGGTGGGAGGTGGGAGGGACTA
Source organism: Malacoraja senta (assembly GCA_038087875.1). Taxonomy (NCBI): domain Eukaryota; kingdom Metazoa; phylum Chordata; class Chondrichthyes; order Rajiformes; family Rajidae; genus Malacoraja; species Malacoraja senta. The sequence goes on from CM075977.1 coordinate 175,773,454, forward strand.
TAAAACCCAGAAGTGTGGGCGTGGCTCAGTCTCTGCAAGATGGAGGAGGGAGAGGTCGCGACTCGCTGTCTTTAGTGGCCTTGAACCCTGCTTGAAATGGTATGAAACTGCACTTGAATTTGGTGGCCTTACACCCTGCTTGAAGTGGTAAAAAACTGCACTTGAATTTGGTGGCCTTGCACCCTGCTTGAAATGGAATTTCAAGCAATAGCCGTGTCAACTGCCAGCCCACCAGCCGTGAGTGAGTGAGCTGCCAGCGCAACAGGTTTGAGTGACTGAGCCGCCAGTCCAAGAATCCATTCGGCCCACAATGTCCATACTAGCCCTCTGGAAACCAGTCCCTTCAGCCCACAACACCCATACTAGCGCTCCAGAAAGCCCCCCCCCCACTGGCCACCAATATTGGAATTGGTGGAGAGGTGGAATATTGCGTTGGGGGACCAGCCCTCCAGTGTGATGCTGGGACCCAACGGGTGCCACTTAGTCTAGTAATTCATATTTCTCAACTCTGAATCTAATATTCATGTTAACTCTATTCTTTTTGATGCCTCTGGTCAACAAATATTTGCCTGGTGAACATTGTCTGATTAGAAACAGTGCTGTACATTCTCTCTGCTTATAATGGCTCCTAATTATTTGAAATTATGCTTTTCAGTCTGACATTCACAGAGTCTCCACATTTATTAGTGATTTCCAGATGGGTTGAGAAATCTATATGTGGTCGATGTATGGTGCTTTCATGAAGTGGACAAGTTTGCATGCATTCATTTTGAGTTAGAGCAGGAACAGAACTTTTCTAATCTGTAATTTGGAGCAATATCAAAATAGTGCCAAAGGTTTTTGTGTTGAAATTTAAATTTGAGCACTTAAAGAGGGGCATATTAAGTGTAAATATTATATTCATATATACCCATGATTATAGAACGTCGGCCATGTCCCTTTCTGCATTCTCACCTGACCATGCCCTTGATTGTTAATATATTTATTCGGACCATCGCTATCGTTACATGCAGCTCTAAAGCTGCCTCTGAGACAAAAGTTGCATCCAGATATAACAAGTGAATCGAGTGAGTGACAAACAAAAAATATTTTTTTTTCCGATCAGAAAACCATTTATTCAACGCTAATTTTATACCCTTAATAAATAAACTTAATATAATGATAAAATTTTGGAAAACACTCCCTTTATCATTAATAGGCAGAATAAATGCTATTAAAATGAGCTTCTTACCACAGTTATTATACTTATTTCAATCTATACCAGTATATGTACCAAAATATTTCTTCTCTAAACTGAATGCTAATATTACTAATTTTGTTTGGGATTACAAATCACATAGAATTAAAAAAGAACACTTATGTAAACCAAAAGATGTCGGGGGACTTTCACTCCCTAATTTTTTGTATTACTATTGGGCAATACATATTAAGAATATAATTTACTGGTTGGATAGTTCAACTCAACAGACAGAATGGATAAAAATGGAGAAAGAGGATTGTTATCCTTGTAATATAGGAACAATCCTCTTCTCCCCGAAAAAAATGAACAATACAATATATAAGAAAAACCCAATTATACAAGATACAATAAGAATATGGAAACAAATAAAACTATCCTTAAAATTAAGAAACCTATCATTGTTAACACCGATAGCGAATAATCCTTTATTTAAACCATCTATGATGGATAAAATATATAATCAATGGGAAAGTTTAGGAATTAAAAGGATCGGGGATATGTATGAAATGGGAGATTTATTATCATTTCAACAATTACAATTAAAATTTAAACTGAAAAACACTCATTATTTTAAATATTTTCAGATTTGTAATTTTTTGAAGACATACATACAGGGATATCAAAAAATAACTCCTGATTTACTAGAAGAAGTAATGAATATAAAAGCTGATACACAAAAATTAATAGCATATTTATATAATAGTATCTTAAATATAGATTTACCTGTGACCGAGGTAATTAGAGAAGAGTGGGAACGGGAGTTATTGATAAAAATTACGAAGGCTACATGGGAAAAGTATTTGACATACATTCACAAGTGTTCGATTAACGCAAGACATAATCTAATCTAATTTAAAATTTTACATAGATTATATTACTCAAAAACAAGATTAAATAAATTTTATCCAAATATATCGCCCATTTGCGATAAATGTTTAATCCAAGAAGCAACTATAACACACTCTTTTGTTTCTTGTATAAAACTTCATGGATTTTGGAGTGATATTTTCGAAATATTTACAAAATTATTTAAGACAAAAATGGAACCCAATAATGAATTGATTATATTTGGGGTAATGGAAGACGGGAACAAATTGAGCTCATCTCAAAAGTCAATTTTTAATTATGGTTTAATAATAGCAAAAAAATTAATATTGAAATTTTGGAAAAATACACCAATACCAACGCTCAAAATGTGGATTGCAAGTATGTTGGATACCGCACATCTTGAGGAAATGCGATTCCTCCTAATAGATAAATTTGACCAATTCATAACGAGTTGGTCTCCATTTGTCGTCTTTTTGGAAACGTATGGTGCAAAACAGGTGTAAAAGCTAATCCGTGACTGCGGATGGTCAAGATTATAAATGATCTCCTTCTATTTTCTTTTCTTCTTTTCTTTTCATTTATTCTCTTTCTTCTATTTTCTATGTCTCAACTTTCTTATTTCATTCTTTATTTTTCTTTTTCACACACTATATATCTCACATTTTTCTATTTTTCATTATCTAACTTTTTTCTTTTTCTTCTTTATTTCAAAAAATTTTAAAAATAAGAAGCTGTACATAAAAGGTATTATGAAAATATGATTGTATACAATTGTACTTACTTCTAATAAAATAAAAATAAAAAATAAAAAAATTTAAAAAAAAAAGAAAACCATTCATGAGTAAACGAAAATAAATTGTGTGGATCAGCGTGCATGTTTGCAATTAACAATATATGGTTTTGGAATTTTGATATACGATTACTTCGATGCAATGACATAACATAATCAAAACATCACTTTGAATCAATGGTATGGTTTTGCAATGTATTGGGTTAGTACAATAACTAGCAATTGCTGCCACTCTGCTTTGTAGCACAAGTACGCTATGCGAGTCTGAACCTTCAAAGCTTCAGCCTTCTAGGATTGAGCAGCAATCTATTATTTTTTGTGTTTTACCTCGGAAGCTTAATATGAGTCCTGCATTATAATATTATAGTAGATCATTGTGAAGAGTTTCAGAGGTAATACAGTGCTCTCTGAATCATCCGGAACTCTCTAGGGACATTACATTAGCTTGCAAAAACATGTAGTCATATTTCAAGGTTGAAATAAAGGAGAAACTCACTGCAAACTGGATCTTTGCCAAATAAAGCGGTCTTACTACTGGGGGAAAATGTTTGGAGAACATCAGTAATGCCAATCAAATGCCAACCATGCTTACAAGGTTTCAGAGTACATTTACAGATTCGGTCTAAAAACAAAATATCTGTTACTGATGATAGTTTGGCAAAACTTATATTCGGTGGGAGCCTCTCAAATGAGAATGTTTTGAACTGCTCCAGACATGGTTAATCTAAACAGGAGTATGGTCCTAAGACAGTAGGTTGACATGCAGCAGACAATGGACACCTGGATAGCAATACTACTGGATTAAATATTTGAGTTCCTCCTGGTACCAAACAATCCTAATAAAAGGAAAACAAGAACTTTGGTTCTTAGAACTGAACAAATATATGCAATATATAAATGCCACAGTCCAAACCAAACTCCATCCCCCTGTCTGACCCACTGACTCCTTTGCTTCTCATTGCAATAGATATTGGTAGCTTGGTTACAGTCCACTAAGGGAAAGATCGTGCAAGAGTACTGCAAATACTCTTGCAAGTTAAGCTGAGAGTAACTCTGCTTTACGACAGACTTCAATGAACAAGCGTGCGTTTTCACTGACTGCCTAAAAAGTAATTAATTGTTAAGCCAAGTGTTGCGATTACGCCAACCTAGTCTCTTAAATTTAATGCAGTAGGATGCTGTAACAAGAAAGCAGAAAATATTGACCTTGCTCAACAAGCCAGGCAGCAGCTTCAAGGAGAAACATGTTTTCAACTTTAAGAAAAGGGTTATATCACAGAGTTCTAACAAAGGACCCATGGCCAAATTATTATCTTGTAAGATCTGTCTGCAGGTGCTGCTTGACCTTCTAAAGGTTTGCAGAACTTTCTGTTTTTATTATTGGTAAACTGTACCAGATTACCTTTGAATCGCTTTCCTGTCAATTATCACCCTGTTTTACGGGCAATTATATAACAACAGTTCTATTATTAGACTTGGCCATTGTTAACTTGGCAAAGTAAATTTAGTTTCCAGAATGTTGAACGTAAGAAGAGAACTTTGATATCTTCTGATGGGTTCTGTGGGAGACATGGTGAAAAGATAGAAACTTCAGTGAGATTCAATTACAAATCTTGCCTACTATTATTCTTATCAAGTTGCTTGGCATAAATATAACCAAGGATCTGACATGGATTGAGTTGAGCCAGTCGAGGGTGATAGAGGAGGCCCTGCAACAATCTGGGGCTTACCTAGATCGGGAGCCACTCCAGTACCTGCAGCAGATGGACCGACTTTGAACTCTTTGTAAATGGCGTCAACATATGGTGACTCGTGTATGTATGAGCTTTGCAAAAAGAATGTCACTGTGCAGTGCATATGTGACAATAATGAACCTTTGGACTAATTCCATACTAACAACAGCCTAGAAGCCACACCAATGCCTCTACTTCGTCAGGAGAATGAGGAAATTCAGCACGTCACAGACGCGCCATAGAAAGAATAATATCTGGTTGCATCACAGCTTGGTTTGAGAAGAGGTCTGCCCAAAACCACAACAAATTGCAGAGTGTTGTGGATGTAACCTAGTCCATCACAAGGACCAGACGCGCCACCATTGACAGTATCTACACTCAAAGCTGCCTCGGAAAAGCTTGCAACATACTCAAAGACATGTTTAACCCACACCCCCGGTCATTCCTTCTTCTTCCCACTTCTGTCGGGCAGAAGGTACGAAAGTGTGCATCGCCAGACTTGGGAATAGCTTCTTCCTCTCTGTTATCAGCCTTCTGAATGGTCCTTCCATACGCTAGGGTACTGTTCGATTCTCCTCTACCAAATTGCAGGTATTTGGTCTTTGTCTCTAGAACTAATGTGCTATAATGCTAAAATCTATATCTTGCACTCTTTATCATCCCCTCTGCTCTACATATTGTACGAGTTTAGCTTGATTGTATTGTGTATCATTTCTGATTTGATCGGAGAGCATGCAAAACAAAACTTTTCACTGTACCTCAGTACCTGTGACAATAATAAACCTAAACCAAAAGCTAAACCTCTAAATTGGACTTCCACAATGTCAGACTCAGCATTCCCATACAATCCATTACTCCAACCACAAAGACCTTCTGTGAAATCCATAATTCTATGAACATTTTCCCATTTAATGAAGCAAATGTGTTGTGTCAGAAGAGAACAAACAGTCAAGAGTCAAGAGAGTTTAGGGAGATTTTATTTAGTTTTGCTGGATATTTACTCTGGGTCATGATTAGGATGTGACACGTTAAGGAAACGGATAGAAAAAGGATGACTTTTGACATATGCTAATAAACTGATGATTTGCAGGATCTTTGTGCCTTTGTTCAAATAACTTGCTTCATTTAAGACTGAGATGAGAAAACAACTTTTTCACCCAGAGAGTTGTGAATTTGTGGAATTCCCTGCCACTGAGGGCAGTGGAGGCCAAGTCACTGGATGGATTTAAGAGAGAGTTAGATAGAGCTCTAGGGGCTAGTGGAATCAAGGGATATGGGGAGAAGGCAGGCACGGGTTATTGATTGGGGACGATCAACCATAATCACAATGAATGGTGGTGCTGGCTCGAAGGGCCGAATGGCCTCCTCCTGCACCTATTTTCTATGTTTCTATGTTTCTATTACTTGACCAATTATATGCTGCCATTATGTCATTAAAATATGCTTTAGAACTAAATGGAATTTTGAAAGACTGTTGGGTGAGGTTATTGTTGAATTAAATATTATGAGATAACCAATACTAATCTATCTACAGCCAAGTTGACTAATTGCAGAGTGCTGCATTCCCTGTCAATTTACCACTTAGGAATGAAATAAAAATTTAATTGAGAGTAATTAAATAATTGCATGCTGGTATATTAGAGACAATATGAAAGACAGGATAATTCCAAATTATATTCTCCATCCTTTCCTTGTATGAAGGTAGTAACTCGCATCAGGGTACAAGTCTGGAGACAGTGCTGTTTGTTCGGTGGTAAGATACATGTATGGGCAAATTCAGTGAACGTTGAACTGCTGTATTCACTGTGAATATTGTACTCCTCATTCTCCCTTTCCTCAACCACTGCTCCCTTCCAACAATGGTAACTTGGTAAGGGCAAGAATAGCATGTAAGAATGGAATAGAAGTCCGCTAACTTTACTTAAGATCAATTATAAGGGTTCCCTCAAACACTCCTGATGAGATATTCTGCTTGAAAGAAAAGACTCAAAGTGCTGGAGTAACTCAACAAATCAGGCAGCATCTCTGGAGAATGTGGATTGGTGATGCTTCGGGTTGGGACCCTTCTTCAGACATACTCTTGTGGGAGGAGGGGGGGAGAGGAAAAGCTGGAAGAGAGGTGGGGCAGGACAAAGCACAGTAAGTGATAGGTAGATACAGATGAGGGGGGTTGATAGGTGGATGGTCACACATAGGCATGAGATGAGGAGACAGAAAGTGTTAGATAAGGATTGAAGAGTTGCCAATTGTGAAGTCAGAAGAAGGAATATAGGTTGAAACGGACAGGGGAAGAGGAGAAAGGGGAGAAATGGGGTGAATCCAGGTGGGGCACAGGGAAGTGTGGGGGGGGGGGTTATTAGTAGGTTAGTTAACTGAAATTAGAGAATTCAACAATCCTACTGTTGGGTTGTAAGCTACCCAAGGGGAATATGAGCTGCTGTTCCAGTTTGCATGTGGCCTCACTCTGGCACCTTAAGAGGCCCAGGACGGGAATGGCCAGTATGGGAATGGGAAAGGGAGTTAAAAAGGTTAGCAGCCGGGAGATCCAGCAGGCCTTGGTTGACCAAGCGCATCCTCTTCGTCACCTGTACAAAAATCTGATGAGACAAATTACCTGCTGGTGAAAGAAGTCACTTGATTTACATTCTGTAGATGCTCCCAAGACAGGTGACATGAATTAACTCTGGGATTATATTTAGTACATTCTGTTTTACAAATTCCTTGCTTCCAAGTGATTTTTTGGTGATTGTTTAACAATATGTTATGCATATTCTTCTTTTGCTTTAACAATGGACATTTCCTATTGCCGCTTTGGAAGGGATGGACAGTGCCTAAGATGTTCCTTAATGCTGGTTGATGCTAGACAGCCTCATAAATTATCACGAAATACTAGTGCATAATATATAAATGCTCCATAAATCATTTCAATTAATTTTAACAATTAAAGTTAATGTCTGTGTGATTTGTGAGTTTACAAGGTTAGATACATCGTTCAAATTGAAATGAAGTGCTGCAGAATCAGCATTTTAAAAGACTGGAGAAAATCGAGAGCTTTGCTCAGCTAATGCTGTGCCCTCCTTGAACTGATTAGCTGATGCTTTGAATGTGATTTACAGCACTTCTAGTAATTATTGCTGATCACTATAGTAGTAAGGCAATACATAATGAAGACTTGCTGAAGTAATACCATTAATTTGCTCAGTCCTCACGGCTAAAGCATAGGTTGTTTATGCACAGTAGGTTGTTTTATGGACTCTCCACAAATACTTTCCATTAACTCCCGCGAAAATAAATTGATACTATCTCATGTTGACA
>CM075977.1:175786359-175906359 GCA_038087875.1 Malacoraja senta
CTAATCGGCTTAGTATAAATGTAAATGTTCACTCGTGTGTAGAATAGTGTTAGTGTGTGGGGATCGCTGGTCGGCACGGATTCAGTGGGCCGAAGTATCTCTACACCTCAGAGGGCTGTGGAGGCCAAGGCAGTGGATATTTTTAAGGCAGAGATAGACAAATTTTACTTCGAAGTCACACGAGTGACTACATGAAGAAGACCCATCAGGGCGCATGCGCATCATTACGTCAGACGTATTGGCGCTCACGGACGTGAGGAGCTCTAGTGGAATGTAGTTTTTACAACTCCAAGGTAAGTAAAACACTTTTTTGGAGATTTTTAGGTCCGTTTGCTGTGGTGGTCTGTTGCGATTTTTTCACAGGCACCATGAACAAAACGGGCAAGGGCAGGAGGCGAGCCGCAAAGCCGATAGAGAGCCGCGGGAATGCGGTTGGTGAAGGGCTGCCTCATACCCCTGTAACAGCCGCCGGCTGGGAGCAGGGCGACTCTGGACTTATGTATTTAGAAAAAGAACGGAGCCAGCATCAGTTGGGCGCTAGCCAACATGCAAGACAGGTCCATGGAGCAAGAGTCAGTTTGGGATTCGCCTCCAAGGCTGGATACCACTTTCTGAGTGGATATTCCAAATGGAGAACCTGTACGCAGGTTGCTCCAACAAGACATACTCCAGGAGGAGAGATGTCAGAGCCAGGCTGCAGAAGCCAGGTCAGCAGCACCTAGTAAAGGGCTGCTTGATAGCACCCTCATTGATGAGGCGCATGCACAGGGTCAGCAGAGTTCTCCGATACAAGCGAAGACGGCAGCTGCCAGATGTTCTATTTCTGGCAGTACGATTCGCTGCTGTGTGAGAGTTCTGACTCTGACGGTGAGGCCGATACAAGCGAAGACGGCAGCTGCCAGATGTTCTACTCCTGGCAGTACGATTCGCTGTCCCATCAGTCAGGAGAGCCACTGGGAGAAGAAGTGGCCTCTACGATCAACTATTTTGTCTTCCATCAGCTCCAGTAGCTTACGATAGATGAAAATGCCAAAAAAGCACGAGACCCCAAGGAACTGCGTATTGCTGAAAGTACTAGCAGTGAAACATAGAAATATAGAAACATAGAAAATAGGTGCAGGAGTAGGCCATTCGGCCCTTCGAGCCTGCACCGCCATTCAATATGATCATGGCTGATCATCCAACTCAGTATCCTGTACCTGCTTTCTCTCCATACCCCCTGATCCCTTTAGCCACAAGGGCCACATCTAACTCCCTCTTAAATATAGCCAATGAACTAGCCTCAACTACATTCTGTGGCAGAGAATTCCAGAGATTCACCACTCTCTGTGTGAAAAATGTTTTCCTCGTCTCTGTCCTAAAAGATTTCCCCCTTATCCTTAAACTGTGACCCCTTGTTCTGGACTTCCCCAACATCGGGAATAATCTTCCTGCATCTAGCCTGTCCAACCCCTTAAGAATTTTGTACGTTTCTATAAGATCCCCCCTCAATCTTCTAAATTCTAGCCAGTACAAACCGAGTCTATCCAGTCTTTCTTCATGTGAAAGTCCTGACATCCCAGGAATCAGTCTGGTGAACCTTTTCTGTACACTTTCCTCAGATTAGGAGACCAAAACTGTAATACTCCAGGTGTAGTCTCACCAAGACCCTGTACAACTGCAGTAGAACCTCCCTGCTCCTATACTCAAATCCTTTTGCTATCAATGCTAACATACCATTCGCCTTCTTCACTGCCTGCTGCACCTGCATGCCTACTTTTAATGACTGGTGTACCATGACACCCAGGTCTCGTTGCATCTCCCCTTTTCCTAATCGGCCACCATTCAGATAATAGTCTACTTTCCTGTTTTTGCCACCAAAGTGGATAACCTCACATTTATCCACATTATACTGCATCTGCCATGCATTTGCCCACTCACCCAGCCTAACCAAGTCACCTTGCAGCCTCCGAGCATCCTCCTCACAGCTAACACTGCCCCCCAGCTTCGTGTCATCCGCAAACTTGGAGATGTTGCATTCAATTCCCTCTTCCAAATCATTAATATATATCGTAAATAGCTGGGGTCCCAGCACTAAGCCTTGCGGTACCCCACTAGTCACTTGCCTGCCATTGTGAAAAGGACCCGTTTATTCCTACTCTTTGCTTCCTGGCTGCCAGCCAGTTCTCTATCCACATCAATACTGAACCCCCAATACCGTGTGCTTTAAGTTTGTATACTAATCTCTTATGTGGGACCCTGTCGAAAGCTTTCTGAAAGTCCAGATATAACACATCCACTGGTTCTCCCTTATCCACTCTACTAGTTACATCCTCGAAAAATTCTATAAGATTTGTCAGACATGATTTACCTTTCATAAATCCATGCTGACTTTGTCCAATGATTTCACCACTTTCCAGATGTGCTGCTATCCCATCTTTAATAACTGATTCTAGCAGTTTCCCCACTACCGACGTTAGACTAACTGGTCTGTAATTCCCCATTTTCTCTCTCCCTCCCTTTTTAAAAAGTGGGGTTACATTAGCTACCCTCCAATCCTCAGGAACTACTCCAGAATCTAAAGAGTTTTGAAAAATTATCACTAATGCATCCACTATTTCTGGGACTACTTCCTTAACTACTCTGGGATGCAGCCTATCTGGCCCTGGGGATTTATCGGCCTTTAATCCATTCAATTTACCTAACACCACTACCCGGCTAACCTGGATTTCACTCAGTTCCTCCATCTCATTTGACCCCCGGTCCCCTGCTATTTCCAGCAGATTATTTATGTCTTCCTTAGTGAAGACAGAACCAAAGTAGTTATTCAATTGGTCTGCCATGTCCTTGTTCCCCATGATCAATTCACCTGTTTCTGACTGCAAGGGACCTACATTTGTTTTAACTAATCTTTTTCTCTTCACATATCTATAAAAGCTTTTGCAGTCAGTTTTTATGTTCCCTGCCAGTTTTCTTTCATAGTCTATTTTCCCTTTCCTAATTAAGCACTTTGTCCTCCTCTGCTGGACTCTGAGTTTCTCCCAGTCCTCTGGTAGGCTGCTTTTTCTGGCTAATTTGTACGCTTCATCTTTTGTTTTGATACTATCCCTGATTTCCCTTGTTATCCACGGATGCACTACCTTCCCCGATTTATTTTTTTGCCAAACTGGGATGAACAATTGTTGTAGTTCATCCATGCAGTCTTTAAATGCCTTCCATTGCATATCTACCGTCAACCCATTAAGAATCCATTGCCAGTCTATCTTGGCCAATTCACTTCTCATACCCTCAAAGTTACCGTTCTTTAAGTTCAGGACCCTTGTTTCTGAATTAACAATGTTACTCTCCATCCTAATGAAGAACTCAACCATATTATGGTCACTCTTGCCCAAGGGGCCACGCATAACAAGACTGCTAACTAACCCTTCCTCATTACTCAATACCCAATCTAGAATAGCCTGCTCTCTCGTTGGTTCCTCTACATGTTGGTTTAGAAAACTATCCTGCATACATTCCAAGAAATCCTCTTCCTCAGCACCCTTGCCAATTTGATTCACCCAATCTATATGTAGATTGAAGTCACCCATTATAACTGTTTTACCTTTGTTGCACGCATTTCTAATTTCCTGTTTGATGCCATCCCCAACTACTGTTAGGTGGCCTGTACACAATTCCCACTAGCGTTTTCTGCCCCTTAGTGTTTCGCAGCTCTACCCATATCGATTCCACATCCTCCAAGCTAATGTCCTTCCTTTCTATTGCGTTAATCTGCTCTCTAACCAGCAACGCTACCCCACCTCCTTTCCCTTTCTGTCTATCCCTCCTGAATATTGAGTATCCCTGGATGTTCAGCTCCCAGCCTTGGTTACCCTGGAGCCATGTCTCCGTGATCCCAACTATATCATATTCATTAATAGCTATCTGCACATTCAACTCATCCACCTTATTACGAATGCTCCTTGCATTGAGACACAAAGCCTTCAGGCTTGTTTTTACAACACTCTTACCCCTTATACAATTATGTTGAAAAGTGGCCCTTTTTGATTTTTGCCCTGGATTTGTCTGCCTGCCACTTTTACTTTTCACCTGGCTACCTATTGCTTCTACCCTCATTTTACACCCCTCTGTCTCTACGCTCACACATTTACGAAACCCTTTCCCTTTAACTCCATCCTCAACTATCCCATTCGACACCCCACCCCCCTTATTCAGTTTAAAACCATCCGTGTAGCAGTGGCAAACCTGCCTGCCAGAATGCTGGTCACCCACCTGTTAAGATGCAATCCGTCCCTTTTGTACGGATCCCTTTTACTCCAAAACAGATCCCAGTGATCTAAGAATCTAAATCCCTGCCCCGTGCACCAGTTCCTCAGCCACACATTCAGGTCCCGTATCTCCCTGTTCGTGCTCTTGCCAGCATGAGGAACTGGAAGCAAACTGGAGATAACAACCCTGGAGGTCCTGCTTTTCAGCATTTTTCCGAGCTCTCTAAAGTCACTCTGCAGAATATTCATCCCCTTCTTTCCGACATCGTTGTGCCGACATGCGCTACCACTTCCGGCTGTTCACCTTCGCCCTTGAGGATTTTCTGCACTCTGTCCGTGACATCCTGGATCCTGGCACCAGGAAGGCAGCACACCATCCTCGAGTCCCGTCTGTTGCCGCAGAAACCCCTGTACCGTACCTCTCACAATGGAGTCTCCCACTACAATGGCGTTGCCTGACTTTGGCCTTTTTGGTTTTGGCTCAACAGCCCTATTCACATCGCAAGCCAGTCTGCCGCTCAGTGTTAAAACGTCTTCTGTCCCGACAGCTTCTAAGTGGGTGAACCTGTTCACAAGAGGTACAACACCCGGGGACGTTTGCATTCCATGCTTCCCTCCCTTTCTCACTGTCTCCCACCTTCTCTCTTCCAGTACCTTAGGTGTAACAATCCTACTGTAGGACTGGTCGAGGAACGACTCAGTTTCTCGGACGAACCGGAGGTCATCCACTTGCTTCTCCAGTTCCCCAACACGGTCCTTCAGGAGCTGTACCTGGATGCACTTGTCACATTTGTAGCAGCCAGAGGCACCAGCAGTGTCCTTGACCTCCCACATACTGCAAGCATCACAATGAATCAGCTTGCCTGACATCTCCTTCTTTCGTCTCTCCCTCTGCAGTGTTTTGCGTAGCCTCCTCGCCGGACTCACACTTTTCTCACAGGGCACTTCCCTCACTGCCGCTCCCTAAAAGCAGTCTTGCTTATATTGACCGATAAATTGCCTAATTTACCCATTTACAATCCAAATTCCTCAGTTTTCAACTGTTTTCCCCGCTTTGACTCACTTAACCATATAACCATATAACCATATAACCATAACAGCACGGAAACAAGCCATCTTGGCCCTTCAAGTCCGTGCCGAACATTTAAATTTTTTTTTTTTTTTTTTTTTTTTTAATTAAAAATAAATACTTCCCCCTAGTCCCATCTACCTGCACTCAGACCATAACCCTCCATTCCTTTCCTGTCCATATACCCATCCAATCTATTTTTAAAGGATAACATCGAACCTGCCTCCACCACTTCCACTGGAAGCACATTCCACACAGCTACCACTCTCTGAGTAAAGAAGTTCCCCCTAATGTTCCCCCTAAACTTCTGTCCCTTAATTCTCAAGTCATGTCCCCTTGTTTGAATCTTCCCTACTCTCAATGGGAAAAGCTTATCCACGTCCACTCTGTCCCGCTCTTGGGCTAGAGCCAATCAGTGTTTTCTCTTGCTAATCTTCTCCTGCTGTTGCTTCCAAATCTACAGCAGCTCTGAGTGAACCAAGATATAAGGGGTAAGATGGGTGAGGGCATGTGAGCCTAAGAAATAAAACTGCAGAGAATATTGAAGCTGCTGGGTTGAGGAACAACTGCATTTTTGCAAGAACAATGGATGGAGGCCAGGGATGGAGATGCATCAAGAGGCACTAGAGTTGCTATGTAGCGCCCACTTCGAGATGAATTGTTTCAGGAAGTATACCATTCGGCCCACCATCAACCCCAAGTTGCAGCAACTCTGTAAAGCCCAGCAATGTGCAGTCACTCAACTTACTCTTCGGAGAAAAACCTCACGAAACGTGGGAAAGAGTTGGATGATGAGGCAAAAACAGTAAGGTTGATCAAAACATCGATGGTCGGCAAGTCTGTGAAGAGGAGGTATCCTTTCAGACATCATACAGAATCCTGGGCCTACACCAGGAACAAGTCGACCATTGAAGCAGGGGCGCAGTTGGCGTCCTGCAGCGGGAACACGAAAAAGCGTGTTTTTTTCCTGCCAGGAGCCAGGGACCACAGGTCACTCAGGTGACAAAGGAGGTAGGTGGACCTGGTTCTCATGGGAACATATTAAGGCAAAAACAGCCAAATATTGGAAGCAAATTACTTCAGATTCATTATTCTGAGTATTATTCAAAGGCTTCGAATTGATTCGATCCAAATAGTGATTTGCCATCCAGCATGTTCCTAGCAGAACACTCCAATTTCACAAAAAGAAGTGATGGAGGTTCAAGCTGAATTTGAAAACTTGTCTATAAACAAGTAATTGAAAGGTTGGTTTATCAAAACCACCAAATTGTGTTTACATTTTCTTGACCTAAAAAGGTGAGGAGTATTTTAGATCTGACAAGTCTTTAAAATTTTGTGAAGTATAGACACTTCAAAATGGAGACTTTGAGACTGCCAAACAGCTTATTTCAAAAGATGATATATGGCACCTATAGATCTGAAAGTTGTATATTACTCAGTGTCTGTTCATTTGTAAGATAAAAATATTTGAAATTTATCTGAATGAAACAATTATGACAATTCAAAGTTCTGTCCAATGGGTTAACTTCAGTTCCTAGAATTTCACTAAATTGGTAAAACCAATTTTGGGGCTAATTAGAGTCCAAGGACAGATGTTGATGGCTTAGCTGGATGATGTCCTAATTAGGACGAACAAGAGAATTAGTGAGTTATCTCTCTCAATTGTTCAATCCACTTTTGAAAGTTTTGGGTTTAATTCATCCAGAGAAATCAAGGTTAACGCCACTTACAACAATTGATTATTTTAATTTCACAATTGATTCAATTGACATGGTAGTAATTTTACCCAGGGTAAAGGGTAGAGCTGATTGATGGTTGCATTAAGCTGTTGAAAAAGCAACAATCTTCTATTAAGACAGGTGTCCAGCTTTCTAGGAAAATTAGTGTTATTTACAGCAATACAATATGGGCCATTGCACTACCAGCAGCTACAGATGGCAAAAAGAAAAGGCACTAAGATGCATGGCAGCCATTTTGATAGGCCATGCAGTTAAACAACAAATGCTGCTTCTGATTTGCAGTGGTGGATTTAACATGTCTCCAGTAGTTCGAGCAAGACACTGATTGAACAGCCTTCCATTGTCTTACAGACTGATGTCAGTGCACTAGGATTGGTGCCACTGAAATGGTATCCATCTTTGGACAGATGGAATATGGAAGAGGCATTATTTTTTGCAGACATGGAGAATAGTAAGATTAAACGAGAACTTACCAGTTTGAAGTTTGATCTTTATTTTATGAGGAGTTACGTTGGTGATTACATGAAGAAGACCCGTCAGGGCGCATGCGCGTTAATCTTCAAAGCAGCGGTATGAAATCACAGACAACACAATATTTGAAGTAACATATTAAGATGAGCAACAGGAGAACTACCATATGACCTTTTTTATGAGAGAGGGTTGGGCGTGGCGGGCACGTAATCACCAACGTAACTCCTCATAAAATAAAGATCAAACTTCAAACTGTTAAGTTCTCGTTTAATCTTACTATTTTACTTCGGAGTCACGTGAGTGACTACGTGAAGGGTTCAAAGCTCTGTGATTTTATGCCGCAGATCCAAATCCCGGCCTCACTGCATTGATTGATTCGATGAGAAACAATCAATAATGCGTTAAACATGAAATGTTAATATCATGCAGTAACAATTGATTTGAATAATCAAAACAAACAGTAACCCGTCTATCCCAGGGGAACTAAACAGGACTTAATACTGAATTTGCAAACAGCCTCTCTCCGATCGGCCGATGGTAAAATTTAAAAAAATAATTCATTTGACCACCCGGCACCTATAAAATATGGCCGCTGTGAACATCCATCGCCCTAGCCGACGACGTTGCTGCTGCACTAGTGGAAAAAGGATATATACACTTCAGTGTTAATACCTGCCTTAATCAACATTTGCTTTAAACCACCTTGAGATAGTCTGCACTGATACTCTCCTGTGTGGCTTCATGTAACTGATAAACAATGCTGTTTCCACATTTCTTAAGGTCTTTATAGCTTCAATATAATGAAAATAAATGTGCCATTACACATAAACATGGATCATTAGGTTATGCTGAAACACAATTTTAACAAACCTGTGACACCTGGCCTGCTCTGCTTAAGCAGGACGCAATTATATAACAACATTCACTTCAGCAACTTCCATCCTGTCTAGCAGAAGTTTTTGCAAAATCTGCACTTGCTATGCTGAACCAATGCCAAGAGCATAACCCCTTTCATGATTAGTTTGGCAAATTCAGAGACATGACAGGAACCTACTGTCGAAGCATCTTGAGGACCTCACTTACATCCCAGATCGCCATATACCTGGGTTTAGGAGGTTTAGAGTTGAAATCCCTTTCATCAATCCAGCTATGATATGATGAAACTCAATAGGATCTTCCCTGACCCCATCAAAACCATACGACGACAAATCACTTAAAGCTGTATTAATGGTGCTATAACTGAGCCCCTCATCATCATAGTGTCAACAGGAACTCTAAAATATCCACAATACCTGCAGTATTATAGTCAATATTATTTTGTACACAATATAGCTCCCATTTTTTTACATAAGTAATATACCCCTTTTGAGTACTCTTTCTCCAGGCTACAGTGAGCATGTCCACCATTCACCCTGACAGTCCTTGCTCCAGGTATGGCCGCCTTAAAACCTGCAAATTAACAAGTCAATACAATCACATAACAGATGACTTTCCCATGTTAGCGGATGCTCCAGTCAATTCCTACGCTTGGGAACCACCAAAAAGAGGTTGGATCCCTAACTGTACCATTAAAGGGAAACCATGCTTGATTCGGCCAATTAGGTATTACAAGCACCCCCAAAGCGGCATCCTGCTTGATTTCTTGCAGACTCCGACCTATTAGGCAAAATGGTAGGAAAATATATAAAACATACCACCTCAATGTCAAAGTATCAATTGCAACTGCCACCTGGTCTGGTTCCCATGAAACCTATTTAGGCATCTGATGGTTGAACCTTGATGCAAAACAAATCGATATCTGGCATTCATATACAAGTACTATATTATTGAACACCTCCTGGTTCAACATTCAATCTATGTTGTCATGGAACTTTCGTGACTTGGCGTCTGCTACTATGTAGAATCTACCTGGTAGATAAATAGCTGAAATATCTTTTCCAATCCACCAGGCCCAAATTTGATTAGCCAATCTGTCACAAAATGCTGACTTGATTCCACCGATGTGATTAATATATATGCCACTTGCGTAGTATTGTCAATCTGAAACTGAACATGCAGATTACATTTGTTAGAGCAATAAGCCTTGTCCATAAAAACCTCTTAATAGTTAATTGCCCATGTCTGCAGAAGCGATGCCTCTTGCTCAGTCCATCTGCCTCCACAGCTGAAACTTGTATCCGTGACACCCCACCCGAGTGCACTGACATTCATCTGCAAAATCATGGAAGGCTGGTCAAGCATTACCTTGCTATAACTCCTGGACACATGGTGAATCCACCATTGCAAATCAGAATAGCCTTTACTGATAACTGCATAGGTCTATTATAATGACCCGAATGTATCCTTAATGCCTCAATTAGCTTGATACAGCTGTCAATTAGCTCTACCCTTTTTGTTTCTTCTTTTTTTTTTCCCCTGGGCAGAGTCACTTAATTGAATCAATTGTGACCCAAATAGTCAGGTATTAATTTGGATTTCTCTGGATGGATCAGCAATCAGCGACTGAGCAGAAATTTTAGAGGCAACGACCTCCTCACCTCTGCTGACACTGGTTCCCTCAACATCCTCATCCTCCTCGACCTGAGTGCAGCCTTCGATACCGTGAACCATAACATCCTGCTTACCAGACTTAAAGACCTTGGCATTGACGGTTCTGCACTCATCTGGCTCCGTTCCTACCTTTCCAACCGATCCCACTTCACCTCTCTCCATAACCACACCTCTGCCACAGCCACTGTCACTCAAGGCATTCCCCAAGGCTCCGTTCTCGGTCCCCTCCTCTTCATCATCTACATCCTCCCCCTTGGTCATATACTCCGTCACTTCAACCTGGACTTCCATTGCTATGCTGATGACACCCAGATCTATCTCAGCACCAAGTCCCCCCACCACCCCCCTCTCTCCCATATCAACTCCTGCCTGTCAGCCATCAAATCTTGGATGCAACTCAAGTTCCTTAAATTAAACAGTAACAAAACAGAATTTCTCCTCATTGGCTCCAAATCAACACTTACCAAAATTATCAACCCCACTCACTATTGACGGCACCACTGTCTCCCCATCTCCTCAGCCCGCAACCTTGGTGTGATCTTTGACAACCCTCTCCCTTGAGCCTCACATCCGCCATGTTGTCAAAACATCATTTTTTCACCTCCGCAACATTGCCAAAATCAGACCCTCTCTCACACCCCCCGCTGCTGAAAGACTCATCCATGCCTTCATCTCCTCCTGACTGGACTACTGTAACTCTCTTCTCTTTGGCATTAATTCAAGCAACATCAACCGACTCCAACTGGTCCAGAATGCAGCCGCCCGACTCATCACCCACACCAAATCCTGGCACCACATCACCCTCGTTCTCAAAGAACTTCACTGGCTTCCCATTTCCCACCGGATTAATTACAAAATCCTGGTTCTCACCTACAAAGCCCTCAACCACTTGGCCCCCCCTTATCTCACTGACCTCCTCTCCCCCTACCAACCCTCACGGTCCCTCAGATCCACATCAGCCGGTCTCCACTCCATTCCAAAATCCAACCTCTGCACTTTTGGAGACAGAGCCTTCTCCAGGGCAGCTCCTAGGCTCTGGAACCCTCCCACAATTGATCCGAAATTCTGAGTCCCTCACCATCCTCCAGTCCCGCCTCAAGACCCATCTTTTCACCTCTGCATACCCTTAGTCCCATGTCCCCCTCCCCTTTGCATCTCTGTCTTACTGCTCTATTTTGTTTTCTTTTTGACTCTCCATGTAAAGCGACTTTGAGTCCTTGAAAAGCGCTATACAAATAAAATGTATTATTATTATTATGATGCTTACCCTCATGCATTCAGCATGGGATCCCGGCACATAGCCATGTTTGGATTCCTGTTTGGAGTTAATCCATACTAACCTTAGACACTCTTTTAGAGTGGAACTTATCGAAGCTGAAGCAGGTATCACCATCCATCTCCTCCATTTGCTTGTACATGCCTCTGTACCAAGCATGTTGTTTGACACCATTCCCCACAATCTTATCACATATGTATGTGGCTCCATCTTTATCCGCTATACATCCACGTGGGAGGACTTATGCAACCTGCAACAGGAGCTGCCCCACGCCTGTGTGCATGTATTTTAGCACCATCTCGACCACTACGGAGCACCGAGTGGGAGTAATGGCAACCCTGCAAACAGGTGTTGCTTCAGGCCCATGTGCATACTCCTGTAGCACTCTCTCGACCACTCCGCCATTTGAGTGGGAGGAATTTTGGCAACCCTTTACTAGGCGTCACCTCCGGCATGTGTGCATGTATTTTAGCACTATCTCGACGACTGTGGTGCACCAAGTGGGAGGAATGGCAACCCTGCAAACAGGTGTTGCTTCAGGCACATGTGCATCCTCCTGTAGCACTCTCTCGACCACTCCCTTGAGTGGGGGGAATTTTGCAACCCTTTACTAGGTGTTGCTGCCTGACATGCCTTACGATGGAGCGTTGTTGGATTGCAATGACACGCAATGTTGTCTGACATTGATACCCCTGGCTTGGCATTCACTCTAAGTTGGGGTTATCAGGTCACTGCCTATAGCAGCCGCCAGGACCAGCCATGCAAATCGATACTCTGTTGGTATTCTTATTCCCCAAACAGGCTGCACATGCTAGCGACTCCAAATCGTGCTCCTTCCCGATGCCAATGCCGTCTATAGGGAAGAATTGGAGTGCCTCTGGCCCCCATACATCAGACATAGTGGGAAATGCTGGAACAAAACTTAACAGTTATTTGTCATAGGCAAAGACATTTATGTGAATAAAGATGCTCATCCCAGTTAAACCTGGGATTTATTTACTTTTAATATGAGTAATCTGGCGTCTTGGGGAAGAAACCGTGCACAGTCCCTTTTATTGAGCAGAATTACTATGACGCCACCTGGTGTAACTCCCACAGGTGACTGATAATACAGCTCAACAAGGCTTCCCATTTCCTTAATTGAGTAAATGATAATCATCTGTCTCGGTATAATAGTCACAATGTGACCAAGTGGTAACTATAATGTCTACCCTTTTGAATGCTTCCCAAAATTGCGTTCGTCCTTAATTTGGAGGGCATGCGTGAATTGCAAATTCTCCTTGAAGGCCAGCTTGGCCTAGACCTGAAATCTCCACAGAATTAGCAGAAAATGCTACTGCCATAGACACATAAGGGTGATAAACCACTAATCTCACTTCCTGAGTTGGGGTTGGGGTCAGCCACATACTGACCCCTTGTACTCCTCTCCACTGACGGAATTGGTAAGCAGCCCTGAAAACACAGGTGCTGCCGCAATCCCCTGATGTCCTGCCCTGATATGGAGCACCATATCAGGATAATGCACGTGTGAGGACATACATATAACAGAGGGGACCCTCCTGGCCAGGCTCCACAAAGTTTAGACTCATATGGGCTGCCAAATTCGAGGTCCCTGCCTCAATGAGTCGTGTAGTAACCCCTCGGGAATCGCTGACCTTACTGTCAGCGACTCTAACAAGAAGTCCGACTGCCACTGGCTCCTCACTTACCGTGGACCGTAGCCGGTATCCCCGCGGTCTAGAGAACCCCACGGCCCCTATTTTAAACACATCTCGGGAGTCACTGACCTGCCTGTCAGCGACTCGAAACAACAAGCCCAACAGCCACCCGCAGTGACCGTAGCTTGCTGAACCCGCGGTCTACAAAAAACCCGCGGCCCGAATTAAACCTCGAGAGTCGGGGACCGTTCTGTCCGCGGCTCAACCAGCAAAACCCACCGGCCACCTGCTACCGCACTCCAGCGGTCCGAAGCCGACATCCCTGCGGTTAATAATTTCCCCGCGGTCCACCGGGTTCTGCTGAATTTCATGTCCAGCAGGAACCTGCGAAAAAAGATTCCTGCAAAGGACAACCTGAAAAGTAAGTTTAAACTTACCTGCAGGATTTTTTAAACTTATTGCTGGAGAACATTGTTCCTCCCAGCCTGTCTGCGCCAATGCGACCGACGTAATGATGCGCATGCGCCCTGACTGGTCTTCTTCACGTAGTCACTCACGTGACTCCGAAGTAAAATTAACGTTTTACAGCTGTTGGAAGGCTTATGAGCTCCAAGCATGTTGTTAATACAACTAATCTGCATGTTCAGCTTCAAATTAACAATACTACAGCAATGGCATGTATTAATCGTATGGGTGGAATTAAGTCGGTGTCATGTGACAAATTGGCTAATCAAATCTGGACTTGGTGTGTTGACAAATATTTGGTTTCAGCTATTTATCTACCAGGTAGATTCAATATAGTAGCAGACACCAGGTTACGGGAATTTCCATGATAACAAAGAATGGATGTTGAATCTTAAGATTTTAATGATATAGTAGTCAGATTTGGGAAGCCAGATATGACTTGTTTCCATCCAGACTCAATCACCAGTTACAGAGATATGTGTTATGGGAACTACATCGGGAGACAGTAGCGATTGCTGCTTTCTCGCTACATTAGGGTGGTATGTTTTTATAATGATTTTCCATCATTCTGTCTCATAAACCGGTGTCTGCTTAAAATGAAGCAGGATGCTGCCTCTGGGGTACTGGTGGTACTGGACTGGTCTACGCAGCCATGGTTCCCTTTGATATTGGAATTAATGACACAGTTTCTGATAAAGGTTCCCAAAAGAAGGGATTTACTGGTGTATCCGATAATTGGAGAGTAACATCCGTTATATGCCTGTATGGATCTGTTAATTTGCAGGTTTTAAAAAGAGGATTATCTGGGCATACTGTGGACATGCTTACAGCAGTCTGGTGGAAGAGCACTCGAAAGCAGTACATTTGCGAATCTGAGGTTGTGACTCTGTAAATGCTGCTTTCCCATTATGTAAAGAATGGGAAAATGTTCTGTGTACAAAAGAATATTGAATGTTGTACGGCACATGTCTCAAATGTCTTAAGTTTTCTCAACACTCTATTATGAGGGGTTGAGTTATAGTGCGATTTATTCAGCCAGAAGTACATTGTCCTCATTTTTTATTGATGGGGTCGGAAAGACATCCTGTTGAGTCTCGTTCTTTTGTTTCCAGATTAATGAAAGGAATTTTAATTCCAGACCTTCTAAACCTAGGTATGGCAATCTGGAATATAGAGTGGTATTAAGCTACTTCATCAATGGACTCTTGGTACGATTCTGATTTTGGCCAAATTCAGCATGATGGTAGTCATGCTTATGGCACTTGTAACAAGCTCAGAGAGTGCAGACATTACAAAAGTTACAGATACACAGGATGGAAGTACCTTAGGATAATGTTATGTTTTACATTTATGACCTACTCAAATGAAGTAGGGTCAGGTGTGACAGGATTCAAGAGTGTTTTATTAGCATATTCCATGGATCCATGTCTATGTGTTAAGACATATTTGTTGCAATACATTGAGGCTACAAAGGTCTTATGAAATATGAAAACAAGATTGTTTATCATTCATGGAAAACCATACAAGATAGTGTCAGTTCAGACTATTTCAAGATGGTTAAAACAAGTCTTGGTTGCTGCAGGTGTTAACAGTGATGTTTTTACATCCAATTCGATTTAGCAGCAACATCGGCGGCCAGGGCGAAGGACGTCCCGTCGACCATATTCTCGCATCTAATAAGTTGGTGTTTCAACACATTTACCATCGGCCTATTGCCAATACGGGGCTGTTTGCAGATACTATATTAAGTTCTGCTTGAATTCCCCTGGGTTAAAGGGGATACTGTTAATTCTATTATTCAAATAAATGAATTACTGCACTTTTTCATGCAAATGTCATTAATGCATTATTGATTATTTCTCGTTCCGAGTCAATCAATGCAGTGAGAAGCCGGGGTTTGAATCTGCGGCATGAAATCACAAAGCTTTAAAGTCTTCACGTAGTCACTCACGTGACTCCGAAGTAAAATAGTAAAAGGCCTGTCTCACGAGTCTGCGGTCATTGGTGGCGAAACAGGAACTATCTACCGCTCCTGGGCCGCCAGAGACCGCGGGCTCGGTCAAACGCACAATTCCGGGGCCGTGCGGCATTGTTCCCAACACCGCAGGGTGCTAAATAAAACCAACACTGTCCAAAAATATGTTCCTACCGCACAGCCGCCGCCAGTGAGGCACGAGTGCGGCACGGCCGCCGCCACAGCCACCGCCAGTGAGGCACGAGTGCCGTGAGTCGAACCTGCACCGCCACAGCCTCCGCCAGTGAGGCACGTGTGCGGCACGGCCGCCGCCACAGCCGCCGCCAGTGAGGTACGTGTGCGGCACAGCCGCCGACAGTGAGGTACGTGTGCGGCACGGCCGCCGCCACAGCCCCGCGACCCGAAAGACGTCATCAGCCGAAACCGCAAGCTCGTTGAACCGGCCGTACTTGGCCCCCCACGCAGCATTCGTGCGGCGCTCTCGTGGTTGCCGTGCGGTCCCCTCTTCCGGCAACGCCGCGCTTCACCGCCAACGACCACAAACCTGTGGGACAGAGCCTTAAGATTAAATGAGAACTTACCAGTTTGAAGTTTGATCTTTATTTTATGAGGAGTTACGTTGGTGATTACGTGCCCACCACGCCCAACCCTCTTTCATGAAGGTCAGCTGGAAGTTCTAAAATTTACTCATTTTTACTATGTTACTATGTTACTTCGTTATTGGTGTTTTGTGATTTCACACCGCTGCTTTGAATATTGACGCGCATGCGCCCTGATGGGTCTTCTTCACGTAATCACCAACGTAACTCCTCATAAAATAAAGATAAAACTTCAAACTGGTAAGTTCTCGTTTAATCTTACTATTCTTGATTAGAATGGGTGTCATGGGTTGTGGGGAGAAGGCAGGAATATGGAATTCGGAGGCAGAGATCAGCAATGATTGAATGGCGGAGTAGACTCGATGGGCCAAATGGCTTAATTCTACTCCTTTAACTTGTGAACTAAACTAAACTAACTAAACTTTGTGTCAAAGGTAGACACAAAATGCTGCAATGCTCAGTAACTCAGTGCATCTCTGGAGAAAATGGATAGCTGACACTTAGCTTAGGATGAGTCCTGATATGTTATCTATATAATACAACTAATTTCCTAATGAGAAATTAGTTCAAATCTCACCACAGCAGTTTAAAGTTAAATTCAGTTAATTGGTTTAAAAATTCAGAATAAATAATGCCAGCATCAGTAATGATAACTACAGGATTGTCATTAAAAACCATCTTGTTCAGTGATGTTACTTAGAGATGCGAATTTGCCCTCCTTATGTAATCCAGCCTAAATGTGATTCCAGATGGAAAGTTATCCAATTGTCTGGTTGCCTTGAATCTTTGTATTTGGTTGGCTACTGGCTAATGTGTTTTACTTCTAGATCACTCCAAGCTCCTTTAGAAGACATGTGGATTAAAATGTAGATGCATTAAGAAAATCAGAGGTCCAACCAATATGCTTCTTAGGTGGTCTCTCGGAATTGAGGAATGTTACCATTCCAGTGCCGTGGGTTCTGTCATGACACTTGAGACCAATGTCAGATCAGCAGGCTTCATAGTTGGAGCAGGAGGTATCTGGATAGTGGTGCATTCCTTCTGCATTTACACTGTGCTGCTGATGGATGGCCATGACTTTCTCAATGCCATTCGCAATGCTCATTCTACACTTTGAGCACTCACAGATGAGGGATTTCGTAAAGGCAGTGAAGATGTTACACTTCATGAAAAAAGTGTTGGACACGTCTTTGTATTTTCACATTCTATCTGGTAGTCATTTGGCACGATGAAGTTCAGAGCAGCGTGCCTATCTTGGGTGACTTGTGTTTGATACACAAACCATGTGGCCCACCTTGTGACATTAACAGAGTGTAATTAGGGCCACAAACCTCAGGATGCTGCCTGGAAAAATAAGTTGATGTGGATTTGGAGGATTTTATGTTGAGCAGCATTGTTGGTATTTCTTCAGTGCTTTGAATTTGGCTGCTGTACCTAGTACATGTATCAGAACCATATTGGAAGGACATAGTTTTAGGTACAGTGAAAAACTTTGTTTTGTATGCTATCCAATTAGATTAGATAATGCCATACACCAATACAATGAAGTCAAACTCAAGTACAACACATAGAGCAAAGGGGAAGATACAGAGCGTAGAACAAATTCTCAAGTTATAGATTCATACAGCATGAAAACAGGTCCTTCGGCCCAACCTGCCCACGCCGACCCAAACATGTCCCATCTAGACTAGTCCCACCTGCCTGCTTTTGGCCCATATCCCTCGAAACCTATCCTATCCATGTACCTGTCTAAATGTTTCTTAGACATTACGATAGTACATGTACACCATTGAATATTGATGCACACCAGTTCCATAGACAAAGACCAATGTCCATAATTGAGTAGAGGTGAATCAGATTGTACCCTTGCTTATGGAAGGACCTTTCAGAAACCTGATAGCAGAGGGGAAGAAGCTTCTTGAGTTGGGTGGTGCACGGTTTCAAGCTTCTGTAC
Organism: Malacoraja senta; assembly: GCA_038087875.1. Lineage (NCBI taxonomy): Eukaryota > Metazoa > Chordata > Chondrichthyes > Rajiformes > Rajidae > Malacoraja > Malacoraja senta. The sequence continues at coordinate 175,804,360 of CM075977.1, forward strand.
CTTCTGCCCGATGGGTGTGGGATGAAGAAAGAATGACCAGGGTGGGAAAGGTTCTTGATAATGTTGGCTGCTTTCCCGAGACAAGTTGAAGTGTAGATGGATACAACAGTGGGGTGTCTAATCTGCGCAATGGATTGGGCTACATCCGCAGCTCTTCAATTTCTTGCGGTCTTGGGCTGTGACAAATCAAGCTGTGATTCAACGCAGCAGCATGTTTTCTATGGTGCATCTGCAGAAGTTTGTAAGAGTGATTAGAGACATTATGAATTTCCTCAATCTCCTCAGGAAGTACATGCATTGGTGTGCCTGTCGCTTCACATTGTATGTCCATCAGAGATTGTTGGTAATATTGAAGCTTTCGACCATTTCCATTTCAGCACCATTGATGCGTGTACTCCACCACACTACCTGAAGTCAATAATTAGGTCATTTGTCTTGGTGACATTGAGGGAGAGTTTTTATCCTTGCACCATATTATCAGGTTCTCTATCTCCATCCTGTACTCCTGTCTAATCATTGTTCATGATCCAGCCCACAGCAGTGATGTTATAGGCAAACATGTTGATGGAGTTAGAGCCAAATTTGGCCACACATTTGTGAGTGGATAGGGAGTATAGTAGGGGACTGAGAACACATCCTTATGAGGCACTGATGTTGAAAATTATTGTGGAGAATTATTGTCACCTATCCTCAATAATTGTTGTGGATCCAGTGGCAGAGTGGGGAAGGTACTGGTTCCTAGGTCCAGGAGTTGGGTTATTGCTATCCTGCAGGTCATGGCCTTTGGGCTGAATTTAAGGTCTTGATCCTCAAATGCCCTTTTCATAGATTCTTAGAGCTATACAGCACAGAATCAGGCTCTTCGACCCACTTGTTCATGCCAACCAAGTTGGCATACTGAGCTAGAGCCTACATTTTACCCATTGCCCTCGATGACCTTTCAACGTATATATCTATTCAAATCTTTTAAAAGTAATGATTGTATTCACTTCTATAACTTCCTCTGATAGCTCATTCAAATAGGGACTTCCTTAAGTGAAAAATATCTCCCTGAGGACCCTCCTAAATCTCCCCCCTCTCACCTTAGATCTGAACCTGCTAGTTTTTAGAATCCTCCAAAAAGATAGCGAACCTTCACTTTAACCATCCCCATCATTATCTTGTCCACCACAATAAGGTCACCTGACATTCCTCAGAAAGCAGAAGGGTGTGCTGATGTAATAAAGGCAAACACAAAATTTCATTATAGATTTCTGCCTTCATCAAAAGCTAACTCTCCAGTTTTCCAGTGCTGTACTGCTGACTTTTGTTATCAGAGTGTAGCGGGTAGTGTTATTCATTGTGGACAGCTTGATAAGGGACAGTTTTGGATGTTAAGTATAAGGCCTATTTGTGTTTCTCCACAGTAAAATCCTTAAGTTTCGCTTCTACACAATGATCATCTGGTGGTACGCCTGGATTGGCTTTAATCCAACTCGCCCAGCAGAAGCTATGACATACTGATTGACCCATTCCCATTTTAACTGGCAGAGTTTGAAGGTAAATGAACATCTGACTAATGTAAGTGGAAGTGGCTGGTGAGTTTATGTGAGTCTGCATTTATTTTTGCCTAAAGGAAGCTGACCACATATTAACTGCAGGCAAAGCTGTAAGGCAATAGATCCTGGCTTTCCTTTTTGGCTGGTGAGGATTTAAGTCGGTTGAAGGCAAATGATTTCAGACGACGAAAAGTTAACTTTGCTCGTCTTTTTTACAAATTAGGTATTTTTTGTTAGCTAGCAGTGGTCACTAGTTTTTCTCAGACTGATTTATTTCATACACTTTACCAATCAAAATAAGGTATTTAACAAATATAGGGAATGAGCAGGCTTCTATCTCTTAATCCTTCAGCGCATATGGAGATGTTTATTACAAAGCACACATTACCATGCAAGGTCTTGCAAATTGGGAAGATTATGGAGAACAATTGAAAAAAGAAAAGTATAGATGGTTTTGTCATCAGGAATCAAAATTAAATGCACATCCAGAACTAACCAAGAATCATCTAGTGGGGCAATTCTTCCTTTGCTTTCCAGTTCAAAATCCCAAGTCTCAGGACTAGGGCAGCACAGTGGTGCAGCTGTAGAGCTGCTGCATCACATGACAGAGACCCAGGTTTGATCTAGCCCTTGTGTGCTGTGTGGAGTTTGCACATTCTCCTGTGAACACGTGGTTGTCCTCCGGGTGCTCCCGTGTCCTTCCGTCCCTAAGACATGTAGGGTTGTAGCTGAATTGGTCGCTGTAAATTACCCCTTGTGTGTAGAGAGTGGATGTAAAAATGGAATAACATAGAACTAGTGTGAACGGGTGATCAGTGGTCAGCGTAGACTCAATTGGATGAATGGCCTGATCCTCTAAACTAAAATTAGCTAATCTTTTATTTTAAGCAGTGATTTAGACATTTACTTCAAACATTCAAAGCTTGAACTACTTGCTTAAATAAATACTTAGTGTAGCACTAATTAAGGATGACTTTTATAGAATCATATAAAACTATATTATTTTGGGCATTCCACCCAGGCACACAGGAGTGTTGGACTAGGAAGGTTAACCTTCCCCCAAATGGCGTATAATGCATCCGACAATCAGGATCGTTTTGACACTGGCCATCATCTGACCATTTGCAACACTTTCCAGTAAAAACTTATTGAAAATCTGTTTCCGTTTTGGAGACCGTTGCGGGAAAATTACATCAAACATTGTTGTGCAGCAAAATATTCCATGAGGAGGAATCCAAATCAGATGAAAAAGAGACTGTGTATTCACGGAGACTGTACCTGCATCCAAGCTGCATAATTTGTATGATTTGCATTGGGCAAATGATGGGTTATTTGGACAAGGGGCTCCAGTTATCAGAGCCAGTTAAGAAACAATGGTGTTTTTTACTAAAGTATGGTATAATTCAATCAATGGCAACAATTGTGCTCATTAGGACTACAAGAACACCAACATAATAGCTCAAAATTAATGTTTGTAATTTATTTCAAGAATAAAGTCGTGCTTTGTTATAATAAACTCAATTATTATGAGCCCGCAGTCCTGATCCTAGATGAAGTGCCATTAAAGTCTGTGGAGTTTTACTCCAACCAAAATAAACAGATCGGCTGCTCTTGCTGCTTGATTTCTGACTCCGTAGAGCCAAGCAGCCCAGCTGTAATTAATTTACTTTCACAGGAAGTACCTCATGTCAAGAGAATTTCCTGGGCTTCTTTCCAGCACATGAGCAACCCACCAAAACTGGGGTTAAACTGTAAATATTTTGCAGAAATCCATACTCAATAAGTAAAATTGGGACGGAAGCCCAGATGCAAACAAGATAAACCTCTCATAAGGCAATTTCCCGTTCCCACAGCTTGGTAGTAATGAACAGTGGTCACATGGGTGGTGGGGTTAAACCAAGAGTGGAGACACATGAATTACAAAAATGATCTAGTAAGATCATAGTATATGTTGATTCTGAGTTTGTTACAACTGAGATCCCAGCTTGTGAGATATACTGGGTTAGGTCTTGGATTGAGATTGCATTGGGTTGAACAGGGCTTCAGGGATTTCTACAGCTAAAACTTAGGTGGGAGTGCTCATAAGGGTCATAAATTAAGCTGAGGGGTGGATGCTACATGACCCAATCCAATTTGTTTTTGTTATGGGTGGGAGGTAGGGAGAGGGCTCTTGTAAAGGCCAGAAGTCCCATTTATTTCATTAATCCATATTCCAATAGGGAAAGGTGTTGCACAACCGGAACCAGCTGCAACAGACCAGAGGGACACTATGATGTGTGCATTACCAAGTGTTCTGAGGGGGGGGGGGGGGGTTGTTGGCCAGTATTGGTCTAGTCTCCCCAGATTCTAAGGGCTGTGACAGTAAAGTGAAGATGAGGCAACGTTGATGCCCTTCACCCTGCAAGCTCTCCTGGTTATGATTATATGATGCAAGTGCAGTTTGCTTGTCCCCTGCCCTTGTGCCTTTCTGTTTTTTTCAGATCGACATGAACTCCCATCTAACCAGGAATTGGCAGCTGAGCAACAAACAGTGATTTGTGGTTCTGTGGATTGCTAATCAGCTATCTTCTCTCATGGTTACAGGATTCATTATCCCACCACTGTCATTCTACGAGTGCCTTTGCTGTTCCCTGCCAGCCTGCTAAACGAGATTACTGCCACACATGGCCAGATAATACTTTAAGGCCAGTCAATTAGTTCCAGACCTGCTTCAGGTCATTCTGCAAGACTTTCTACAGCCTCCTCCACTGCAAGCAGCCTTCAATAGCTTGGTTTCAGCTATGGAAAAGCACTGGATAGGTGCAATATGGAAGCAAAGGAATGTTGAAAGCTGGCATCAAGCAAAAACGTGTATGTACAGTAAATGCTCGATATTAAGGACTTCTTTATTATGGATATAGCGAACTGTTCCTTTAAGAACACAGGCTGCAAGTTACGCTATTGAAATTGACAAGCAATCCCTTCGATCGGCACAACTCTATTAAACAATGGAACAATCATCCTTTAGTATTTTTAGTGTGCAGTAACAAAAATACATTTTTAGCTGTTAAAAAGAACTTTGTACACTCAGCAAGTTAGTGTATTTGAAAAGAGAAGTGGGGTTAACGTTAAAGCTCGATGTCTTTTCACCGTGAGAAGTTGGTTGTGGGAATCTCACATAGAGCGGGACAGGGTTACCTCACCCCGCCATCCCAATGCCCCAGACGTCCCGTAATTGCTCTCAATTTCTGATTGTGGGAATCAGTAGCAGGGGCAGCAGTTATTGCCATTCCACAGATGCTCTGGGCAAGGTAACGCTGCACCTAGTGTGACGAGGAAGGTCCCACAGGGATTTCAGTGACAGGGCTCCAGGATTCTGACCCAGCGCCCGGGCAGTGATGTCAATGGGGGAAAAAAACCTTTTTATGGGCCTGTCCCACTCGGGCAACTCTTTAGGCGAATGCTAGGGACTATTTTTAAAGGAATTCACCTACGACACCTGGCGACAACCTACGACAACACCTACGACAACATCTACGTCAACCTACGACAACCTATGACAGCAAATATTGTCGCCACTGTAGCCGAAATTTTTTCAACATGTTGAAAATTTAGTGGCAGTCGCCTGTGGTCGCCCAAAAAATCGCCTGTGGGACAGGCCCATATGGACAGAATGGACAATCGGCAATAATGGACACCATTCCACCCCATGGTCCATTATAATGAGGGTTTACTGTAGTTTAAAATGAATTGTTGGAAACACCCAGCAAGTCAGACAGCATATACAGTGGCTTGCAAAAGTATTCATACCCCTTGAACTTTTCCACATTTTGTCACGTTACAACCACAAACGTATATGTATTTTATTGGGATTTTATGTGATAGACCAACACAAAGTGGCGCATAATTGTGAAGTGGAAGGAAAATGATACATGGTTTTCAAATTTTTTTACAAATAAAAAACTGAATAGTGTCGTGTGCAAAAGTATTCAGCCCCCTTTACTCTGATACCCCTAAATAAAATCCAGTGCAACCAATTGCCTTCAGAAGTCACCTAATTAATAAATAGAGTCCACTTGTGTGTAATCTAATCTCAGTATAAATACAGCTGTTCTGTGAAGGCCTCAGAGGTTTGTTAGAGAACATTAGTGAACAAACAGCAACAGGAACACACCAGACAGGTCAGGGATAAAGTTGTGGAGAGGTTTAAAGCAGGGTTAGGTTATAAAAAAATATCCCAAGCTTTGAACATCTCACGGAGCACTGTTCAATCCATCATCCGAAAATGGAAAGAGTATGGCACAACTGCAAACCTACCAAGACATGGCCGTCCACCTAAACTGACAGGCCGGGCAAGGAGAGCATTGATCAGAGAAGCAGCCAAGAGGCCCATGGTAACTCTGGAGGAGCTGCAGAGATCCACAGCTCAGGTGGGAGAATCTGTCCACAGGACAACTATTAGTCGTGCACTCCACAAATCGGGGCTTTATGGAAGAGTGGCAAGAAGAAAGCCATTGTTGAAAAAAAGCTATAAGAAGTCCCATTTGCAGATTGCCACAAGCCATGTGGGGGACACAGGAAACATGTGGAGGAAGGTGCTCTGGTCAGATGAGACCAAAATTGAAGTTTTTGGCCTAAATGCAAAACGCTATGTGTGGCTGAAACCTAACACTGCACATCACCCTGAACACACCATCCCCACTGTGAAACATGGTGATGGCAGCATAATGCTGTGGGGATGCTTTTCTTCAGCAGGGACAGGGAAGCTGGTCAGAGTTGATGGGAAGATGGATGGAGCCAAATACAGGGCAATCTTGGAAGAAAACCTGTTAGAGTCTGCAAAAGACTTGAGACTGGGGCGGAGGTTCACCTTCCAGCAGGACAACGACCCTAACCATACAGCCAGAGCTACAATGGAATGGTTTAGATCAAAGCATATTCATGTGTTAGAATGGCCCGGTCAAAGTCCAGACCTAAATCCAATTGAGAATCTCTGGCAAGACTTGAAAATTGCTGTTCACAGACGCTCTCCATCCAATCTGACTGAGCTTGAACTATTTTGCAAAGAAGAATGGGCAAAAATTTCAGTCTCTAGATGTGCAAAGCTGGTAGAGACATACCCCAAAAGACTTGCAGCTGTAATTGCAGCGAAAGGTGGTTCTACAAAGTATTGACTCAGGGGGGCTGAATAATTTTGCACGCGACACTTTTCAGTTTTTTATTTGTAAAAAAATTTGAAAAACATGTATCATTTTCCTTCCACTTCACAATTATGCGCCACTTTGTGTTGGTCTATCACATAAAATTCCAATAAAATACATTTACGTTTGTGGTTGTAACGTGACAAAATGTGGAAAAGTTCAAGGGGTATGAATACTTTTGCAAGTCGATGATCTTTGATTCTCCCTCCACAGGTGCTGCCTGTTCTGTTGAGTGTTACCAACATTTTCAGTTTTTGTTTCCGATGTACCGCAGCTGCAATTTCTTGCTTTTCCATAGAGTTATGTTGATTATTTATATTCTGCACGATTGTGGTCAATTGGACACTAAGATGTTGTTAATGAAGGAGATGTGTAATGGGACAATCAGAGATACTGGAAAATCAGGATTTAATGATAATTTCTGACTGTCCTTGAAAAAGGGGTGGGAAACCAATTATTGAACCATTGTTTGGAGTACTGGTATTTCCACAGTGCTGCTTGATTAGGTATTCCAGGATTTTGACCCACGGACCAAGAAATGGATATGAGTATTTCCCAAGTCAGGTTGCTGTGTGACTTGGGGGTGACCTATGCAGTTGGCAGTGCTATGTTGGCTCTAATAAACATCATTTAGAATGAATATTTGTGAATGTGGTGAAAAGCCATCACAGGCCCAAACTTCCCTTGGTAACTATGAAAGCATCTTCTGGAATCACCTGCCTTAAGTTTGTTGCTGCAGCTTTATCTGGTAGTGTTTATGTGAAGTTTTCAGCAACCAAAAGAGGACAGGTGTGAGGGGACAGCCGGGAGGGGGGGAGAACAAAGGAGGACCTGGCATGGGATACTTGTAACTTAGTCGGCACCCTTTATATGGTGACTCTTTGCATACCGTGGATATGCAAAATAATGAATTTCACTGTATCTTGTCACATGTGACAATAAAATATTAATTCATATCACAAAGACATACAGGTTGTTAGATTAATTGACCACTATAAATTGCCTCTAGATTGCAGATGAGTGAGAGAACCATCAGTGGGGTTTAGAGGGACATGTGTATGAGAATGGGTCATCAGGAAATAAGTAGGAGAATGGGTCCTGGCATGGACTCAATGGGCTGAATGGCCTCTGTCTACAAAACTTAAAAATATAAAGTACGAGCACACCTGTGTGCAATCCAGGCATCGAGGTCAACACCATCTGTTTTCATTCAGCGTGTTGTGAGAGTGTTCCACCCTTATTGTTGGAGCTCTCACTGAAGTTAGCATTCAGTTATAAGGACCCTAGTTATTGTCTACAGGAGCAACTCATCAGTCAACACGATGGTTGGAATGTGGCTGCTCAACTGAATAATGCTATATGATGGAACTGTGAGTTCACCAGGTGTCTTTCATTCATGGCTACAATCTTCTGGGTGTGGCTGAACACGTCAAAAAACTATGGACTAAGATTCCTGGCAGATCCAAGTAAACGACCATATTGTTTGGTGGAAAATTTAACTCAATGTTTTTACATTCTATCATCCCCTGGACTTTGTCAAGAAGCATTCTAAATTATGAGGAATGTAAAATGCTTGGAATTTCAGCAGAATGATGCTACCGGCTATTTTTCAAGATTGTGCGCAAACGTTACTTAACCGTTTTAAATTGTTTGGCATTTTAATTTTTTTTCACAAAAAATGCTTTGTTAAATTTGTCAGAAGCTTAAATATCTTTAAAAGTTTTTCAATGTTTCTAAATGTCAGACATTAGAAGATTTGACAGCTTTAGCAGCTGGTTGAGCTGACTATTCATAGTTTTCAAAAGTTGCTTAGCCAGTTGTCATTTGTTTTTTGACACAAAAGCTGGAGTAACTCATCAGGACAGGCAGAATCTCTGGAGAGAAGGAATGTGTGACTTTTCAGGCTGAGACCCTTTTTGAGACCATTCTTCAGTTCCCTGTATATTTGTTTTTTGACCACAGGCCTTGTGCTAGTCTCTGCATAAAATGCTGTTTAAAGAGATGGTCTTGGCATCATGTTCAGCATGGTCAATGTGGGCCAAAGGGCCTGTTCTTGTGCTCTACTGTTCTACGTTCTAAATGTGGAAGGCCATGCCAATAGCCTGGGCTTGGCCACAGGGGACAGATCTCTTCCAACAGGGGATCCTCTGGCAGCAGGCCTGGGTCACCCGCTGTCCTCAAGGCAAGAAGCCGAGCCCTGTCCTGCTTGTCCTGAGTCCCGGAAAGGAGGGTGAAGGGATCTAAGGTGGTGGCGAGCGCAAGGAAAGAAGGGCCAATGAGCGGACCAGCTGTGGGAGTCAGTGCAGTCCACGACAACAGAGTGGGCCGCTGGAGGCCCTGCAGCAGCCTGGAGCTTGGCTGGATTGGGCGCTGCACCAAGAGGCTGAGCACACGGACCAGTCATGACCTGCAGCTAAACAGAGCGGTGGAGCAGCAGTGGAGGACACCAATGGCTATGCGTGGCCAGACCAACCCTGCAACGCTGCCAGGACAAAAGCCTTAATGGCCAAGTTAAGAACACTGCACATATATCAACTGGGACTTGAAAATGGCACTATTTTTTGAATGCATACTGTCTCAACATACTTTTCCTATATACTTGTATTGAATCTAAGATGCACTTAAGCATAGTAATATTTTTACTGAACTGTATGCAAAAAAAAATTTCATCTCGGTACATGTGGCAAAAGTACCATTGAACCATTTAAAAATAAAACAGTAAGCTTGTTTTTCTCAGCAAGTTCCAGTAGGGGGAACTGTGCAAGGAGAGTGAGACCTTTTTCACAAATCAACAGCAAATAGTTTAGTTTAGTTTATTGTCACGTGTACCGAGGTACAGTAAATGTATGGGTAGATCTTCACTGGCTAAATAGTCAAGAGCAACGTTTTTGATAAGTTGCACTGCCGTGAGGTACCTGATATTTAACAGCAGTCCTGAAGTCAGATGGGGTGGTCTTGGGTAACACTCGGAACAACCCAAAGGTTTTGGAAGTGCGAGGTCGGCAGGAGCTGCAATAGAATGACACAACTGGCGGTATTCTGTAACGTTGCTACACTGATACAATAATCCTGAAACCGACATTACTTGAATGCTTTAGTAGCACTAGGTTGGGTTTTGGAGCATTGGTTTAACAAAGCTGTGGAAAGGTAACAATGTTCAGTATGGATCTTAAGAAAGTGGAATGTGTAGGAAAGAACTGCAGATGCTGGTTTAAACCAAAGATATATCCCTCCCCCACCCAAGTCGCACTAGTTTCTCATTTTCACCCCAACAAAAAGCTAACAATGGCCTGTTTTTCTTTATCATTGTTACTTTTTTGCATATCTTTCATTCATTGTTCTTTATCTCTTCACATCGTCTATATCTCTCGTTTCCCTAATCCCTAACCAGTCTGAAGAAGGGTCTCAACCCGAAATGTCACCCATTCCTCTCCAGGGATGCTACCTGTCCTGCTGAGGTACTCCAGCTTTTTGTCTCCCTTAAGAAAGTGGAAGTTGGCCATTCGGTCCCTGAAGTCTCTTCCACTGTTCACTAACATGACATCTATCTCTCAACGTTCATAGATGTTGCCTCATCTAGGTCTTCAAAGAATAGCCATTATTTTCTCAAAAACCTTAGTTCAGTTCATGAGAAATAATCTATTGTTTCTTAGTCTATGTTAGCTCTCTGTAATCAGTACAGTTACTGTCTTTGCTGAATCATCCTGTCTTTTATTATGGATTCCAATAATTTATGCACACAAGCTTGGAAAGGAAAATTGTAAGTGATTTTCACAAAGACACCAAATTAACAATTTAACAAAATAGTGATTTCAGAAATCAACAAAAAATCCTATTTTTGTTGATATCTGAAATCACTATTGTGTTAACTTGTTATTGACTACCAACCAGAAATACTACTTTTCAGTACACATTGTTAAAATATGATATTTCAGAGACAAAGATTTGTTTTGAACAAGATCTTGAATTTATTTCCATCCCATCCTCTTTCCTTCCCTCGCACGTATTTTTGCTTCAACCACCCTTTCAAGCACTAAGCTGCAAACACCGACAATTCTCTGGGGTGAAAGTAATTTCCTCCTCCCCACTCTATCCTTCAATCAAGTGCTTGAAATGTGTGGCTTGTACAAAGTGAAATGGGTCCTGGCAATATGGTGACCAGAACCGAATACAGCACAGTGGTCTTCCTAATGTTGTCTACCTGCATTGTACACTGTTCAAGAATAACTTTGGTACTCTTATACCTTTTCCTCTGCTAATAAAGGAAAATGTTTCTCAAATCCTTTTCACTGCATTATCACACTATCCTGTTGCCTTATGATTCTATGCACAAACTGTAGAGAATAAAAAACTGCAGATGCTGTTTTATACCAAAGATAGACACGGATAGGTTTGGGACCCTTCCTCAGATTGACCCTTCTTCAAACTCTTCTGTCTGAAGGAGGGTCCCAACCAGAAACTTTGCCCATCCTTTTGGATAAAATGTCACCCATCCAGTTTGTATAAAACATAATTTAATTGATTCACTTGTTTAATGCTCTCCATCTAAAAAAATCATGTTATCCAATTAAACTTAACTAATTAATACAATTGCTTTTAACTATCAAAATTCTCCATGAAATTCATGCAGATTTCACAAATTTTCAAATATATCAATCAAGTGGAAATGAATCTTGACTGAAGAGCTGCGGCTTTGACAAGCAATGCACAGATTTTTTTAATGATAAATTTAGATTCAGAAGCGTTTTCTTTTTGCATGTAAAAACCCTTCAGAAGCATGGACGATTTTAAAATTTTACAGCCAGATTTATCACTTGGGAAACTTTTTAGATACCAAAGGAATCAAGAAAAAACACAAATAATGCCTTACTGTTGATGAAATGCAGTGAGCAAATGCGATAATTCCCAATATTTTTTATCTCGATATCTGCAGGGCCAATGTTCACCGAGCACTTTAGCTGTTGTTGTCCCTTCAGCTCTCGCTTCTCTTTACCTTCATTTCACTTTTGGAATTCTGAAGTAGGATAGATGTCTCTCACGGTTAACCCGACTTCCACAATTATTTACAGCGCAAAAAATCACCATTTTGGCGTTTTTTAACAGGTAGGAAATTACGCGTTTCGTGTATTAACAACATATACCGGAAGCTGCGATGTCCTCCAGATGGATTGAGCGGTTCCGTTCGTCAAGCCCTTTCACCCGGAGACCTTACGTGCAACCCCCCTATACACACACACACAGACTCTCAGACACAAACTCACACACAGACTCACACACACAGACACACACACACACACACAAGCTCACACACACACAGACTCACTCACAGCCACACACACAGACTCACTCACACACACACACAGACTCACTCACACACAACCAATACTAAAATGCCAAGTAACTTCAGAACGTGGTGAACATACAGTGTGTAAAACGAATGATTCAAACGTTTAAAGCCTCCTGTCGAGGCTGCTGCTGAAGCAAAAACGTGCTTTAAATAACATCCAACTGGCTTCCGGTGGCGCCATGATACACTGAACAGGCACAGCATTTAGCTCCGCTCCCGAAATTAGCGATATTTCGCGTTAAAAAACGGTTTGGAAGACGGGACCTATTTAAAATACTTACCGGAGCTGTTTGACGTTGCGCTGATGACGTCATCAGAAATCGCCGCGAAAATAACGGTGGTTTAAGGCACTTTTAAATGAAAAAAGTGATTCCTGGCCAAAGCCCTCAAAGATCTGTTACAAAACATCTTTGGAAAAATCAGCCAACATCTGAAGAATTAACTTCTGAATTAGCCTCTGAAATGACTACAAGGGCAAAGATTGAAATGGCTACAAAGGATAAAGTGCTGGTGGAAATAAAGAACTCGGTAAGAGACTTAAGAAATGAGATTGTTGCTGGGAATAAAAGTATGATGGAGAGCATGAAATCTGGGAATCAGAAAATTATTGACTCAATTGGTAATTTAAATAAACAAATTGATGATGTGCAAGGTGAATTAACTGTGAAAATTGATCGGGTGGAAGAAGATTGCACGAAGAAGTTTGATTCTGTTCTCCTAACTGTTACATCATATCAGACCGCTATAAAAGATATGGAAACATCTATGTTACAAATGTCTGAAGACATGCAGACATGCAGAGAATGAAGAAAGATCAGGAGCGTGTCGTGGGGCAGTTGGCTAAAATGTCTGATAAATGCCTTGATTTGGAAGCCGGCAGAATTTAAGAATAGTTAGAGTGACAGAGGGAAAGGAGGGGAGTGAGCCTCATGAGTTCGCTGCCAACTTACTTAAATAATTACTCGACTGTCCGTCGAACCGAAAATAGAAGTAGCACATCGGGTGCAAAGAGCAAAATCAAGAGCACAATCAAAGTTAAGAGCCCCCCCCACGACAGATCATTGTGAAATTTCGTGACATTTCAGCTTTGGAAGATGTTATGAAAAAAATCCAATACGGAAAGAATATGATGTTTGGGAATGATACCATTAAACTATTCAGAGATTATCCTTATGAAATCGCCAAAAAGCGAGAAATGTTTTCAAAGACACGACAGATCCTGAAAGGAAATCAAAAGGTCAGATATGGTGTGATGTATCCTGCTAAAATGAGGATTACCTATAATGGTACCGAACATGCGTTTACCGACCCATAGGCAGCATACAAACATGCTCAAGACATCTTAAAAGAGATAGTTGGCTAAGTAAATCATCACGACTGCCAGGACAAGGCTTTTTATTCCACAGATATCGGCAGAGGGGAAGCTGAGAAAGATGACTTTTTAAAAAACTAAGATGGCGGAGCTCCTCCACGTGCTGGTGTCTAGACATTTTATCTTCTATGGAATGTGAACTCAAGGACATTCTTTGTTCCACCTTGAATGAAAGATGGAATAACAAGGGTGCGGCTGAATGGAGAACGTAATACAAACGGACTTGAAAATAAACTTTTTCAATTAAAGTCTTTCAAAATGTTAACCCTATACTAACAGAAACTACTGAATTAACATAGTAATAGTAATTGAATCTAATGCGAACTGTTAAAAGGGTAGAATGTAATAATGTAATATAATGATTGACCCCCCCGGGGAGGGGAAGGGGGGCTAAATATAAGGAAATAGATTAATAACAGACTAAAAAAAATAATTTAGATAATATACTAGGCTTCAGTTCCAGTAATGCTTGGGAGGAGATGAGGAGATTCAGGCCCTTGCAAACAGCCAGGAGTCTGACTCTGGTTAACCCCTTCCAACCAGCAGTTGATTATTACTGAATGGGAAGCAAATGTAAAAACTGTTAGCATAGGTAAATGGTAGATAATTTGAAGACTTAATTAGATAAGACTTAATTAGATATATATATTGTAATTGTGATATAAATAATTCAGTTTTGAATTGGCCCCATCTCCCTTTTGCAAGATTATTCAAGGGAGCGGAGCTAAATATATATTAACAACGGAAGTCAACAAATTTGTAACTACCACCATTAGGTGAATAATTTGTTACAGTGTCGTTATTTTTAAACACTGTAATATCACTTTTAAATATTTTTTTTTGTGTCACAATATTTCACACTTTTTTGTTTTTTTTGTTTAAAAACAATTTTAAAAGGGATGTACCAACAGAATTTAATAGCGCAAATGCTCCCCCAACACCCAGAGACCTGAGGTATTGGTTGCACCATATGACTCAACGGTATTAAAATAATTTAAAATGCAAGACGATAAACAAAAGAAACTTGGAGGAATCACATTTTGCAGTTGGAACATAAGGGGTGCTAACGAACCTATTAAAAGGGGTAAGATTTTCGCACAATTGAAGTCGCTCAATTCGGACATAATTTTCTTACAAGAAACACATCTGAAATTGCAAGCTCAGACTAGATTGAAGGCAAATTGGATAGGCCAAACATATCAATCTTCATATATCTCTAAATCTAGAGGTACGGCAATTATTATTCGTAAAGGTATACCATTTAAATCAAAGAATATCATAATAGATAAGGAAGGGAGATATCTCATAGTTACCGGAGAGATTCATGCTACTCCAATCACCATGGTAAATATTTATGCGCCTAATTTTGATAACCCCAAATTTTTAAATAAAATCCTGAATATAATCTCAGAGTTTAATTATCAAAACATGATAATTGGAGGAGACTTTAATTGCGTTTTAGATCCGTACTTGGATAAATCTACACAACAAAAGAGGGGTAACACAAAATCTAAAACTAGTGAACTCCTAAATACATACATAAAAAATACAAATACAACAGATGTTTGGAGGATCGCTAACCCAGCTGGAAGGGAATACTCATTTTATTCAACGGTACACAAAACTTATTCATGTATTGACTATTTTTTAGTGGACACAAAATTTATTCCCTATACAATGAACCATGAACCCAAAATATCACAACAGCATTATTTCTGACCACTCCCCGTTAACTTATTTTTAAAACTTGAAGGAATGCCTAATAAAAAATCGTTTTGGAAGTTTATTCCTCAAATTTTTAATGATCCATAAGGTGGTATATATTTAAAACAACAGATGGAACTTTTTTTCGAGACCCCAGTTATTTCACCCGCTTTACTATGGGAATCTTTTAAAGCATTTATCAGAGGATCTATAATTTCATATCAAGCTTTTCAAAATAAAAAGAATAAGAATGAACAAAGGCAGTTAGAAGAACGAATTAGACAATTGGATCTAGATAATGCTAAAGAGCCAACTATAGATAAACATAATAAAATAGAAATATTGAAATTTAAATAAAATAAAATATTATCAGCAAAAGTTATAAGATTATTTCAAATTACAAAACAGGAAAATTTTGAATTCGGTGATAAACCGCATAAACTTTTCACACTTCAATTGAAAAAACGGGAAAAAGATCATACGATTTTAAAGATTAAATCAGATAAAGGTGAATTGTTAACACTACCTATTGATATTAATAAAAGATTTGCTCAATTTTATCAAAATTTATATACATCTAAAACGTCAGCAGATGGTACTAAAGTTTTAGAGTTCTTGGATAACTGTAATCTCCCAAAACTTAACCTGATCGAACAAGACGAATTAGGAGCACAAATCTCAATTAAGGAAATAGAAGAAACAATAAACTCACTAAAGAATGGAAAAACACCAGGACCAGATGGATTTAGTAATGAATTTTATAAAAGATTTTATAAGATAATTACACCACGTTTACATAAAATGTATACATATGCTTTCAAAGAACAAATATTACCAGAAACATTAGCGGAATCAACGATTACACATACCTAAAAAAAGATAAAGATTTAGAAGACCCTGGTTCATACAGAGCCATTGCGTTGTTAAATACAGATAAAAAAATACTAGCGAAAACATTAGCTAGAAGATTAAGTAAATATGTTAGTAAATTAATAAATACAGATCAAACGGGGTTTATACCCAAGAGATACTCATGCAATAATCTGAGACGTCTGTTTAATATAATGCATTCATATAAAACCGAAGAACAAGACTTATCAATTATTTCATTGGACGCAGAAAAAGCATTCGATCAAGTGGAATGGGACTACATTGTTAAAGTATTGCAAAAATTTCAAATGGGAGATAATTTTATCTCATGGGTAAAACTATTATATGACAGGCCCACTGATAGAATATTAACTAATAACATGTTGTCCCCGAAATTTCAATTATCATGTGGCAATAGTCAGGTATGTTCACTATCACCTCTGCTATTTGCTCTTTTAATAGAACCTCTAGCTGAAAGCATTAGAACACATCCGAATATCCATGGTTATAATACAAAATACTCAAATAATAAAATATCATTATACGCAGATGATGTACTACTATACATCACAAAATCACAAATCAGTATACCAAATATATTAAATCTAATAGAGAAATTTGGATCCTTTTCAGGATATAGAATAAATTGGAATAAAAGTGAAATTATGACGATAAAACCCCAAGACTCAACACACCTGTTAAAATTCCCTTTTAAAATTGCTACAGAAAAATTTAAAGATTTGGAAATTGAAATTACTAGAAAATATAAATCTTTATTTAATGCAAACTATATGCCCCTACTTAATAAATTAAACACCCTGATTAAATTTTGGAAAACTCTTCCGAATAGGCCGAATAAATGCTATAAAAATTATCTTTCTACCACAAATTTTATATCTATTCCAATCTATACCAATAGATTGGAATTCGTATTCCGATATCAGAAATTTTATATGGGACTATAAATCCCATAGAATTCAAAGAAGACATTTGTGCAAACCTAAAGAATTTGGTGGTTTAACACTCCCTAATTTTTTGTATTATTATTGGGCAGCAAATGTCAAAAATGTGATTCACCTGTTGGACAACTGTGCCCAGCAGGTGGATTGGATAGTAATGGAGAGAGAGGATTGCTCCCCTTTTAATATAGGAGCGATCCTTCTCTCACCAATAAAATTGAATAATACGATATACAGTAAAAATCCAATTATTCATAGTACAATTAGAATTTGGATAAAATAAAATTAACCTTAAAATTAAGAAACCTATCGCTTCTCTCTCCAATAGTTAATAATCCGTTATTTAAACCATCTATTATAGATAAATCATTTACACACTGGAATAGAATAGGAATAAAAATGTTTGGAGACATGTATGAAAATGGAATTTTTTTATCATTCCAACAATTACAACTTAAATACAATCTGAGAAGTAATCAATATTTTAAATATTTTCAAATCCGTGACTATTTGAAAAAATATACACAAGAATATCAAAATTTGTCTCCAGACCAATTAGACGAAGCAATGAATATAAAGGTGGAATCAACTAATTTAATATCATACTTGTATAATATCATCCTAAATATAGAAATACCATCATCCGATAGAATTAGAAGAGATTGGGAACAAGAACTAGCTATAAAAATCTCGAAAGAGAGTTGGGATAAACACTTGCTATATGTGCACAAATGCTCGATCAATGTAAAACATACTCTAATGCACTTTAAAACTTTACATAGACTATATTACTCAAAAACTAAAATAAGTAAATTTTATCCAAATGTCTCCCACAATTGTGATAAATGTCTATCCCAAGAAGCAACTATAGCACATTCCTTTGTTTTCTGTATAAAAATCCGAAAATTTTGGAATGAAATCTTTGAAATTTTTACAAAACTATTTAAAATAAAACTGAAACCGAACGCAGAATTGATTATTTTCGAAACAATGGAAACCAGCTTTGAGCTGACTTGGTTCCAAAAGAGCTTCCTTAATAACGGCTTAATAATGGCAAAAAAACATACATAAATTCTGGAAAAACGCTCCCACACCAACGATAAAAATGTGGTATCAAATATGTCCGAAATGTTACACCTGGAAGACATGAGATTCCTCCTAACAGGCAAATCAGACCATTTCCAAAAGATTTGGTGTCCATTTATCGACTTATTACAAGCATAGGTGCAACATAACTTTGAAAATAAATGGTTTCAGGACCTGGTGAGGGGTGTGTAAAGATACGAAGTAGGTACATCCCTTTTATCATATTTTACTTTCTTATATCTTCTGTTCTCTATTTTTCTCTTTCTTTTTCTTTGGTTTTCTTTTTAACTCTTTCTCGTGGTTTACGTTTCTACGGGTTTCTCCTGATCACTCTTTCACGCGCTTACTATCTTATCTAACTCTCTCTATTTTTCTTCTTTTTAAAGTTTAAAACTAGAAGTGGTACAGGAAATGTATTATGTTATTTTTGGATTATATCACTGTATTGTACATTTCTTCTTATAAATAAAATATTAAAAAAAAAAAAAAAAATAACATCCAACAAACACACTCACCATAGACAGAGCAGTAAGCTCTCTTGAATTATTCAATGACGTCATCACTCTGTGCCTTCTGCAGTCAGCGCCATCTTGCCATGAACCAGAAATGACGCACTCAGCACCATCTTGCCGCTAACCGGAAATGACGCACTCATCGCCATCTTGCCGCTAACCGGAAATGAGGTAATCGGCACCATCTTGCCACTACGCGGAAGTCACGGAATGAGCGTCAATTTTGCAATTAAACACAGTCCTGATCTAATAAAATGTTTATTCGCGCGTTATCCATCTGAAAACTGTTGAAAGCCCTTTAAAAGCCAAGCCAATTGGGCAAACACTTTGCAAGCCAACAAAACACATTTGCTGTAAGCCCTTTAAAAGCCAAGCCAATTTGGGCAAACACTTTGCAAGCCAACAAAACACATTTGCTGAAAGCCCTTTAAAAGCCAAGCCAATTGGGCAAACACTTTGCAAGCCAACAAAACACATTTGCTGAAAGCCCTTTAAAAGCCAAGCCAATTGGGCAAACACTTTGCAAGCCAACAAAACACATTTGCTGAAAGCCCTTTAAAAGCCAAGCCAATTGGGCAAACACTTTGCAAGCCAACAAAACACAATTTCTGAAAACCACATCGGGGGGACTCATCGTGGAGTAGACGTGCGTTCAGTGTTATTCGCAGCTCAGAGAGCCGTGACCCTCTCACTTCCTCCGTCTGGCAGAGACTGAGTGAGGCACGACACTTCCGGGTTTTATAGTCACTCCCCCCTTCCGCCAGCGGGGGCAGGAGAGAGAATGGCAAATTTGTTTTAAACTTTAATTAATCTCTGTTTTTTCATCGGTAGGAAAAATCCTCAAGATCAATCCGGCGGAGGGGGACTCTGAGCGAGGTGGCCAAAAATGACGGCCATAAGTGGCGGCTTTCTCGGAAATCACGAAACAAAAAGTCGAAAGTGGTCAAGATCTTAGAGTAGTAATATAGATAAGATAAGATATAAGGTGACTCTCTCAAAGAACAGAACGTTTATACATATACTGTAAAATATCACTGGGATGAATCGGTTCCACTTAAGGCCGAACGTTTTAATTACTTCTAAGTAAGTGGGTGAAGCAGATAATTTGTCTCCCCAACTGAGCCCTATCTTTCTTTTAGGTCACTTAAATGGCTGCAAATTTCCAGAGGAATTTCACTCTGCATAAGAAAAGGCTGCCTTTGATTCTGTAAGAACATAAGAAATAAAAGCATGTTATGGTCATTTGGTCATTTCACCTAACTCTACTCCATTTTTCAATAAAGTCATCTTTCATTCTATGCATCAAGAATAATCCTCATAATCCTTGTGTCTTAAATATACTTGACAACCGATCATCCACATCTTTTTTGATTAGTGAATTCCAAAAAGGGCTCAGTGACAATATTTCTCCTCACCTCAGACCTACACTGCTGACCTTATGTTCTGTGGTCCCATCCCTTAGTACCTGATGTTCCAGTGAGAGGAAACATGCTCGCATTGTTTTTTAGCTTTCACCCCCCCCTCCCCCCCACCCCTCTACAATCAGTCTGAAGAAGGGTCTGAACCTGTAAAGTCCCCTGTCCATTCCCTCTACAGATGCTGACAGATGCGTTTACTTCCTCCAGCACTTTTGTGTTTTGATGAAGATTCCAGCATCAGCATTGGGTATCAGTATTTCCTCTGTTAACCTCTAATCATTTTGTACATTTCAATGAAATCAGTTCTCTATCTTCTGTGCTCCAGTGCAGCCAATGTCACTTGATCTTTCCCCATGCAACACAATCTATTCTATGATTCAGTCTTTGGAGCAGTCTATGCTTCACCGTCTTGAAGGGAAGATTATCCTTTCTAAAGGAAGAAGGCTAACACTGCACACAGTACTGTGGCTGTGATCCCATTTCGTCCCTTCACAGGTGCAGCAAGAGTTCCTTATTTTTATTCTCCAATCTCTTCATTATCTACATGATCGCGTCCCAAAAACTAGCCCACCAAATTCCTACGACTACACTTTCAGCATTTACCATTGGCTTTCTATTTAATTAATGTTGTAGCAAATAATTATACTTTTACAATGTCCTTCATCTGTAATTTCCCCACTCATTCCCCACAACATAGCTCGCTGTGTTTTCTTCACAACTCACTTTCCAGCTTAGCAGATTTGAATAATTCACAGATTTTCATCTATCATTAATATTGATCATATAGCTGAGGACGCAAGAGTCAAGCGTATTTTATCGTCATATGTTCCAGATAGAACAATGAAATTCTTAAAGGCCTGTCTCACGAGTCTGCGGTCATTGGCGGCGAAACGGGAAGAATCTGCCGCCATAGACCGCGCACTCGTGAGAACGTACAATTCCGGGGCCGTGCGGCGGTGTTCCCAACACCGCACGGTGCTAAAATAAAACCGACAATGTCGAAAACTATATACTCACCGCACAACCTCCACCAGTGATGCAAGAGTGCGGCACGGCCGCCCGCACGGGCCGCCGCCAGTGTGGCTCGAGCGCCGTGCGTCAAACCTCCACTGCCACAGCCTCCGCCAGTGAGGCACGTGTGCGGCACGGCCGCAGGCACAGCCACCGCTACAGCGCCGCGATCAGGATGGCCGCCGCCACAGCCGCCGCTCGTGAGTCACGTGCGGCGGGCCGACGTCATCGCAGTCGGCCCGCCCTTTTTTTAACTTACCGCAAGCACGTGGGACCCGCCGTGTTTGAATTACTCAGCCCCCGCACAGCATCCGTGCGGCGCTCCAGTGGATAGGCTCGGCGCTCTCGCCGTTGCCGCGCGGTCCCCGCTACCGGCGACGCCGCGCTTCACCGCCGATGACCGCAAACAGGTAAGACAGAGCCTTTACTTGCAGCAGCACAACAGAATATATAACATAGTACACTGTAAAAAATCTAATAAACAAGAGAGAAAAAAAAGTTCAGAGTGTGTATATATACGCATACTCACAAATACACATATATATAGATCATAAATATGTATATATATATATATGTATATGTGCGTGTGTATGTATGTATGTATATATATATATATATACATGTATACACACACACACACACACACACACATATATATATATATACACACATGCACACATACGTACACACAATAATACGACAAGAGACATGAGACAAGAGACATTTTTTGTCACATGCACCAATTGCTACAGTGAAATTTGGGGGTCAATGGACAGCCATACGAATAGAAAGAGAAGAACAGAACACGATAGTCTTTAACATAAACATCCCCCACACACCGGAATCAAAGTTTCCCACTGTGAGGGAAGGCCCAAAGTTCAGTCATCCGCCTCTTTGATGTTCTTTGATGTTCACCCGTGGTCGGGGCCTCCCGAAGCCCCCCGCAATCGCCGCTACGGGTGGCCCGATGTTCAGGCCCTCTCGCCTGGATGATGCAACTCCGATGTCGGAACGGGAGAACATCCTCAGCGACTTAGACATCCGAATCGGCCACTTCCTAAGACCACAGGCCGCGCTGGGCGGAGATTCACGCTGGCGGCCCTCGGCAAAGGAATCCCAGGACTCCACGATGTTGAAGTCAGCGCCGCCCACGCTGGAAGCTCTACAAACCACAGCTCCATGATGTTGAAGCAGCAGGCCCAACACTACGGAGCTTCAAGCTGCGATCCCAGGTAAGGCATCGCCCGCTCAGTGGTGAATCCAGTGCTGCACCACCGCTGAAGCTTTGGCCGGTCCCCGGCAGGAAAGGCCATGCCAATCCAGTTGGTAGGCCGCAAAGGGGGGGGGGGGTCGAAGCTGCCACCATGCGGCGCCCCTAGTGTGACAATATTAGTGCAATAAGAACAATAGTCTATGTAGTTCAGAGCTTATTTGAGGTTGTAGTGTTTAATAGCCGAATGGCTGTAGGGAATAAGCTGTTGCTAAACCTGACATCATAGTTTTCAGGCACGTGTACCTTCTTCCCAATGGCAAGGGGTGAAATGAGTGTGTGGCCAGGATGGTGTGGGAATCTGATTATGCTGGCTGTCTTTTTGAGGCAGCAATTCCGGTAAATCCTTTCGATGATGGAGAGGTCAGAGCCGGTGATGGGTTGGGCAGTGTTCACACCTTTTTGCAGTCTTCTTCATTCATAGCCATTCAAGTTCCGAACCAGGCCGTGATGCAACCAGTCAATATGCTCTCCACTGTCCACCTGTAGACGTTCAAGAGAATCCTCATTGAGATACCAAATCTCCACAATCTTCCGAGGAAGTAGAGGCGTTGATGTGCTTACTTTATAAATCCATCACTGTGCTGGATCCAGGAAAGATCTTCGGAAATATGCATGCCCAGGAATTTGAAGTTTTTGACTCTGTACACCATATGTAAACATGATCGTGGGTCCTCATCCTTCCCCTTCCAAAGTCAACAATCAGTTCATTGGTTTTACCGATATTGAGACCCAAAACTAATTCCAGTGCAGCACTGTGCAAGCATCTCCAGTGCAGCACTGCTAACAGCCTGTAGATCTGAAAAGTATCATGTAATTCCCAGTCTTTTCCCTCTATCTTTTACCTAATTGTCTACCTTTACAAATATACTACTTCTCATATTTCCTCAGTGACAACCTTTATTTTATCTTATCAAATGGCTTTCCAAAAATCCATATGTACTAAATCAATCAGTTTCCCATCATTGACTCTGCTAGCTTCAACCTTGAAAACTCAACATAATTTGTCAAACATATTTTTCCTCTATATATAGCAATGTTACAAAATTTTGAGATTTTAAAAATAAAGTCTGCAATTTATCCCATCAGATAAAGCATAAAAAGAAGTTTAATTTGACACCTAATTCACTTTCATATCTTCAGTATTAAAGATGTTATGGCCATTTTCATACTCGGTAATTAGCATCTTGTTCCCTATTGCTTTTCCATTGACTTAACACAAAAGCTGTGATCGAGGACAGTTAAAAGCCCATAACTTTCTTAAAAATTAAGATAACTGAAAGAAATTTTCAGTTATTATAGATTGAAGCATTCTGAAACAAACATGAAACAATCTTACTTAGAAGACATGAAAGTAAAGCATATAATTAGTTAGTTACCTAATTGTAGCTAACTACAAAATTCAATTACTAGATCTAAACATCTATCAATTTCTTAAGAATAGATTAACATTTTTAAATAGCCTAAGTGTCCAAATAACATTCACACAATAATTCACAATATAACATAATTTTTAAATCTAATTTTCATGAATTTACAGGCCAAATGGAAGGAATTGAATGTTTAATACCTGTAAATTAATGGACATTTAAATCATCTTGTGAGTGAGGATTTCTGGAACGCGATCATTTGGAACGTTCATTTGCGGTGAATTTAACCCCGTATCGGCATGAAAAATACTGCCGTTAGTTCGGGGAATAAAATCACCGTGTCGCATGAAAAAATGTGAATTAAAGGCTTCTTAAGAAGCACTTTTATACATTTAAAGAAACCACTTTCGTTTACCTGTCCCGTGTGTGAAATCCGTCCCCGTTATCGGCGTTGACGCTTCAGGAGCTGCTTTTAAAATTACTCCAGCGCTGACATTGACGATTTAATAAAAATAAAAAATTCACAAAACGCCACTAAACATAGAAACATAGAAACATAGAAATTAGGTGCAGGAGTAGGCCATTCGGCCCTTCGAGCCTGCACCGCCATTCAATATGATCATGGCTGATCATCCAACTCAGTATCGCGTACCTGCCTTCTCTCCATACCCTCTGATCCCTTTAGCCACAAGGGCCACATCTAGCTCCCTCTTAAATATAGCCAATGAACTGGCCTCGACTACCCTCTGTGGCAGAGAGTTCCAGAGATTCACCACTCTCTGTGTGAAAAAAGTTCTTCTCATCTCGGTTTTAAAGGATTTCCCCCTTATCCTTAAGCTGTGACCCCTTGTCCTGGACTTCCCCAACATCGGGAGCAATCTTCCTGCATCTAGCCTGTCCAACCCCTTAAGAATTTTGTAAGTTTCTATAAGATCCCCTCTCAATCTCCTAAATTCTAGAGAGTATAAACCAAGTCTATCCAGTCTTTCTTCATAAGACAGTCCTGACATCCCAGGAATCAGTCTGGTGAACCTTCTCTGCACTCCCTCTATGGCAATAATGTCCTTCCTCAGATTTGGAGACCAAAACTGTATGCAATACTCCAGGTGTGGTCTCACCAAGACCCTGTACAACTGCAGCAGAACCTCCCTGCTCCTATACTCAAATCCTTTTGCTATGAAAGCTAACATACCATTCGCTTTCTTCACTGCCTGCTGCACCTGCATGCCTACTTTCAATGACTGGTGTACCATGACACCCAGGTCTCGCTGCATCTCCCCTTTTCCTAGTCGGCCACCATTTAGAAAATAGTCTGCTTTCCTGTTTTTGCCACCAAAATGGATAACCTCACATTTATCCACATTATACTGCATCTGCCAAACATTTGCCCACTCATCCAGCCTATCCAAGTCACCTTGCAGTCTCCTAGCATCCTCCTCACAGCTAACACTGCCCCCCAGCTTAGTGTCATCCGCAAACTTGGAGATATTGCCTTCAATTCCCTCATCCAGGTCATTAATATATATTGTAAATAGCTGGGGTCCCAGCACTGAGCCTTGCGGTACCCCACTAGTCACTGCCTGCCATTGTGAAAAGGACCCGTTTACTCCTACTCTTTGCTTCCTGTTTGCCAGCCAGTTCTCTATCCACATCAATACTGAACCCCCAATGCCATGTGCTTTAAGTTTGTATACTAATCTCTTATGTGGGACCTTGTCGAAAGCCTTCTGGAAGTCCAGATACACCACATCCACTGGTTCTCCCCTATCCACGCTACTAGTTACATCCTCGAAAAATTCTATTAGATTCGTCAGACATGATTTACCTTTCGTAAATCCATGCTGACTTTGTCCAATGATTTCACCACTTTCCAAATGTGCTGCTATCCCATCTTTAATAACTGACTCTAGCAGTTTCCCCACTACCGATGTTAGACTAACTGGTCTGTATTTCCCCGTTTTCTCTCTCCCTCCCTTCCCTAGGAACGATTCTTCAGCCAACGCTTGTACTCCAACGAAATATAATTCAGGACAAGGGAGGAGAAACCGCGTATTAACCCCGCCCCCCTTAAAGGCGGCAAAATCGCGCACACGGCCAGTGGCAGAATTACAGCGCGACTGAAGGTAAGTTTTGTAACATACCTACTATATAACAAACATAACAAATGAAGATTTGTATATGATAGTGGAAGAGTGATGGCAGCAAGTATTCGCAATAAGCATGATTTTTATATGTAATACATTGTGGTTTATAGTTCTGTGATAATTTGGCTGCAATGCTCATTAATTAAAAAAATAATTATTCTAAAACCGTCTGGTTCACCTGTGATTGGAATTCTTCGGAAAAATGTACTCAACCTGAGACTCAATCAACTGGTAAAAAAAAACACTATCTTTTCTGCGGTCATTTATTTTCGGTAACACAAATGTATAATGACCAAAATATGGTGAGTAATTGGTGTGTATGGTGTGTATATGTCATACTTGGCTTATTTTATAAGATTGTGAAACTCAATTTTGTTTCCTTGGGTTTCTTAATCTTTGATTTTACTAGGTTATGAGCTTTTCACTGAAGTCAACCAACAACTCAGCTGGAGAGAGAGTAATTATATGGGCTTCTCGCAATAGGGGAGAAATTATATTGGAGAATAAAGACATGGCAGAGAAATTGTGTGTCTGTATTCCTGGGAGAAAACACAAAAAGCCACCAGGAAATATTGGAGGATTCCAAGTCAAGGTTAAATGAAAAGTTGTATTTGAAATAGGAACCTTTTTTTGTCATACTTTGAGGGTTTAAAGGAACTACCTATTGACTGAGGGCACTTGACAGTAGGTGGGGAGCCGCTTTTATTCTGTTTTGTTACTTTATTATTATTAAAATGGCACATCAATGCAGACCACATCATCAAGAAAGGACAACAACGCCTATACTTCCTTAGACAGCTCAAAAAGTTCAGAGTCCACAAACACCTCCTGCTCCGCTTCTATCAATCCATCATTGAAAGCATCATCACTTCCTCAATCACAGTCTGGTACGGAAACACTGACAGTCATTCACTACATAGAATACAGCGCATTGTCTCCAAGGCCTCTAGGATTATCAATTCTCCCCTCCCCTCAATCCATTCCATTTACCTCCAATGTACCTCAAAACGGGCAACAAAGATCATCTCGGACCCCTCCCATCCAGCAAACCACCTTTTCCAGTCTCTCCCTTCAGGGAGGCGCCTTAGGTCACTTGCTACAAAATCCACCCGTTTTAAAAACAATTTCTTCCCCTCAGCAATAAGAACTCTTAATTCCCTCCAATAACCTTTTGACTTTGATGTATACAGTGTCTTGTCTATGGTTTTTGTCTGTTCTTTTGCATTATGTATTGTTGGTGAGATTTGTGATTTGTGATGTGGTATGGATGCACTTTATTATTATGATTTGTGTTGTTATTAGTGTTAATGTGACTAAAGCAGTGTACCATCATGTACCGGACCCAAATACCACCAACCCTGGTCGTGTGGCAAATAAAGATTCTATCTATCTATCTATTTATATTTGTGATATGTTTGTATTGTGAACACATTAGCTGCCAAGGGGTGTTTAGGGAGGGTGGGTAAGGGTTATTTTGTTATTATATATTAAAAAAACAAAGTGGAGGAAAATATAATGCAATACGTCAGATGTACTGTATTTTTTTTCCTCCAATAAAAATAAATTAAAAAAAATGAAGAGCTCAAAGAAATTAGCATAAGTTTTTTTTTTTAAAGCAGCGTTAGAGAAATTAATAGAACATAGAACAGTACATCACAAGAACAGGCCCTTAGGCCCAGAATACTGAACATGATGCCAACTAACCTCCCTGCCTGCATGTGATCCATACAGTTCCATTTCAAGCATATCCATGTGACTAACTAAAAGTTTTTTAAACACTACTATCGTATCAGCATCTACCACATCCCTGGCAGCATATTCCAGACAGCCATCATTCTCTGTAAAATAAACTTGCTCCCCACATCTATTTTAAACATTGCCTCTCTCCTCTTAAAGCTATGCCCACCAAACTTCAACATTTGCAACCTGGGAATAGGTTCTAACTAAATTATAGACTGAATGTGGATAAATGCCCAGGATCTGACCTGCATCCCATGGTTTTGAAAAAAGGTGGTTGTGGAGTTACAAAGGACAAAGGACATTTATTGTCACATACAGTTAGTCGATGTACTATCAACTATCGATGCGCCATGTTCCAAAATTCCATGTTTTCTAGAAAGGTTTCAACAGTAAGGTGGATAACAAATGTAACCCTATATTTAGGAAAGGGGAGAGGAGGAACTAAAAACCAATTAACCTGATGTCACTAGTAGGGAGAATGCTGGACTTATTATGAAGGAAGTGGTAGAGGGCATTTGGAAAATGGTAATAGGATTGGTCAGAGTAAATATTTATAAAAAGTAATCATTTTTGACAAATTTATTGATCTTGCAAATAACAGAATAAATAAGGCTGGACCAATTGATATGTTGTATGTGGACTTCTTGAAGATCATTTAAGAGAATATTAAGAAATATTGGAGGATAATATGGATAATACACTGGTATGAATTGAGGGCTAGTTAAAAGACAGAAAACAGAATAGGAAGAAATGTGTCATTTCATGTTGGGAAGTGGTGATGTGTAGGGTACCACAGGGATCAATGCTGAAGCAACGTGATGGGGATCACAGGTATTATCTACAAGTTTACCAATAATGAACAGTCAATGGCTGTATGGGCTGGAACGGCAATGCAGGGGGAGCTTCAGGGGGAAGTTCACAGACCAAGTGACTAGGCAAAAACCTGGTAGTATTCAACGTATTCAAGAGAGTTTTAGATATAGCTCTTAGAGCTAACGGAATCAAGGGCTATGGGGGAAAAGCAGGGACAGGGTACTGATTCTGGATGATCAGCCATGATCAAACATAATATGGAAAGGAAACTGAGGTGATTTACTTTGGGAGAGAAAAACATAGAAAGTCGGGTTGTTTGTTTTAAATGGCGAAGGGCCAAATGACATTGGGTACAGAGGGACATGTGTGGCCTTGTACATAAACGACTGAGTGCAGGTTTAATAATCAGCTTGGAGTGCATATGGTAGATTGGCTTTTATTACAAGATGATTTGAGTGCAAGCTTAGAAACATCTTGTACCAATTATATAGAGTCCTGGTGAGATTACATCTGAAATATTGTATACAGGTCTCCCAATGTAAGAAACATTTTATTTGTAATGGAGGGAATGCAGCAGAGGTTCACGAAGGGGATCACTTGAGGGGGGGTTAAGCAAACTAGGCCTGTCCTCTGTGTAAGAAGGATCTGCAGATGCTAGTTTAAACCGAAGATAGATTCAAAAAGCTGGAGCTACTCAGTGGGTCAGACAGCATCTCTGGAGAATAGGAATAGGTGACGTTTCGGGTCTGAAGAAGGGTCTTGACCTGAAACATTGCTTATTCCTTTTCTCCAGCAATGCTGTCTGACCCGTTGAGTTTCTCCAGCTTTTTGTATCAATCTTAGGCCTCACCTAAATTTAGAAGGATGAGAGGTAATCTCATTGAACTGTACAAAGTTCAGAAGGGTGTCTAGATATAAGGTTACAATCTCGATAATAGGAGCAGCCAGCCAGGTTGTAGATGAGAAGAAATTTCTTCAAGCAGATAATCTCCAAAATGATCCACCCAAGAGGGTTGTGGAAGCTCGGTCTTGGAGTATATTTAAAATAGGTGTCAATAGATTTGTAGTTGTTAGGAGAATTGAGGGTTATGGAGTTAGTGCAATGAAGTGGTGCTGAGGTAACTGATCACCCATGATCTTGTTGAATGGCAGAATATGTAGGAGTGGACAAATGCCTTACTCCTGTTTATTTGTTGGTTCTCTTTGGGATAGAATCACTCTCAGTATCAATCTCCCACGAGAGCTTTGACAGATTGACTCAGAAGTAATATATTGTCCTGTAACCTTGATATTAGAGCAGATTTGTCTGAATTATTTGCAGTTAGAGTTAGACAGCAAGTTTAGTTATTCAACCAGCCATGTGTGCTACTCGGAGAATAATTATCAGTAGGTCTCTTGAAGCTTTACTTCTTGTTATAGTGACATTGATTTTACATGTCTTTTGAATGCGTGTGACATGGCAATCACAACAATCATCTTCCTGAATGATATGAAGCCTCTTGGTAAGTTGACCTGTTACAGGCAACTGCCTGGTATGGAGACCAGATGCTTGAGGTGTCACCTTCTACTGGGAAGTCCACTGTTTTGCACGAAAAGTTCAAGGAACAATAACCATTACATCCAAAGAAGAAATGGTAAAATTTTCTGCTCAATGGTTTTCTCTCAGAGATGTGATGATGCTTCCAAATTTTCCACCTCATTAAACACAGAGACACCAGATCAGCCATGCATTAAGTGCTCGGATTTTTATGATTCTTCACAGCTGTGGAGTCTGCATAATGTTTTCATTGATCAGGTTTTAACAAGGCAGTAATGAGCATAGCAATGTTCAAATCAGCACTAGGAAGGTCCTCTCATATTACTTATTGAATCATACGTTGAGAGAAGAAATCGAGTGGACACATTTACCAAAAATAGGGAAACTATCTTCCCTTCTAAATTGAATTAATTGCATTTCTAAATAGGTTTACAAACTGCATAAATATACCCAATTTTGCTTCTGCTATCAATACACTCTGTTACACTATTCCCACTTTTACAACTTTCCCTTGGAAAATGATGTGAAAAAGTGGAAGGATTTGTAGATTGACTAATGCATTACCTCTGTGGACACATCTATCATATTTACTGATAGGTAGCTCGACTTGGAAGGGTACAGAGGGGAGAGTGACCTTCCTCACAACTTTTATAACGTGGAGGTGTCAGCCTCGACTGACACAAATCACATGTCCCTCAACATTTCAGAGCTGAGCCACCTGTCCTTGCTCATCAGGGCAGTTTGAAGTAGGAGTTGAATCTAGCACCGCTTGATACATTGCTAGAAATGCTACTGTCAGAACTTCATTCCACTACCAGATTGCCTACAAAACATACTATCCTCAACAAATTGTGCAAAATGCGTTGATTATTTTTCATACAACTTAATGAGGTACGAGTAGAACAGTACTCAATATTGATCCCTGTCCAGTATCATTCCCTCTAATGGGCCCTTTTGATACATTAGTGTTTCAGTGCAGATGCAGTAACCGTTTCCTTACATTGTACAATAGGGCACTGAGGACAGTGGAAATAACTGTAGCAAGCTAACTCAAATTATATCATGTGACACATTAGGACAGAAAAAAAAAGAGATGCAGAGGAGAGTTTCCACGCGCCAATTTGTGTAGCAGTAATCCAAACAAAATCCAAGTGTCATGGTCATTACTATTCTTTGGGCAGGTAGCCACAATAGTAGCAGCACATCAGGAAAATTTAGTCAGTATATGCCTTGGAGCAGTTTTGAAAAGTGGAATCACAGCCTGTCACGTCAGGTACTTCCAGGCAAGAATTTATTTCAAGTTTTATTTCCCACAATATGCAGTCCAGAATTGAATAGCTGCTGACTCCACTGAAATCAACAATTATCTAATTACTGATTCCGAGGTGCACTTACAGTCAAGGACATGCTTACTTCTGGATGTATAGGTACCATTAGTATCAGAGGTAACATTTGCGAATTCTGGAACACAGGAAAAAACCTCCCGGGGTTTTCCATATTGCTATTGAGATGTCGTATGGATATTGGACAGATGGATGACAGTCAGTGGGATAACAGCCTAAAAGAACTCAAGATCTTATCCTAAATTCTAGTGGTTTGGTTCATGCTCTATCAGAATTGTACTTAAAGGAGAAGAAAATCATCAAAGCTCTTACTGTGACTGATAGAAGCGCTCAGGCATAATTGAGAGGATATTATCATAGATAACCATATAACCATATAACCATATAACCATTACAGCACGGAAACAGGCCATCTCGGCCCTTCAAGTCCGTGCCGAACATTTTTTGTTTTTTGCTTTTTGTAAATAAATACTTCCCCCTAGTCCCATCTACCTGCACTCAAACCATAATCCTCCATTCCTTTCCCGTCCATATACCCATCCAATCTATTTTTAAAGGATAAAATCGAACCAGCCTCCACCACTTCCACTGGAAGCTCATTCCACACAGCTACCACTCTCTGAGTAAACAAGTTCCCCCTAATGTTACCCCTAAACTTCTGTCCCTTAATTCTCAAGTCATGTCCCCTTGTTGGAATCTTCCCTACTCTCAATGGAAAAAGCTTATCCACGTCAACTCTGTCTAACCCGCTCATAATTTTAAAGACCTCTATCAAGTCCCCTCTTAACCTTCTGCGCTCCAAAGAATAAAGACCTAACTTGTTCAACCTTTCTCTGTAACTTAGTTGCTGAAACCCAGGCAACATTCTAGTAAATCTCCTCTGTACTCTCTCTATTTTGTTGACATCCTTCCTATAATTAGGCGACCAAAATTGTACTCCATACTCCAGAATTGGCCTCACCAATGCCTTGTACAATTTTAACATTACATCCCAACTTCTATATTCAATGCTCTGATTTATAAAGGCCAGCACACCAAAAGCTTTCTTTACCACCCTATCTACATGAGATTCCACCCTCAGGGAACTATGCACAGTTATTCCTAGATCCCTCTGTTCAACTGCATTCCTCAATTCTCTACCATTTACCATGTACGTCCTATTTTGATTTGTCCTGCCGAGATGTAGTACCTCACATTTATCAGCATTAAACTCCATCTGCCATCTTTCAGCCCACTCTTCCAAATGGCCTAAATCTCTCTGTAGACTTTGAAAATCGACTTCATTATCCACCACACCACCTATCTTAGTATCATCTGCATACTTACTAATCCAATTTTCCACACCATCATCCAGATCATTGATGTACATGACAAACAACAGTGGACCCAACACAGACCCCTGAGGCACCCCACTAGTCACCGGCTTCCAACCTGACAAACAGCCATCCACCATTACTCTCTGGCATCTCCCATTCAGCCACTGTTGAATCCATCTTGCTACTCCACCATTAATACCCAACAATTTAATCTTCTTAACCAACCTTCCATGAGGAACCTTGTCAAAGGCCTTACTGAAGTCCATATAGACAACATCCACTGCTTTACCCTCATCAATTTCCCTAGTAACCTCTTCGAAAAATTCTAGAAGATTAGTCAGACATGACCTTCCAGGCACAAATCCATGTTGACTGTTCCTAATCAGACCCTGCTTATCCAGATGCTTATATATATTATCTCTAAGTATCCTTTCCATTAATTTGCCCACAACTGACGTCAAACTAACAGGCCTATAATTGCTAGGTTTACTCTTAGAACCCTTTTTAAACAACGGAACAACATGCGCAGTACGCCAATCCTCCGGCACTATTCCTGTTTCTAATGACATTTGAAATATTTCTGTCATAGTTAGCAGTTAGTTAGCAGTCTTGTTGTGCGTGCCCCCTTGGGCAAGAGTGACCATAATATGGTTGAGTTCTTCATTAGGATGGAGAGTGACATTGTTAATTCAGAAACAACGGTTCTGAACTTAAAGAAAGGTAACTTTGAGGGTATGAGACGTGAATTGGCCAAGATTGACTGGCAATTAGTTCTAAAAGGGTTGACGGTGGATATGCAATGGAAGGCATTTAAAGACTGCATGGATGAACTACAAAAATTGTTCATCCCAGTTTGGCAAAATAATAAATCAGGGAAGGTAGTACATCCGTGGATAACAAGGGAAATCAGGGATAGTATCAAAGCAAAAGATGATGCGTACAAATTAGCCAGAAAAAGCAGCATACCAGAGGACTGGGAGAAATTCAGAGACCAGCAGAGGAGGACAAAGGGCTTAATTAGGAAAGGGAAAATAGATTATGAAAGAAAACTGGCAGGGAACATAAAAACTGACTGCAAAAGTTTTTATAGATATGTGAAGAGAAAGAGATTAGTTAAAACAAATGTAGGTCCCTTGCAGTCAGAAACAGGTGAATTGATCATGGGGAACAAGGTTATGGCGGACCAATTGAATAACTACTTTGGTTCCGTCTTCACTAAGGAAGACCTAAATAATCTGCATAGGAGATGGAGGAACTGAGTGAAATCCAGGTTAGTCGGGAAGTGGTGTTGGGTAAATTGAATGGATTAAAGGCCGATAAATCACCAGGGCCAGATAGGCTGCATCCCAGAGTACTTAAGGAAGTAGCTCCAGAAATAGTGGATGCATTAATGATAATTTTTCAAAACTCTTTAGATTCTGGAGTAGTTCCTGAGGATTGGAGGGTAGCAAAGGTAACCCCACTTTTTAAGAAGGGAGGGAGAGAGAAAACGGGGAATTACAGACCAGTTAGTCTAACATCGGTAGTGGGGAAACTGCTAGAGTCAGTTATTAAAGATGGGATAGCAGCACATTTGGAAAGTGGTGAAATCATTGGACAAAGTCAGCATGGATTTACGAAAGGTAAATCGTGTCTGACGAATCTTATAGAATTTTTCAAGGATGTAACTAGTAGAGTGGATAGAGGAGAACCAGTGGATGTGTTGTATCTGGACTTTCAGAAGGCTTTCGACAAGGTACCACATAAGAGATTAGTATACAAACTTAAAGCACATGGTATTGGGGGTTCAGTATTGATGTGGATAGAGAAATGGCTGGCAAACAGGAAGCAAAGAGTAGGAGTAAACGGGTCCTTTTCACAATGACAGGCAGTGACTAGTGGGGTACCGCAAGGCTCAATGTTGGGACCCCAGCTATTTACAATTTATATTAATGAACTGGATGAGGGAATTGAAGGCAACATCTCCAAGTTTGCGGATGACACTAAGCTGGGGGGCAGTGTTAGCTGTGAGGAGGATGCTAGGAGACTGCAAGGTGACTTGGATAGGCTGGGTGAGTGGGCAAATGTTTGGCAGATGCAGTATAATGTGGATAAATGTGAGGTTATCCACTTTGGTGGCAAAAACAGGAAAGCAGACTATTATCTAAATGGTGGCCGATTAGGAAATGGGGAGATGCAGCGAGACCTGGGTGTCATGGTACACCAGTCATTGAAAGTAGGCATGCAGGTGCAGCAGGCAGTGAAGAAAGCGAATGGTATGTTAGCTTTCATAGCAAAAGGATTTGAGTATAGGAGCAGGGAGGTTCTACTGCAGTTGTACAGGGTCTTGGTGAGACCACACCTGGAGTATTGCGTACAGTTTTGGTCTCCAAATCTGAGGAAGGGCATTATAGCCATAGAGGGAGTGCAGAGAAGGTTCACCAGACTGATTCCTGGGATGTCAGGACTTTCATATGACTTATACTTGCTAGAATTTAGGAGATTGTGAGGGGATCTTATAGCAACGTACAACATTCTTATGGGGTTGGACAGGCTAGATGCAGGAAGATTGTTCCCGATGTTGGGGAAGTCCAGGACAAGGGGTCACAGCTTAAGGATAAGGGGGAAATCTTTTAGGACCGAGATGACAAAAACATTTTTCACACAGAGAGTGGTGAATCTCTGGAATTCTCTGCCACAGAAGGTAGTTGAGGCCAGTTCATTGGCTATATTTAAGAGGGAGTTAGGTGTGGCCCTTGTGGCTAAAGGGATCAGGGGGTATGGAGAGAAGGCAGGTACGGGATACTGAGTTGGATGATCAGCCATGATCATATTGAATGGCGGTGCAGGCTCGAAGGGCCGAATGGCCTACTCCTGCACCTATTTTCTATGTATCTATGTATCTATAGCCCCTGCTATTTCTACACTAACTTCCCTCAATGTCCTCGGGAATATCCTGTCAGGACCTGGAGACTTATCCGTTTTCATATTTTTCAAAAGTGTCCGCACCTCCTCTTCTTTGAATCTCATAGTTACCATTGCTACTCTGCTTGTTTCCCTTACCTCACATAATTCCATATCCTTCTCATTGGTGAATACCGAAGAAAAGAAATTGTTCAATATCTCCCCCATCTCTTTTGGCTCTGCAGATAGCTCTGACTCTCTAATGGACCAATTTTATTCCTTGTTATCCTTTTGCTATTAATATAGCTGTAGAAAACCTTTGGATTTACTTTCACCTTACTTGCCAAAGCAACCTCATATCTTCTTTTAGCTTTTCCAATTTCTTTCTTAATATTCTTTTTACTCCTCAAGCACCTAATTTACTCCATGCTGCCTATAATTATTGTAGATCTCTCTCTTTTTCCGAACCGTGTCCAATTTCCCTTGAAAACCATGGCTCTTTCCAATTTTTACTATTTCCTTTCAACCGAACAGGGACATAAAGATTCTGTACTCTTAAAATTTCACCTTTAAATGTCCTCCATTTCTCTTCTACATCCTTCCCATAAAACAACATGTCCCAATTCACTCCTTTTAAATCCTTTCGCATCTCCTCAAAGTTAGCCTTTCTCCAATCAAAAATCTCAACCCTAGGTCCAGTTCTGACCCTCTCCATAATTATATTGAAACTAATGGTATTGTGATCACTGGACCCGAAGTGCTCCCCGACGCTTACCTCCGCCACCTGCCCTGTATCATTTCCTAACAGGAGGTCCAGCACTGCCCTTCTCAAGTAGGTACCTCTATGTATTGCTGCAAAAAACTATCCTGCACACATTTTACAAACTCCAAACCATCCAGCCCTTTTGAACACCTCCGGTCGGTCCGCAATAACCAACCTGAACTCCCGGTGGCTCAGCACTTCAACTCCCCCTCCCATTCCGTATCTGACCTCTCTGTCCTGGGTCTCCTCCATGGCCACAGCGAGCAACACCGTAAATTGGAGGAAATGCACCTCATATTCCGCTTGGGCAGTCTACACCCTGGTGGCCTGAACGTTGAATTCTCCCAATTCTGCTAGCCCTGGCTGTCCCCTCCCCTTCATCAGCCATCTGGTTGTCTCCTCCCCTCCCCCCACCCTCGGGCTCCTCCTCCTCCTTTTCCTTTTTTCCTTTCTTCTCCCCACCCCCTATCAGTCTGAAGAAGGGTTTCGGCCCGAAACGTTACCTATTTCCTTCGCTCCATAGATGCTGCTGCACCCGCTGAGTTTCTCCAGCATTTTTGTGTACCAGCCCTTTTACAGAATGTGTTTCCCAGTCTATGTGTGGAAAATTGAAATCTCCCACAATCACTACCTTGTGCTTACTACTAATATCTGCTATCTCCTTACATATTTGCTCTTCCAATTCTCGCTCCCCATTTGGCGGTCTATAATACACCCCTATAAGTGTTGCTACACCTTTCCCATTTCTCAGCTCCACCCAAATAGCCTCCCTAGACGAGCCCTCTAATCTATCGTGCCAAAGCACTGCTGTAATATCTTCCTTGACAAGCAATGCAACACCCCCACCTCTTGCCCCTCCAATTCTATCACCCCTGAAGCAACAAAATCCTGGAATATTTAGTTTCCAATCACAGCCCTCCTGCAACCATGTTTCACTGATCACCACAACATCATACTTCCAGGTGTCAATCCAGACTCTAAGCTCATCCACCTTTCTTACAATGCTCCTAGCATTAAAATATACACATTTAAGAAATCCACCACCACTTATTCTCTGTTTATTAACTTTTTCTTCTTTCTCCCCTAGATTTTGGGTCCGTGTCCTTCCCTTCTCTGCCTCCTGCCTCCCACATTTTCTACTATCTTTCTCTATTTGAGTCCCTCCCCCCAACCGTTCTAGTTTAAATTCTCCCCAGTAGCCTTTGCAAATCTCCCCGCCAGGATATTGGTTCCCCTCGGGTTCAAGTGCAACCCGTCCTTTCTGTACAGGTCACACCTTCCCCAAAAGAGGTCCCAATGATCCAGCATTTGAATCCCTGCCCGCTGCACCAGTTCCTCAGCCATGCATTTATCCTCCACCTCATTTCATTCCTACTCTCACTGTCGCGTGGCACAGGTAGTAATCCTAAGATTGTTACCTTTGCGGACCTTCTCCTTAACTCTCCTCCCAACTCCCTAAATTCTCCTTTCAGGACCTCTTCTCTTTTTCTGCCTATGTCATTGGTACCTATATGTACAACAACCTCAGGCTCCTCTCCCTCCGATTTCAGGATATCTTGCACGCGTTCAGACACATCCCTGACCCTGGCACCAGGGGGGCAAACTACCATCCGGGTCTCCTGACTGCGTCCACAGAATCGCCTATCCGACCCCCTAACCATAGAGTCCCCTATTACTATTGCCCTCCTCTTCTTTTCCCTACCCTTCTGAGCAATAGGGCCGGTCTCTGTGCCGGAGGCCCGGCCGCTGTCGCTACCCCCAGGAAGGCTGTCCCCCCCAACAGTACTCAAACAGGAGTACTTATTTTCAAGGTGTACAGCCACCGGGGTACTCACTAGTCCCTGCCTCTGCCCCTTGCCCTTCCTAACCGTGACCTACTTGTCTGCCTCCCGTGGTCTTGGAGTGGCCACCTCCCTATAACTCCTTTCTATGACCTCCTCACTCTCCCTGAT
Organism: Malacoraja senta; assembly: GCA_038087875.1. Taxonomy (NCBI): domain Eukaryota; kingdom Metazoa; phylum Chordata; class Chondrichthyes; order Rajiformes; family Rajidae; genus Malacoraja; species Malacoraja senta. Next base: position 175,842,488 of record CM075977.1, read on the forward strand.
CAGACAGAGGTCATCGAGCTGTTGCTCCAGGTTCCTAACACGGTCCCTTAGGAACCCCATCTCTTCGCACCTGATTAATAATATACATTATTAATCACATATGTTATCAATTGAATGATATAGTGTATAACAACATAATATTTGGTTGAGGGATACAGCATGGAAACAGGCCCTTCAGTCCACTGAGTCCACGTCGACCATCGATCACGCTAGTTCTATGTTAACCCACTTTCTCATCCACTCCCTATACATTAAGGGCATTTTTTTACAGAGGCCAATGAACCTACAAACCTGCACATCCTTGGGATGTGGGAGGAAACTGGAGCACCCGGAGGAAACCGAATCGATCACAGGGAGAACGTGAAAATTCCGCACAGTCAGAATCCGAGGTCAGGATCGAACCTGGGTCTCTGGCACTGTGAGGCAGCATGTCTACCTTCTGCACTACTCTGCCATATTGTGGTACTGAAGTGAACTATTATTCTTAAGCAGCATTTTCTTTCACAAACATGGATAGCCAAGTGATCATTACACCTAAAGAGAAAATATAAACATTGTTGTGTAAAAACCATTATCACATAGATGCGCGAAATAGTGTGAAGTATTGATAATAAAGGCTGTCAGTGGTGAAGGTCGGTGTAATTTGGGGAAGAATAACATAAAGATTAGAAACAGAAACATTAAAAATAGGTGCAGGAGGAGGCCATTCGGCCCTTCGAGCCAGCACCGCCATTCTTTGTGATCATGGCTGATCGTCCCCTGTCAATAACCAGTGCCTGCCTTCTCCCCATATCCCTTGACTCCACTAGCCCCTAGATCTCTATCTAACTCTCTCTTAAATCCATCCAGTGACTTGGCCTCCACTGCCCTCTGTGACAGGGAATTCCACAAATTCACAACTCTCTGGGTGAAAAGTTTTTTTCTCACCTCAGTCTTAAATGACCTCCCTTTTATTCTAAGACTGTGGCCCTTGGTTCTGGACTCGCCCCACATTGGGAACATTTTTCCTGCATCTAGCTTGTCCAGTCCTTTTATAATTTTATATTTTTCTATAAGATTCCCCCTCATCCTTCTAAACTCCAGTGAATATATGCCTAGCCTTTTCAATCTTTCCTCATATGACAGTCCCGCCATCCCAGGGATCAATCTCGTGAACCTACGCTGCACTGCCTCAATCACAAGAATGTCCTTCCTCAAATTAGGAGACCAAAACTGTACACAATACTCCAGATGTGCTCACCAGAGCCCTATTGATCGATTGATTGATTTGATTGATTTTTACTTTATTAATCCCCTTATTCAGGGGAAATTCAGATGTCCTTACAGCACACTAATAAAAATACAACATAGCATTAAAGAAGTTTAACATTAAAACATAAAAACATCCCCCCACAATGGTTCCCACTGTGGGGGAAGGCACAAAGTCCAGTCCCCATCCCCATGTCCACCCATAGTCGGGCCTATTGAGGCCTCCACAGTCGCCGCTATGGAGGCTCGATGTTCCTGGCCGTTCTCGCCGGGTGATGGTAATCCGGCGTCGGGAGAACCCTCTCAACGGCCTGGGGTGCCAGGAACGGCCGCCTTCTTACCGGAGACCGTGGCTTCCAAGCCAACAGGCCGCTCTGGACGGAGCTCTACATACTGGCGATCTCGGCGAGAGATCCCAGGCTCCGCGATGTTAAAGTCAGCGCTGCCGCCCGCAGCTGGCCGCTCCACAGACCCGCGGTTCCGCGATGTTTTTATCGGCGGTCCCCGCAGCTGGCCGCTCCACAGACCCGCGGCTCCGCGATGTTTTTGTCGGCAGTCCCCGCAGCTGGCCGCTCCACAGACCCGCGGCTCCGCGATGTTTTTATCGGCGGTCCCAGCATACCGGAGTTCCAGCGTGGTGACCCAAACAAGGCATCGCCCACCCCGCGATAGCGCTCCAGCGCTGTGCCGCCGCCGAAGCCGAGGTTCTGGCCAGGTCCCCTCAGGAAACGCCGCTCCAGGACCCGCTGGTAGGCCGCGAGGACGGGTCGAAGGCGCTGCTCGGAGGAAGGCAACCCCTCCGACCAGGTAGGGACTCGAAAAGCAGTTTCCCCCTTCCCGCCCACCACCCCCCACACATAAAAAGATTAGGCCCCCTGACTGCACCCTCAACATACTAAAAATAATAAAAAAAGAAGGGGAAAAAAGGACAGCTGCAGGACAGCAGCCGTTCAGGACAGCGCCTCCTCCCATACAACTGCAGAAGAACCTCTCTACTCCTATACTGAAATCCTCTTGTTATGAAGGTCAACATTCCATTAGCTTTCTTCACTGCCTGCTGTACTTGTAAGCCAACTTTCAGTGACCGGTGTAGAAGGACGCCCAGATCTCGCTGCACCTCCCCCTTACCTAACCTAACCCCATTGAGATAATAATCTGCCCCCTTGTTTTTGCCGCCAAAGTGGATAACCTCACACTTATCAATATTATACTGCATCTGCCCACTCACTCAACCTGTCCAGGTCACCCTGCAACCTCCTAACATCCTCTTCACAGTTCACACTGCCACCCAGCTTTGTGTCATCCGCAAACTTGCTAGTGTTGCTCCTAATTCCCTCTTCCAAATCATTAATATATATGGTAAACAGTTGCGGCCCCAACACCGAGCCTTGCGGCACTCCACTCGCCAGTGCCTGCCATTCTGAAAAGGGCCCTTTCACTCCTACTCTTTGCTTCCTGTCTGCCAACCAATTTTCTATCCATGTCAACACCCTATCCCCAATACCATGTGCTCTAATTTTAGTCACCAGTCTCCCTTTGCGGGACCTTATCGAAGGCTTTCTGAAAGTCTAAATACACTACATCCACTGGCACCCCTTCATCCATGTTACTTGTCACATCCTCAAATAATTCCAGAAGATTAGTCAAGCATGCTTTCCCTTTCATAAATCCATGTTGACTTGGACTAATCCTTTTACTGCTATCCAAATGCCCCATTATTACCTCTTTAATAATTGACTCCAGCATCTTTCCCACCACCGAAGTCAGGCTAACTAGTCTGTAATTCCCCGTTTTCTCTCTCGCTCCTTTCTTGAAAAGCGGGATAACATTAGCTATCCTCCAATCCACAAGAATTGATCCTGAATCTATTGAACATTGGAAAATGATCACCAATGCATCCACTATGTCTATAGCCACCTCCCTGAGGACCCTGGGATGCTGACCATCAGGCCCAGGGGATTTATCATCCTTCAGTCCCATTAGCCTACCTAATATTATTTCTCGCCTAATGAAAATTTCTTTCATTTCCTCTACTCCCTTAGATCCTCTGTCCTCCAGTACATCTGGGAGATTGTTTGTGTCTTTCTCAGTGAAGACAGATCCGAAATTCCTATTCAACTCTTCCGCCATTTCCTTGTTGCCCATAATAATTTCACCCATGTCTATTCTCCCAATTCTGCTAGCCCTTGCTGTCCCCTCCCCTTCATCAGCCATCTGGTTGTCTCCTCCCCTCCCCCAGCCCTCGGGCTCCTCCTCCGCCTTTTTCCTTTTTTCCTTTCTTCTCCCCACCCCCTATCAGTCTGAAGAAGGGTTTCGGCCCGAAACGTTACCTATTTCCTTCGCTCCATAGATGCTGCTGCACCCGCTGAGTTTCTCCAGCATTTTTGTGTACCTATAATTTCACCCATGTCTGCCTTCAAGGGACCCACATTTGACTTTGCTATTCTTTTTCCCTTAACATATCTAAAGAAGCTTTTACTGTCCTTCTTTATATTCCTGGCCAGCTTCCCTTCGTACTTCATCATTTCAGCCCATATTGCCCGTTTTGTTTTCTTCTGTTGTCCTATAAAGTTTCCCAATCCTCTGGCTTCCGGCTACTCTTTGCTGTGTTATACATCTTTTCTTTTAGTTTTATTCTATCCCTAACTTCTCTTGTCAGCCACGGTTGCCTCCTATTCCCCTTAGAATCTTTTTTGGAATGAAATGATCCTGCGTCTTCTGGATTATGCCCAGAAATTCCTGCCATTGCTGTTCCAACGTCATTCCTGCTAGGATCCCTTTCCAGCCTACCTTGACCAGCTCCCCTCTCATGCCTTCATAGTCCCCTTTGTTCAACTGCATCACTGACACTTCCGATTTAACGTTCTCCTTCTCAAATTGCAGATTAAAACTAATCATATTATGATCACTACCTCCAAGCGGTTCCTTTACCTCGAGTTCTCTTATCATATCTGGTTCATTGGACAACGCTAAATCCAGCATTGCCTTTTCTCTGGTCGGCTCCATTACAAGCTGCTCTAAAAATCCATCTCGGAGGCATTCTCCAAACTCTCTTTCTTGAGGTCCTGAACCAACCTGAGTTTCCCAGTCTACCTGCATATTGAAATCCCCCATCACCACAGTGGCATTACCTTTGTTACATGCCAGTTTTAACTCCTGCTGCAACTTACACCCTACATCCGGGCTACTATTTTGGGTTCAGTAGATAACACCAATTAGTGTCTTCTTGCCTTTACAATTCCTCAACTCAATCCACAGTGACTCTACCTCATCAGTCTGTATGTCTTCCCTCGCAAGGGACTGAATTCCATCCCTCACCAGCAGAGCTACCCCCCCCCCCCTCCTCTGCCCACCTGCCTGTCCTTTCTATAGGATGTATAACCCTGAATATTAAGTTCCCAGGCCCGATCCTCCTGCAGCCACGTCTCAGTAATTCTCACAATGTCATATCTACCAACCTCTAACTGAGCCTCAAGCTCATCTACTTTACTTCTTATACTTCGCGCATTCATATACAATACTTTTAATTCCTTACGCATCTCACCTTTCACATCGATCCCTATTACACTTGGCCATACTCTCCTATTCCTTTGTGAGCTTCCTTTCCCGTTAATTCTGGAGTCATTAACTATCCCATTACTCTCTTTCCCTTTAACTCCGTTCTTGACTATCCCATTTGACACCCCACCCCCCTTATTCAGTTTAAAACCACCTGTGTAGTAGTGGCAAACCTGCCTGCCAGAATGCCGGTCTTCCACATGTTAAGGTGCAATCCGTCCCTTTTGTGCAGTTCCCCCTTCCTCCAAAACAGATCCCAGTGATCTAAGAATCTAAATCTAACTGCCCCCTGCACCAGTTCCTCAGCCACACATTCAGGTCCCATATGACCCAAAACTTCCAATAACTGGCAATCTGCACAAACATGCCTGTAACTTGTTGAGTTTACTTCTATAGTTTAGTTTAGTTTAAACATACAGCGCACAAAAATACCTTTCAGCCAACTGAGTACACGCCGACCAGCAATACCCATACATTTGCATGATCCTACACATTAGGGTCACTTTGTAATTTTTACCGAATCCAATTGACCTACAAACTTGTACGTCTTTGGAGTGTGAGAGGAAACCGGAGCACCCGGAGAAAACCCACACGGTCACGGAGAGAATATACAAACTGCATTCAGATAGCACCCACAGTCAAGATCGAACCCAAGTTTCTGGTACTGTAAGGCAGCAACTCCACTGTTGCGCCAATGTGCGGCCTATTGTTCTTGAAGCTGGTCTCCAGGAAGTCAGTTTTCCATATTCACCTTAATTCCAGAGTCAGTCAATGCACACAAATTAACTTTCTGCCCAGTGTACAACACATTTTTCTTATATTGTTAAAATGTTTCCCCCTACATGTTCTCAAATACCACAAGTCCATATACAGAATATAAAAAGATAAACATGTTATGGTCTTTTTGTTGAGTTTCATTCTTTTATTGAGTAGAAAGTAAGTTGGCAGCTATTGAGAATAAAGTATACAATAAAGTGAGAATTGCAAGGTTCAGCCCAGGTCCTCCTGAATGCTTTCTATTAGGTCTTTGACATTTTTTGGCTTATCAATGTGACCATAAAATCTAATGCTTACTCTCCAAAGAATTTACAAAGGAGAATAGAGAAAAATTGCAAACATTCGGCTCTTTATACGGTTACAGTGGAACAAAAATGGCAGGTATTTCTAGGAATAATACAGAAGGTGCAGGATCACTTCATTCCTAGGAGGATGAAAGATTCCAAGGGCAGAAAGGGACGACCATGGCTGACAAGGGACGTCAGGGACAGTATAAAATTTAAAGCGAAGAAGTACAACGTAGCAAAGATGAGCAGGAAGCAAGAGGATTGGGTAATGTTTAAAGAACAGAAGATAACTAAAAAGACAATACGGGAAGAAAAAATGAGGTACGAAGGTAAGCTAGCCAAGAATATAAAGCAGGATAGTAAAAGCTTCTTTAGGTATGTGAAGAGGAAAAAAATAGTTAAGACCAAAGTTGGACACTTGAAGACCGAAAAAGGTGAATTTATTATGGGGAACAAGGAAATGGCAGATTAGTTGAACAGGTATTTTGGATCTGTCTTCACTAAGGAGGGCACAAACAATCTTCCTGATATAGTAGTGGCCAGAGAATCTGGGGTGATGGAAGAACTGAAGGAAATCCACATTAGGCAGGAAATGGTGTTGGATAGACTGATGGGACTGAAGGCTGATAAATCCCCAGGGCCTGATGGTCTGCATCCCAGGGTACTTAAGGAAGTGGCTCTAGAAATCGTGGATGCATTGGTGATAATATTCCAATGTTCTATAGACTCAGGATCAGTTCCTGTGGATTGGAGGGTAGCTAATGTTATCCCACTTTTTAAGAAAGGCGGGAGAGAGAAAACAGGGAATTATAGACTAGTTAGCCTGACATCGGTGGTGGGGAAGATGCTGGAGTCAATTATAAAAGATGAGATAGCCGAACATTTGGATAGCAGTAACAGGATCGGTCCGCGTCAGCATGGATATACGAAGAGGAAATCATGCTTGACTAATCTTCAGGATTTTTTTAAAGATGTAACTAGGAAAATGGACAAGGGAGAGCCAGTTGATGTAGTGTACCTGAACTTTCAGAAAGCATTTGATAAGGTCCCACATAGGAGATTAGTGGGCAAAATTAGGGCACATGGTATTGAGGGTAGAGTGCTGACATGCATAGAGAAGTGGTTGGCAGACAGGAAACAAAGTGTAGGGATTAACGGGTCCCTTTCAGAATGGCAGACAGTGACTAGTGGGGTACCGCAAGGCTCGGTGCTCGGACCGCTGCTATTTACAATATACATCAATGATTTGGATGAAGGGATTCAAAGTAACATTAGCAAATTTGCAGATGACACAAAGCTGGGTGGCAGTGTGAACTGTGAGGAGGATGCTATGTGAATGCAGGGTGACTTTGACAGGTTGGGGGAGTGGGCAGATGCATGGCAGATGAAGTTTAATGCGGATAAATGTGAGGTTATCCACTTTGGTAGCAAAAACAGGAAGGCAGATTACTATCTAAATGGCGTCAAGTTGGGAAAAGGGGAAGTACAACGTGATCTGGGGGGTCCTTGTACATCAGTCTACGAAAGTAAGTGTGCAGGTATAGCAGGCAGTGAAGAAAGCGAATGGCATGTTGGCCTTTATAACAAGAGGAATCGAATATAGGAGCATAGAGGTCCTTCTGCAGTTGTACAGAGCCCTAGTGAGACCACACCTGGAGTATTGTTTGCAGTTTTGGTCCTCTAATTTGAGGAAGGACATTCTTGCTATTGAGGGAGTGCAGCGTAGGTTTACAAGGTTAATTCCCGGGATGGCGGGACTGTCATATGCTGAGAGAATGGAGCAGCTGGGCTTGTACACTCTGGAGTTTAGAAGGATGGGAGGGGATCTCATTGAAACATATAAGATTATTAAGGGTTTGGACACGCTAGGGGCAGGAAACATGTTCCCGATGTTGGGGGAGTCCAGAACCAGGGGCCAAAGTTTAAGAATAAGGGGTAAGCCATTTAGAACGGAGACGAGGAAACACTTTTTCTCACGGAGAGTAGTGAGTCTGTGGAATTCTCTGCCTCAGAGGGCGGTGGAGGCAGGTTCTCTGGATGCTTTCAAGAGAGAGCTGGATAAGGCTCTTAAAAATAGCAGAGTCAGGGGATATGGGGAGAAGGCAGGAACGGGGTACTGATTGGGGATGATCAGCCGTGATCACATTGAATGGCGGTGCTGGCTCGAAGGGCCGAATGGCCTACTCTTGCATCAATTGTCTATTGTCTATTGTCTCACAGACAGACATACAGGCAAACAAGATGAGACTTTCAATAGTATATAGATAATTAAATAATTTACATAAAATAAATTTGTGGAGGAATTCAGTAGGTCTGGCAGAATTTCAGTCCGGACCTTTCTTCAGACTTAATACTATACATTACCTAGTCACACCTTTGAATGCTTCTTTCACAGTTACAGTACAAACTCTGATGTTTCTCTCCTTGTAGTGTAACAGAAATAGGGCAATAAAAGTATCGTGATCTGATTCCAATATCAATGAAGACAACATGAAGACTTGGTGCTCCTTGGAATGCCTACCATTTCCCATGCACAACTCAGAATTGCAGGTTTCCACTGGAGGATGGATTGTTGGACTGTTATGCCACCTTGCAAATTTGATCAGTGTAATCTACAGTCAGGTGAGCAACAGCAACACTTGTGTAAAAACACAGTAAACCTCCAATGAAAGAAACATGTGATTTCCACCATTGGCGACAGCAGCGTGACTAGATCCAAAAGTGTGCAGGCAGAGTTAGCTGCCATTTCCATCTTAAAAATGATAGCCATCAAACTGGTAAAGAGCCAAGTTGGCACAAATCTCCTCCATCCTCCTTGACTTTGTAAACAGGTTTTCTGGCAGACTTTATGCAATTCTTTGAAGATTTACATCAGCCTTCTTCCCAAGCCTGTCTCTTTAATATCTTCAACTTCAGAATTTCTACTCCTTGAGAAAGGTGGCCCATTTTAATTTCAACTGCTGTCCTGCCACACGTAGTCATGACACACCATGAGCAAAACCTACCTCTAAGCAGTCATTACTATAATGTACAGTTAGATTAATTGATTGATGGCTTCAAACATGATGTGTCTTTACCTTTATCGTCTGATTGCTGTTCTCTAAAGTCAATGGAATTATTTTTTAATCTAAGTGTATAGAGCACAGATGGAACAACATAGCATGTTTTGCACTATTTCAAACCAAGGATAAACATCAAGAAATCTTTGAAAACCACATTTGATTTGAGTAGATTATTTAATCTTTGCAGATATGGTCTTCTCATGACTGCATATTTACTTTATTTTAAACGTTTCATCCTAACTCAATCTCATTATCATCTCCATAAAGAGATAAATAATAAAGTCTAAAACAAGAGGGATTAGGGAATACAGTGAAATTATACTTTTAAAACATACAAATTAAAGCAGTTAAACTGAAAAGCCATATCAGACAGATTTCCTGCTAAGTCCATTATTGGTTTATTATTGTCACATGAACCAAGAGATAGTGAAATGTTTTATTTTGCTTGCTATCCAGGCAAATCATTATACACATAAGCACAATCAAACCACAGAAGAATATAACAGTGCTGCAAAAGAGAGAAGAAAGTACAGAATTTAGTTCAGTTTAGTTTATTGTTACATGCACCGAGGCATAGTGAAAAGTGTTTTTTTGCATGCTAACCAGTCAGCAGAAAGACACTACCTGATTACAATCGATCCATTTACATTGTATAGATACATGATACGGAAATAACGTAAAGCCAGCAAAGTCCGATCAAGGATAGTCTAAGGGTCATCAAAGAGTTAGATAGTAGTTCAGCACTGCTCTCTGGTTGTGGTAGGATGATTCTGTTGCCTGATAACAGCTGGGAAGAAATTGTCCTTGAATCTCATGGTGTGCATTTTCACACTTCTATACCTTTTACCTGATGGGAGAGGGAAGAAGAGGGAGTGGCCAGGGTGTGACTCATCCTTGATTATGCTGCTGGCTTTTCTGGGGCATCGTGAGGTATAAATGGAGTCAATCGAAGGGAGGCTGGTTTGTGTGATGGTCTGGGCTGCATCCACAATTTGCTGCAATTTCTTGCAGTCTTGGATGGAGCTGTTCCCAAACCAAGCTGTGATGCATCCTGATAAAATGCTTTCTATGGTGCATCTGTAGAGGCTGATGAGAGTTGGAGAGACATGCAAATTTCCTAAGCCTTCTAAGGAAGTAGAGGCGTTGGTGTGCTCTCTTGGTCATTGCTTCAATATGGGAATATGGGTGGTCCAGGAGAGGTTGTTGGTGATATTGACTGCTAGGAATTTGAATTTTGCAAACACCTCTATTTCGGCACCATCAGTGCAAACTGGGGTATGTGTTGATGGTGCCGAAATAGAGATGGTTAACACTACAGAGAAAATGCAGATTAATTTTAAATGCAAGTGCTGCAACAAGGTACATTGGAAGATTGGGAATTAGCATATAACAATTCTGTTCCATAATCTGATAATTGTGGGAAAGAAGTTGTTCTTGAACATGGTGGCACGTGCATTCAAGCTTATGTGTATTTTGCCCAATGGGAGAGGGGAGAGGGGAGAAGAGAATCGATGGGGTATGAGTATTGACTATGTTGTCTTCTTCCCTATAGTGGTGGTGGGGGGGGGGGGGGGTTGGTTTGTGCAATGGACAGCTCTCCACAATTTCTTGCAGATTTGAGGCCTTCCATCCTAGATGGTATGTAAATGTGTTATGACAGTTCCTCTGTCTGAGGTGATTTAATTTGTGATTCTTATGATTTCTACATTCTATGCTTTTTATTGTCTCTGTACACCTACAAGCTGAATTTTCTCAGCAATGTTCAAAAATGCTTTGTTATTCCTGCCTATGATTTCCTGTAGGCAAAGATTCATTAATGTAATAGGCATTGGTTCATGCAGCATGGTATTCTCTGAGCATTTCTAATTATTATTGTAAAAAGCACATAAGAAGGTTTAAAAGACATTTGGACTGGTACATGGATAGGAAAGGGTTAGAGGGATATAAGCCAAATGCGGTTAGGTGGGACCAGACGTTGGGGCATCTTTGTCGACATGGGCAAACTGGGCCGAAGGGCCTGTTTCAATGCTGTTTTTACTCCATGACAATATTGTGCTGGTTAATATGTAGTAAAGATCTTTACATTCAAAGTCGGCATGAGCTACATAAAGGAATTTTCTTCGAGAATTTAAACCTGAAGCATATTGGTAAGTTGAATGTTGTAGAACAGATATTTTAGGTCAATTAATGCAGTTGACTTATCCACAAAGTGGGAAGATAGGAGAGCTGATGAAATCCAATTGTGTCAAAGGGAGGATGAGCTATGTGCGATATTGGCAGTCAAGAGAGGAAATTCAGGCTGATAACATCAGTGAGTTCAAGATGGAATCAGACAGTAATTTGGCAGCAAGATCGACTGAGCGATGTGGGCAGTAAGCTCTGTCTACTGCTTTTGAACATAAATCCTGCTAAATCAAATAGCTATATTGTTTTATGAGAAGAATCTTATGTGGGGTATGAAATGTTTAAAATATATCAACCCTATATCCAACTGATCTTGCACCCATCCACTTCTGAAAGTAAATGATGATGAAGGAATGGTTATTAACCCACTTCCAAGCAGCAAGTTGGCCATTCAATAGTCTTCTTCTTCTTGTGTTTGAGGCAGCAGAAGTTATGTAACACCCTCCAGGCACTGTAGCCAGTTCAATGTGCTGTTGTCGATGGCCGTGAGGTCTACCCCTCCACCAGGGGGGGCAGAGGAGAGCGCAATCGAAAATGACGTGCTGCCCTGTTTGATGGTCTGCTCCACACACGCAGGTTGCTGATGAACGCAGCCCCCAGCTATGTATATTGCCGTTGAACCGGCCGACCCCTGTACGGAGCCGGTTCAGGGCGACCCACTCTTTGCGGGGCAGGTCCGAGCTGGGTGGGGCTGTGGTGTTCAGTGCAACAGTGAATTGCGGAGGTCGCGAAGTCTGTTCCCAGCTGGTTCTCCATCCTCCTAGTGTGTTGAAACCGGAGCCACAGAGGGTCGCTGCGTGACAGGAAAAGGGGCGACGAGATGACGGGCGTTGAGGTCCCAGTTACTGTGAGTCCTCGGCGAGGTGGTGCAGAGGATGTTTGGCGTCCGATGGGGCCTTGCACACCAGCCTGTGAGTGAAGTACTCTCTGTGAAGCTTTGCGGGTGCGATACCTACGAGCACCGGCAGAAGATCTGTCGGAGTAGGACGTAGGCAGTCGCTGATGATCCGCATGGTGTCGTTGAGGATGGCGTCTAGTTTGCTAGTATGAGCGCTGCGGCACCATGCTGGGGCGGCGTACTCAGCGGCGATGTACATGAGTGCAAGAGTACTGGTTCGGAGAGTAGATGTCCTGGCGCCCCATGACAATCCAGCCAAGCAACGCAGGAGGTTGTTCCACGCCGTGACTTTAGCACGGAGAGCTTCAAGGTGTTGCTTGTAGGTCAGCTGCCGATCTAGTTTCACCCCGAGGTATGGAGTCAATAGTAATAGCAAGAATCACATGTTGCCTGTGCTCCAGACTGAACACCAGTAAATGGATTCCCCAGGCCAGAACTTCTCTAAGATTGGCACCCCAGTCCAATTACCACTCCAACATCAAAACCTGTTCCAGATATCAAGACCTTACTTGAGTCGATCTCACACATCGTCTTTAAATCAGTGTCCCCCCCCCCCCCATCCCGCTCCCAACCTGCTAGCACTAAACAGCCTGCAGCCTGTCCATCTGTTGCATTCTGTACTCAAAAGTGAACCCGACCTACTATATCTAACTACTGAAAAAGAAGATTGTGACAGGGGAAACCAAACTCTGAACCAGATGGGATAACCCAGAATTCAGACACTCTCGATCACAGCTTCTCCCTGTCAGTCAGACAACAGTCCCAGGTTTAAAGTGGAGCCCTATGTGTCTGAGTTCACTGTGCACAACATTTACGTTTCAAATATCAAGAGTCAAGAGTGTTTTATTGTCATACAGTATGTTCCAGATAGAGCAATACAATTCTTACTTGCTGCAGGCCTGTTAACATGAGAGCCATTATTAGTGCAAATTAAACCAGATTCCTGATTAGAAATAGTTAGCATGGATCTATGCACGGGAATATGCATTGTGGATGTTTATGTTAAACTCTATGGTGTATAGTGTTCTTTTTATTTGTATGGCTGTATGGTAACTCAAATTCCACTGTACCAATGGATGCATGTAACAATAAATGTGAACTTGAACTTGAACTTGAACTTGAAATCATGTATATGGATAAACTCCTCCTTTGGTTTTTCATGGTTGCTCACATACTTGCTCTGGACATCATGCCTGTATTTAGCAATGTCAGGCATTGAGCTATGCGATGGACTGTTGAGCAAACCCCATGCGGACATTGAAGAAATGAAACTCTTGCCCGATGTGTACACCTCCACATTGTGATGAGGTGCCACCAATGTGAATAAAGTCAGTGAATATGGTCCACGAACCATGGGGAAAGATGAATTCATTGTGAAGGTGAGAGGGTTTTCACATTCTGGTCACTAGAATTGAAAAGTACTCACTTTCTTGGAATAGAAAATATCAAGAGCCACCATTACTGTTGCAAATTGCAGGGTTTTGCTAATATGTCCACTTGGAACATTGGAAGAGAACTCAATGCCAAAGAGTTAATGGCCATGGTGATCTTGGAAGCCACTAACAAATATCTACATACCATTTCCGCAGTTATGGTTGGACTAGATTAAATCTCAGTCACTCATACAGAGGCCCGGTCTCTTCGGTTGCTGTTCACTGAAGGGATTCAAGGAGATATGGCCTCTTGCCAGAGACCTCTTCCCTCCCCCTGGATCTTTTGTTGCAACTTATCCTGCTATACCTGACCTCTGCTCAATCTCCTAGCCCTGTGTGTTTTGCCACAACTCAGTTATGCAGAAGCTGCACATGTGGATAAACTCCTTCAGCACCTACCATAGCTCTCTGGCATCAGACAAGTGTATTATCTTACCAACTATCCATAGAATTCAATTAGCAACTGATGTGCTAGGAGTCAGCTGGTGTTGGTGGATGGTCCTTATGAGTGACAGTTACAGTTCTGAGTTTCTGTGTACAGTTAAGAAAGGTACAGTTGTCCAACGTGGCTGTCTCAATCATCACACTAATTTCCTAGGAAGATACAGCAGAGAGATAGGCCCTTCAACCCATTGAGTTCATGAAGACGTGTTTACGTCAATCCTATAATAATCCTATTTTTATTCTCTCTACATTTTCATCATCCCCCCCAGTTCTACCTGTTACCTCCATACTTTGGGCAGCTGAAGGTGCCAAATAACCTAACAACCCATACGTTTTAGTGCTGTGGGAGCTAACTAGAGCACATGGAGGAAACCCACTGGGTCACAGGGAGAATGTGTAAACTCCACGCTGACCGTACCTGAGATTAGGATTGAATTTGGGTCTCTGGCACTGTGAGGCAGTGGGTCTTCTAGCTATGCCACTGTGTCACTTATAACCTACCTACTTTGCAAATGTTCTGTGCATGTTAGCAACCATTGCATAATAATATTGGATATTTTTAAGTCAGAGATAGATAGATTCTTGATTAGTACAGGTGTCACAGGTTATAGGGAGAAGGCAGGAGAATGCAGTTAGGAGGGAAAGATAGATTGGCCACGATTGAATGGAGGAGTAGACTTGATGGACCAAATGGCCTAATTCTACTCCTATTCATTATGACCTTAATACTCTTATTAGGATTCAGCCAAACCTCTGTTGCAATTATGCACATGAGTAATGATCATAATTTTGAAACAATTTGGCATCCGTGATGTCTAAATAATGGAGCCCAAGGAGATGAATTTGCCATGGTTTTGTTATAAGCAAAGTTGCTTGATCAAAGTGTTCACTTTATTTAGGGAACTAAAGAATAGATACAGAGAATATTTCAGCAAGCATGCAACAGTAAGATAAAGGAACATGGCACAAAATGTCAGACATAGAATAGAATAGAATAGCATGCCTTTTATTGTCATTCAAACAACTTGGTTTGAACGAAATTGCATTTTCTACAGTTTTTACATTACAAAAAAACCCAAGACCCACACTTAACACAGTTTACATAAACATCCATTACAGTGAGTCTCCAACACCTCCTCACTGTAATGGAAGGCAAAGTCTTATCTCTTCCCTTTGTTCTTCTCCCGCATTCCAACTGCAGCGTCGAGGCGAACTGGGGCTCCGATGTTAAAGCCCCCGGCGGACGATGGTAAGTCCTGTGGCAGTTTAAGCCGCGCCGGGTGATGTTAGGCCCCGGCTCCGTGTCCTTTAAACCCCGCGATTCCAGCGGGAGAAGTTGCCGTTGCGGAGTACCGAAAAGCCGTCTCCACCAGGGACCTGCGAGCTCCCGATGTTCCTGTTCCTGCAGCCGGAGCCTTCGAAGCTCCAAAGTCGGGTCGCAGCCGTGCGCCACCACAATCTTCCCGCTCCGAAGACGGCCAGCTCCGCGATGTCAGTTCCGCAGGCTCCGCGACTGGAGCCCTCAGGTAGGTCCTGGCTGGAGGCCACCGCCGGCTCCTCGATGTTAGGCCCAACGACAGGGAAAAAGTCGGGTCCCCGTACAGGGAAGAGATTAAACGGTTTCCCCCACAGCCCCCACCCCCCACATATACACAGCTAAAAAAATAATAAAAACTAGCTCAAGATACATTTAACAAGACAAATTTTTTTTTTTTAAAAGACAGACAACTGTAGTCGAGCCGCTGCCGTTAGGCGCCGCCACACCTGCTGGCGGCAGACTTGATATTTTTGAAGAAATTTGAATATCATTCTGAAGAAGGGACCCGACCTGAAACGTCACCTGTACATATCTCCAGGGATGCTGCCTGACCCGCTTAGTTATTCCAGCACTTTGTATTTTTTTAAATAATTAAGAAACACTTCTACATTGTAGCCATCTGTAATTCCCAGCTAATTGCAGATGATGCAAGGTCAGCAATTAATTTCAAGATGATCGAAAAAATATTTATAATCAAAAATATTGAGGAACATGCAGTTCAGTCACATCTCAGCCACATTTTCATTGAACAAAACTGACTGGAAGGCATAAATGGCTGACTCATCTCCCTCCCTTCCTACACTCCATCCAATATTCCTGTGAAACTGTGCCAGGTATTTGGTAGACAATTAGTCTTGCTCTCAAGCTTGTTCCCAATAATCCTATAAATGCTTTCCTTTGAAGTATTTATTCAATTCTGTTCTATCAGCCGTGGCCCAGTGGTGTTACTTTCGATTCTTAGTCAGAATGCTGAAGGCTCAGGTTCCCTTTTGGATACTTGTGTAACTCTGAAGCAATGTCATTCTCCAACAAAACAGAGTCCAAGCTCCTATTTTTTAACATTCAATGGCATTTCGATTGTAAATTCCACACCATCAGCATCCTTGAGGTCACTATTAAAATGAGATTATTTGGATCAGCCAAGTAAATACATGGCAACTAGAGCAGGCCAGGGACAAGGTATCCTAGGTGAGCGACTCACCTTTTGACAACCCAGAGCCTCTTCACTGTCTACAAGGCACCATTCATGCGCGTGTTGAAATATTCGCCATTTGTCTGTATGAGTATAATGCCAACAACTCTCACGAACATTGAAACCACCCAGGATAAAACACCCAACTTAACTTGCATCTCATTGACCATCCCAAATACTCACACCCTCTGTACAGTCATACCATGTTGGATGTGTGTAACATCTACAAAATGCCTGCAATTACAGTGCTCTCCATAATGTTTGGGACAAAGATCCATCATTTATTTATTTGCCTCTGTACTCCACAATTTGAGATTTGTAACACAAAAACACACATGTGGTTAAAGTGCACATTGTAAGATTTTATTAAATGTATTTTTATACATTTTGATTTCACAATGTAGAAATTACAGGTGTGTTTATACATAGTCTCCCCATTTCAGGGCACCATAATGTTTGGAACAAATGGCTTCACAGGTGTTTACAATGGCTCAGGTGTGTTTAAATGTCTCCTTAATGCAGGTATAAGAGAGCTCTCAGCACCCAGTCTTTCCTCCAGTCTTTCGATCACCTGAGGAAACTTTTACTGTTATTTATCAACATGAGGACCAAAGTTGTGCTAATGAAAGTCAAAGAAGCCATTATGAGACTGAGAAACAAGAATAAAACTGTTAGAGACATCAGTCAACCTTAGGCTTACCAAAAGTAAGTGGCGGCGCTGTGTCACAGCTGTGGCTCGCCTGCAGTCCGCCTGTCTTTTTTTTTCTGTTTTTCTTCTTTTTTGTCTTATTGTTAATGTTAGATGTATGTTTTACTTCGGAGTCACGTGAGTGATTCCGTGAAGAACCCCGCCGGTCTGCATGCGCATTATTACATCTGACGCATGGCGCAGGGACTAGCTCGGAGGTGCAGCGCTCCTCCAGCGGTAAGTTTAAAAAGCCTCAGGTAAGTGTCAAACTTAGTCGGAGGTCGTTTCTATGCTTGGAGAAATCGTTGAGAGCAAGGCGAGCCGTTGCGAAAGTAACTAAGGACCGCGGGAGTGCGGGTAGCGGGCAGCTGCCTAGTTCATCTACCGAGTCGCTAATAGTAAAACCAGCGACTGCAGACTTGGTGTCTGAGGGCACCGTGGCTGCGCCGGTGGGGCGTAAAGCCACCAGGAAATCTGTACGGCCAATAGACTCGGACGAGTCCGGTCAGGAGGGTTCCCCTCCGAGAAGGGATACCGTGTTTGGCCGGTTATCCAGGATGGAGCTCCTAATGGAGGGGATGCTTCATCAAGAGCGCCGTCCTCTCCAAGAGCCGCACCAGCGGCGCCTACTACAGGGCTGCCTCTTGGAGGAGAGCATAACGGGTCAGTATGAGTCTGACGCCGAGTCTGTGGGCTTAGCATTGGAGGCTGCCCCAAGGGACGAAAGGCACGATCTGGCAGCAAGATTTGCCGTCCCAACAGATTCCGGAGAGCCGCTGGGTGAAGAATTGGCTGCCACAATAAATTACTTGGCCTCACACCAGCTTCTGGAGCTGACCATGGATACAACAGCTAGGAAATACGACACACCGGCTAATTGTATCCTGCTTAAAGTGCCGGCAGTAAACCATGCCATCTGGGGCCATATGGGAGTAGGCATCAGGGCGCAGGAGATGAAGCTCCAAAGGGTACTGAAGCTACTCGCTTCCGGCATTACGGCATTCTGGAAGTCGGTGGATGGTGGGCACCTGACTGAGGTTCAGCAGGATGCCTTGGATCTCATGTGCAATGTGCACTTTGAGATAAACTGCCTTAGAAAGAGTGCCATCCACCCTACAATCAACCCAAAATTCGCTGCCCTGTGTAAGCCTAGCAACATCCAGCCACCAAATCTTTTGTTCGGGGAAGACCTCGCAAAACGGGTGAAGGAGCTGGACGACGAGGCAAAAACCGTCGGGCTCATTAAGGTGCCAATGACCAGCAGAACCCTTCGGAGGCAGCACCCCTACAAGCGGTTTGACGAAACCGGGTCCGGGCAAGGACCAAGCCGGCCATTCCATGTGCGTAGCTGGCGCACTCCAGCAGGAGCACGAGCAAACATGCCTTTTACCACCAGAACCAGGGGACAAAGAACTCCACCGGTAACCATGGAGGTAGGTGGGTCTGGTGCTTGTCGAAACATATTCAGTGAGAATTACCTACCAGTTGGGGGGAGGTTACACTGGTTTCTGAAAGAATGGTATGGGATAACATCAGAGTTGTTTATACTGCAAACTATACAAGGGTTTCGAATTGAATTCATTCCCAATTTGTGTCCGCCTACACAACATACACCAAGGCGGGCACGTATTTTCTCACAAAAAGAGAATTTGGAGGTGCATGCAGAAATTGAAAAATTATATATAAAAGATGTAATTGAGAAGACAGTTTGTCAACCTCACCAATTTGTATGTAATATTTTTCCTAGACCAAAGAAAGATGTTGGGAGTCGGATTATTTTGGACCTGACGGACCTTAATCCGTTTGTGCAGTATAAACATTTCAAAATGGAAACATTTGTGACTGCCAAGCAATTGGTTTCCAGAGGGTGTTATATGGTATGTATAGATCTAAAGGATGCATATTACTCAGTGCCTGTTCATAAAGATCATCGGAGATATTTGAAATTTAGCTGGATGAGGCAATTGTGGCAATTTAAAGCACTGCCTAATGGGTTAACCTCAGTCCCTAGATTATTTACAAAGCTGCTAAACCAGTACTGGGGCTACTCCGGGTTCCGGTTTCATATTGTAATGGCTTATTTGGATGATATCTTAATAATAGGAAAAACTCGGTAGGCAGCTGAGTTATCTGTTTCAGCTGTTAAACTCATGTTTGAGAGATTGTGGTTTCTCATTCATCCAACTAAATCAAAATTGATACCGGTTAAAGTTATTGATTATCTGGGATTCACAGTTAATTCAACTCGCAAGAGATTAGATTTAATTGAAGGCTGTATCAGGCTCATGGGAGAGCAATCACCTTCAATTAGGCATGTGGCTAGCTTGATTGGCAAATTGGAAGCTGCCTTTCCAACTGCACAGTATGGACCTTTGCATTACCAACATTTACAGAGGGCAAAGGTAAAGGCACTCAGGATACATGCAGGTCATTTCAACAGACCCATGCAATTACCAGCTGGAGCCATTGCTAAGAAACATTTTGAATTGTTCCAGCAAAATTTTGATTGAAGCACCTTCAGTTGTTTTACAGACTGATGTTAGTGCCCTAGGTTGGGGGGCTACTGATACCATCTCTAGCTGTGGAGGCAGATAGAATGTGCATGAGGCATTTATTCTCCAATCACATGGAATTAATTATTTAGAGTTACTGGGAGCATTTTATGAGCTTAAGGCTTATTGTACCACCAAGCATCATTTACATGTTCAGCTTCAGATTGACAACACCATGGCAGTGGCGTATGTGAATCATATGGGTGGAATCAAGTCGGAATCTTGTGACAGATTGGCAAACCTTATTTGGCATTGGTGCATTAAAAGAAACATTTGGGTTTCAGCTGTCTACTTGCCCGGCAAATTCAACATGGTGGCAGACACAAGGTCATGCAAATTCAATGACAACACAGAATGGATGTTGAATCATGATGTATTTAATGATATTGTTGTTCGGTATGGGATGCCAGATATCGATTTGTTTGCATCCAGACTCAATCACCAGGTACCGAAGTACGTTTCATGGGAACGAGACCCTGGGGCAGTAGCGGTAGACGCTTTCGCATTACACTGGGGCGGAGTGTTTATATATGCATTTCCCCCATTCTGCCTCATCAGTCGGTGCTTGACCAAGATCAAGCAAGACTCCGCTTCAGGAGTTGTGGTGGTACCCGACTGGCCTACACAGCCATGGTTCCATCTCATTTTGGACATTATAACTCAACCTATTATGGTGGTTCCAAAACGTAATAACCTATTGGTGAACCCTGTGACTGAGGATCAACACCCATTGTATGATCGTATTAATTTGTTAATTTGCAGGTTTTAAGGAGGCAATACCTGGGTCTGGGACTATCCAATCGTACCGTGGATATCATCACATCGTCCTGGAGGGATAGTACCAAAAAGCAGTACATCTCTCATGTCAGGAAATGGGAGGAGTTTTGCTTACAAGGGAACATTAGTTACCAAACAGCTTCCATCCCAGATGTGTTAGAGTTTCTGTCCAAGTTGTATTTTGATGAAGGGTTGAGCTATAGTGCCATCAATAGTGCCAGGAGTGCTCTGTCATCGTACTTAAGCTTGGGGTCAGAACTACAGTCTGTAGGATCTCATCCGTTAATATCCCGGTTTATGAAGTGTTTTTAATTCCAATCCCCCCAGGCCTAGATATTCAGAAATCTGGGATGTGAGTGTGTACTCACGCTGCTTCGTCAGTGGGGTCCAGCCACATCCTTGTCTTTGGTGAAGATTACCCTGAAGTTGGTCATGCTCATGGCGCTGGTGTCAGCGCAAAGGGTTCAGACTCTGCAGAAGTTGCGACTGGACAGGATGGTGTCATCTGGGAATGACATTATGTTTTACATCTATGATCTCATAAACAGAGCAGACCAGGGGTGTCAGGATTCAAGCATGTACTGTCAGCATATCCCATGAATTTACGACTGTGTAGTGGCGCACTTGCGATGTTATATCGAGGTCACCAAGGGCCTCAGAGGCTCGGAAGTATCATTGTTTATTAGCCACAAAAATCCACATATGAAAGTGTCGGTTCAGACCTTCAAGATGGCTGAAACAAGTGCTGGTTTGTGCAGGAGTTAATACTGACAATTTTAAATCTCCCTCCACCAGGGCAGCATCAATGTCAGCAGCGAGGGCAATGGACGTCCCTCTAGACCATATCCTCGCGGCCGCAGGATGGTCAAATGAACTGACTTTTCAGCGGTTTTATAATAAACCACTTATCGAACCCGGGGTGTTCGCCCATTCCATTTTAAGTTCTGTTTTATAGCTTCCCCTGTGAGAGAGGGGTCGCTATTGTGTTTCTTTATTTTGTTTGTGAATTAAAGTTAATCTGTACCATGTATCACTGTATTGCTCATTATTCACTCCTCCTGAGTCAACTGATGCAGTGTGAGACGCCTGTATCTATGGCATGAAATCACAGAGCTTTGAAATCTTCATGGAATCACTCATATGACTCCGAAGTAAAATAGTAAGATTAAACGAGAACTTACCAGTTTGAAGTTTGATCTTTATTTTATGAGGAGTTATGATGAGTGATTACGTGCCCACAGCTCCCGGCCCTCAATATCATAAAGGTCAACTGGAGGGTCTGGTTTATAGTCTTACTATGTTACTTCAGTTACTATTATCTGTGATTTCACACCGCTGCTTTGAAGATTGACGCGCATGCGGTCTGTTGGGGTTCTTCACGTAATCGCTCATCGTAACTCCTCATAAAATAAAGATCAAACTTCAAACTGGTAAGTTCTTGTTTAATCTTACTATTTTACTTCGGAGTCACGTGAGTGATTCCATGAAGATTTCAAAGCTCTGTGACTTCCGGTGGCGCCATGTTAGATTAACAGATGTGCACCTAGCTCCGCTCTAGAAAAATTTCGCGATTTTTCGTGTAAAAATGGGTCCATAAGTCGGGATTGGATTAAAAACCTTACCGGAGCTTCTGGTCGCCGGGCTGATGACATCATCAGTAAGCGCGATGTTTCAAACGGTGGCTTAAAGACTTTTAAATGAGTAAACTGTCTCCAGCCAAGAGCCCTCAGAGAACAGTGAAAAAGCTGCTGAAAAAACAGAAGAAGCCTGAAGGAGAAGTTACCTCTGAAGTTTCTGAAGTGGCTGCAAAAATGGATACAAGATCTAAGACAGAGCTGGGTAACGACAAAGAATTTGATGATTTGAAGAAATCAGTGAAAGATATGAAAGATGAAATTTTGGATGAAAATAAAACTCTGATGGGAAAAATGATGGAAAAAATCGAAAAGATGTTGAAGGATTCGAATGCTGGTAATCAGAAGGCTATTGATGCTGGTAATCAGAAGGTGATTGATTCACTTGACACTATAAATAAACGAATTGATGATGTGAAAGATGGACTATCGGGGAGAATGGATAAGATGGATAAAGTTACTACGGACAGGTTCACGGCTGTGCTTGAAACAGTAGCTGCAAGTATGCTCACAATTACAGAATTGGAGAAAAATATGGCTCGAGTGGTTGAAGACATGGTGAAAATGACGCAAGAACATGATCAAAGGAAGCAAGAATATGAGCAAACTTCAGTACAGATGATGACTCAACTGGGGAAAGTCTCAGACAAATGCCTGGACCTGGAAGCTCGCTCTAGACGCCAGAATTTGAGAATTCTTGGAGTCTCAGAGGGAGCCGAGGGAAAGGACGTTCGTGAGTTTGCCATGGACTTACTTAACCATCTGCTTAATCTTTCCAAAGAACCGAAAATTGAAGTGGCTCATCGTGTTCCAAGATTTAAACCAAGATCTCAAGCTGGAAAAGCCCACCCACGACATATTATTGTGAAATCTCGGGACATTTTAGAACTGGAAGATGTGATGAGCAAAATCAAATACGGAGTGCAGCTACGGATGGACAATAACATTATCAAAATATTCAGGGACTATCCGTATGAAATTGTGCAAAAGAGAAATCAATTCGGGAAGGCTAAAGAGCTTTTAAGAGGGAAACAAGGTGTCAGATACGGTGTTTTTTATCCAGCCAAAATGCGTATTTCTTTTAATGGTTCTGAAAGGTCATTTGTAAAACCTGAGGATGCGTACAAATATGCCCAGAGCATCGTTGAAAAATAGAAATTAATAGTATGAATTAATTCTTTCTTTTTTTTAAAACTAGAATTCCACGGTTAATGGAGGTTTGGCAGATTAGAACCATTCCAAGCAGTGTTTTGTTTAGGATGGCTAGACTGGTATCTATGGAATTTCGAATCAAGGACACTCTCTATTCCAAACGAGTAAACAGCTGAACTGAAGAGAATGGAATATACCAGAAGCATTCATTGTTTAATAGACTACAATATTAAATCCAATTGTAAGAATTGATCCTATTAACAACCTAACAATTTAACAAGTTATCTATGTTAGATTAGAATAGTTACGGACGCTAATAAAAATAAAAAATAACGAACTAACAAAACTAATATGAATTTTTACTAAATTCTAACCTTATCTATAACTGGGAGGAGGGGATGAGAAACAAGCACCTGGCTTAGGTCCAGGGGCGCGTCTCGTTAACCCCTTCAACCAACAGTTGACTATTATTGAAGCTAAAATCATTTGTTTAATAATTAATAGCTAAAATTGCGATTTATATATGATATGTTATAATGAAATATATAGGGTAAAATTGTATTATATATCTGAATGTGAGGCCCCTTTCTAATATGTTATGATTAACCAAGAGAGCGGAGTTATTTGTTTAACACCAACAATGGAAGTCGAAACAAGGTTTTCTCCCACCTACAGGTGGGCCACTTGTTACAGTGTCGACTATTTTAGACACTGTATTTTCACTTTTTCAATTTTTTTTAAATTATCATATAAATTCACATGTTTGTGTTTTGTGTTTAGTGATAAGCGTAAAAGGGATATGCCAACAAAACTTAGAAATTCAAAGGTTCCCCTAATACCCAAAGACCTGGGATATGGACGCACCACAAGATTTAAATGTACTATAATTATTCAAAATGCAAGATGCTAAACAAAAGAACCTAGGAGGAGTCTCATTCTGTAGTTGGAATATAAGAGGTATTAACGAACCTATTAAAAGGGGTAAGATACTAGCTCAGCTGAAACTGTACAATTCTGACATTATCTTCTTACAAGAAACTCATCTAAAATCTCATGATCAAGCTAGGTTGAGGGCGAAATGGATAGGTCAAACATACCATTCTTCATTTACTTCGAAATCTAGAGGTACGTCAATCATTATAAAAAAAGGTATACCATTCAAAGCAAAGAATACCATAACAGACATTGAAGGGAGATACTTAATAGTTAATGGAGAAATTCATGATACTCCAATTACTTTGGTAAATATATACGCGCCTAACTTTGACAACCTTCATTTTTTCAATAAAATTCTGAACATAATCGCAGAGTTTAATTATCAAAATGTTATAATAGGAGAAGACTTTAACTGTATTTTAGATCCGTATTTAGATAAATCAAGCCAAAAACAGAGAGGGAATACGAAATCTAAAACCGGTGAACTTTTAAATACTTATATAAACAATACTAATATAGCAGATGTTTGGAGAATTGCTAATCCAACTGGCAGGGAATACTCGTTTTATTCAATGGTACACAAAATATACTCACGTATAGATTATTTCCTGGTGGACACAAAATTAATCCCTCATACTTTCAATCCAACATATCATACAAATTCGATTTCAGACCATTCACCACTAACTTTCTTTTTAAAACTGGAAGGAATGTCTAAGAATAAACCGTTTTGGAGATTTAATTCTCACATCCTAAAAGATCCACAAGCGAGTATATATTTAAAAGAACAAATGGATGCCTTTTTTGAAATAAATGACACTCCAGATATATCGCCTACTGTATTATGGGAATCTTTTAAAGCATACATTAGAGGTATTATAATTTCATATCAAGCTTTTCAAAATAAAAAGAATAAGAATGAACAAAGACAGTTAGAGGAACTTATTAGACAAATGGATATAGGTAATGCTAAAGATCCATCAATAGATAAACATAATAAAATAATAATTTTGAAATTTAAATTAAATAAACTATTATCAGCCAAACTTATAAGACTTTTTCAAATTACAAAACAAGAGCACTTTGAATTTGGGGATAAACCGCATAAACTTTTTGCTCGCCAGCTAAAAAAACGAGAAAAAGAACATACGATCCCAAAGATTAAATCAGATAGAGGGGAATTATTAACCATACCGAAGGATATTAATAAAAGATTTGCGCAATTTTATGAGAATTTGTATACATCTAAAACGACAACTGACTCCAATAAAATTACAGAGTTTTTGGATAATTGTAATCTTCCAAAGTTAGAGTTGAAGGAACAAGAGGAATTGGGAGCACAAATCTCAATTAAGGAATTAGAAGATACAATACACTCATTAAAGAATGGAAAAACACCAGGTCCTGATGGATTTACTAATGAATTTTATAAAAGCTTCTACAACAAAATTATACCACGATTACAAAAAATGTACCAATATGCTTTTAAAAAACAAATATCACCTGATACACTAGCTGAATCAACGATCACACTAATACTTAAAAAAGACAAAGATATCGAAGAACCGGGTTCATATAGAGCTATAGCATTGTTAAACACAGATCAAAAAATATTATCGAAAACACTAGCTAGAAGATGAAGTAAATATATTAGTAAACTAATAAACCCAGATCAGACGGGGTTTATCCCTAAGAGATATTCATCTAATAATATGAGACGTCTACTCAATATAATGCACTCACATAAATCTGAAGAACAAGAAATATCAATCATTTCGTTGGACGCTGAAAAAGCATTTGACCAAGTAGAATGGAATTATATGGATAAAGTATTACAAAAATTCCAACTGGGAGAGAATTTTATTTTATGGATTAAACTATTATATAATAAACCTACAGCTAGAATATTAACTAATAACATATTATCCTCGAAATTTCAACTATCAAGGGGAAATAGACAAGGATGCTCATTATCACCACAATTGTTTGCTCTCATAATTGAACCGTTAGCAGAAAAAATTAGAACACATCCAGATATCCATGGGTATAATACTAAATATTCAAATAATAAAATATCTTTATATGCGGATGATATATTATTGTACATTACAAAACCTCAAATTACTATACCAAATATATTAAACTTAATTGAGGATTTTGGATCCTTTTCTGGATATAGAATAAATTGGAATAAAAGTGAAATTATGTCAATAAAACCAAAAGACTCAACACATCTTTTAAAATTCCCTTTTAAAATAGCTACAGAAAAATTTAAATACTTGGGAATCGAAATCACTAGAACATATCAAGGCATGTTTAAAGCAAATTTTGATCCTTTCCTTAATAAATTAAATACACTAATTACATTTTGGAAAACGCTCCCGATGTCTTTAATAGGCCGAATAAATGCAATAAAAATGATCTTCTTACCACAAATTTTATACCTATTTCAATCGATTCCTATCTACCTACCAAAGAAGTTTTTTTTTCAACTGGATTCAGACAATACTAATTTTATATGGGACTATAAATCACATAGAATACAAAGAACACACTTGAACAAAGCTAAAGTATTAGGGGGCTTAGCACTCCCTAACTTCATGTATTACTATTGGTCAGTAAATATTAAAAATATGATTCAACTGATGGACAACTCTGCCCAGCAAGTGGACTGGATTGTAATGGAGAGAGAGGACTGCTCCTCTGGAAACATTGGAGCGATCCTTCTCTCACCAATGAAACTGAATAACATAAATTATAACAAAAAACCAATTATACATAGCACAATCAGAACTTGGAAACAAATAAAACAAAATTTAAAATTAAGAAATTTATCGCTTTTATCTCCCATAATTAATAACCCTTCATTTAATCCCTCTATTACAGACAAATCTTTCATACAATGGGATAGACTAGGAATTAAAACGTTCGGTGACTTGTACGAAACTGGAAAATTACTATCATTCCAACAATTACAAATAAAATATAAACTCGGAAATAATCAATATTTTAAATATTTTCAAATATGTGACTATTTGAAAAAATATACAAAAGATCATCATAATAGCCCAACAGATGTATTGGATGAAGCAATGCAGATAAAAGCTGAATCAGCAAACTTAATATCATATTTGTATAATATTATCTTAAATGTAGAAATACCATCTCCGGAAGGTATTAGAAGAGACTGGGAACAAGAATTAGCTATTAAAATCTCAAAGGAAAGGTGGAATGAACATTTATTAAACGTGCATAAATGTTCGATTAATGTAAGACACTTTAATACAATTTAAAATTTTACATAGATTATATTATTCTAAAACTAAAATCAACAAAATGTTCCCAAATGTATCATCAATTTGTGATAAATGTCAATCTCATTTGTTTTCTGTACAAAAATTCAGAAATTTTGGATTGAAATTTTTGAAATCTTTACAAAATTATTTAAAATTAAACTGATACCCAAAGCAGAATGGATTATCTTCGGAACAACGGAAGATAGTCCAGAACTAAATGTGTTCCAAAAGAAATTAATAGACTATGGGTTAATAACTGGAAATAAATTAATCCTAAAATTCTGGATAAACGCTCCAATACCAACTATGAACATGTGGATTTCAAATATGTTCGAAACATTACACCTAGAAGAGATAAGACTCCTCCTGGCAGGTAAACCAAATCACTTCCACCTGACGTGGTCTGCATTTATAGAATTATTACAAGTATAGGATGCAAAAGTACAACAACAACAACAAAAACTGAGGTCAGGTAAGGGGGGATGAAAGCTGGAGAGTTGGTATGTCCCATTTGCGTGATGCTTACAAAAAAGTATTTGTTTTTCTCTTTTTCCTCTTTCTCTTTTTTCTTCTTTTTTAGGGTCTATTTCTTAACTCTTTCTTTTTGTTTTTAATTTCTTTCTTATAGGGTCTTTGTTTTTTGATTTTGTTTTTTGTTGTCACGTTTTTTACACTTTCACTTTTTTCCTTCACTTTCTTCTTTCTCTCAATCTCATCCTTTCCCTTTATTAGTGTAGAAAATAAACAGAGTACATTAATTGTAATAAGATATATGTGATGAGTACTAGTGTAATTGGTTGTAATGTAATGTACTTCTAATAAATAAAAATTTAAAAAAAAAAAAATCTTACTATTATAGTCTATTTTTAGTTGTGTATTATGTGGGAAGTAGGGGAAACTTTTTAAAATCTCCTTCTTGAATGGAGATGCGACCTTTTTCCGTGTGGTATCTCCATTCGTGCTGCGGCCTAACATCGAGGAGCTGGCGGCCTCCAACTGAAATCAGCCTTGAGGGCTCCGGTTGCAGAGCCTGTGGACTTACTGTGGAGCTGGCAGACTTCGGAGGCTGTGGTGACGCTGCAACTGCGACTGCAGCTGCAATTGACTTCGGAAGCTTCGGCCGCGGGCCCTGTGGACTGTGAAATCGGGAGCACGCAGGTCCCTGGTTGGTGACCGTTTTTCGGAAGCTCCAGCAAAAGCAGCTTTTTCCGCCCCGAATCCTAAGGCTTGAATCGGCCTGTTCGCAGGGCCTTTTATCGCACGGCGTGGTTTAAAATCGGCCGAGGGATCTTCCATCGCCAAGCGGGGCTTCAATATCGGGAGCCTCGATCGCCTCGATGCAGCAGTTTGACTGCTTGACCGCGGGAGAAGAAGCAAGCAAGAGATTGTGTTTAATTGTGTGTTTTGTTGCTTACTTACTATGACAGCATGGCAACGAAATTTCATTCAAACTTGTTTTTGAATGACAAATAAAGAAATTCAATTCAATCAATCTCTGTTGAGACACTACCACTGGAATGTAATGCCCAAAACATCCTATTCATTAGCACTGTAGGAATATTATTACCAGTGGTTCAAGAAAGTCACTTTCTTAGGGACAGAAAGGATGGGTAATAAGTGAAAGTGGAATCTATGGGAGTGTTAGCCATAAAGTACTCATAAAGATCGATAAACACTCATAAAGATGGTACAAAAAGACTTTAGAGATAAAATGAAAGGGTATAAATGTTTGCAAGGATCAAAAAGGGATTAAAAAAGACCAGAAATCAGCAGCTGAGCATTTATATTATCTGGAATGGAAGTAGCCTAATTTGCAGTTTAATGGAATAAATGGAATTGGAGTCCAGTGTCTCCAAGCTATTAGAATTTGGGGAGATCATGTTCAGACAGAGAAGAGAGCATGGACAGTTAAGATACACTGGAAGACATCAGGGATGATGTAATTGGGGATTGCACAGCATAATATTATAATCCAGTGACATAATATGAATAACATAACCTATAATATTTTAAACTCTTTGTAATCTTTGTTTAAATATACAATAAATTAAGTTATGCTTGTTTTGGAATAATGGAACAGAAGGGAGTGACTGTGGACTGGCAAGTCTCCCTGAAATCATGAGCTGAACTCCTTGTTAATGCCTTTTAAATGTCAGAAGGTATATTATTTTGGTTTACAAATTCTCTCAGGGTATTCTGGGACTGAAAGTTTCTTGGAATTCAGTTACAGTGTGCTCATTTGTTCTAAATGTTTTCACTGTAAAAATAACAAAGTGAAGTCAGAAGTCTTATCTGAAAAAAAAAATGAAATTGAGAGACCATAGAGAGATGAAGTAAATGCATGTAACTGCCATGGTTTTCAAAGAGAAACTGCAGACGCAAGGTTTTAATTGGCGACATGATACCTAATGGCATAACGGAAGAGTGAGATTTCCAAGTTGGAGTGGCTTGTGTCTCTCCTACTAACGGTTGGGCCAAAGTCTTCATTAGTATGAAGGATATTCCTGACCACAGTGCCCGGTACTATGTTATTGTGATTGCCTTTAGGGTGGATTAGGTGGCAGATAATGTTGCCAAGATTTATTTCACTTCTGCAGCCAAAGCAATAAACACACTGTATCTAGAGCCCACCAGAGTTCCACCCACTAAGCAGAATCATGCTAAGGTCATTGCAAGAGGAGATTTAAAGTGGTAATTGTCATTGTAAAAGTAAAACAAAAAGTACAGATTTTCTTTGTTAATAGGGTCATTAAAGGGATCGAGAGTTGTAGAATCGTACATATACAAAATGAAGCCACTTGCTGCATAGTGTCTGCTAAACCTAGAAGTGTGAGTTCAGCTGGTCACTCACATGGCTACACTAATGTTGGTGATGGCATGTCTCCAGTGACTCTTACAAACTTCTACAGATGCACCATAGGCATACTGTCGGATTGCATCACAGCTTGGCTGGGGAACAGCTCTGCTCAAGACCATTAGAAATTGCACAGTGTAGATGCAGCCCAGTCCATCACACAGACCAGACTTCCCACCACTGACACTTTATGCTGCTTCGGGCAAGTGGCCAACATAATCACAGACTTGGCTCAGTCTTAAGAAAGGTCGTGACCTGAATTATCACTAATCCATGTTCTCCTAAAATGTTGCCTGACCCATTGAATTACTCCAGCACTTTGTGTCCTTTTGTGCAATAACTAGCATCTGCAGCTTCTTTTTTCTACTTGTTCCACCCCAGTCATTCCTTCATCTCCCTGCTCCCCTCCAGCAGAAGGTAGAGCATGTTGTAACCATGCACCACCCAGACTCAGGAACAGCTTGTTTCCCTCGGTTATCAGGCTTATGAACGGTCCTTCCATAAGCTAGGGTACTGTCCAATGCACCTTTACCTTATTGTGGACATTGGACTTCGTCTTTGGAACTAATGCACAACACTTCTGAGCATTATATTCTGAAGTCTGTATCTTACCCTTTGCTCTATCCATTGTACTTGAGTTTGACTTGATTGTATTTATATATTGTATATCTGATCTGTTTCAATAGCATGCAAAACAAAGCTTTACACTCTACCTTGGTATATGTGACAATAATAAATAATACCTGCCTCCCTAGCTACCTAAAATAGACACAAAATGCTGGAGTAACTCAGCGGGCCAGGGAGCATCTCTGGAGAGAAGGAATTAGTGATATCTCGAGTCGAGACTCTTCTTCAGAGATGCTGCCTGTCCCTCTGAGTTACTTCAGCATTTTGTGTCCATCATTGATTTAAACCAGCATCTGCAGTTCTTTCCTGCACATTTTCCCTAGCTACCTATTTGGGATGCTGCCACAAGTAAAATAGAGAGATTAAACGAGAACTTACCGTTTGAAGTTTGATCTTTATTTTATGAGAAGTTGAAGTGAGGGAATATGTGAAGAGCCCGCCAGCCCGCATGCGCGTCAATCTTCAGAGCAACTGTATGAAACCTGAGACCAGTTGCAGAACTTAAACTATAGAAAGACTAACGAGACTAGAGTTATCGGATGATCTTTTATGAGAATCAGGGTTGGGAGTGGAGGGCACATATTCCCTCACTTCAACTTCTCATAAAATAAAGATCAAACTTCAAACGGTAAGTTCTCATTTAATCTTTCTATTTTATTTCGAAGTCACGCGAGTGACTACGTGAAGCCTTCAAAGCTATGTAGTTTCATGCAGTAACCCAATCTGTGTGTGAAACACTTAAACAGATAAAACCATAAATGGTCAAAAGACATGGGTTATTAATACCATGATGCTAACTTGCATACATGGCCATTGCTCTTAATCGGACCATAGCGCAATTGGCTGTGAGTTAGACAATAACTCATGCAATCCTGTTCAGAATTCTATCTGCAAATATCCAGACGTATTCAACCAATTTTTTTAACTTCTGAACACGCACTATGTAAGCCTCTTGCTATATGATAAAAGGGAAATATCCATTCTATTGGCTGCTAATGAGCCACCAGCAATCTCTTGAGAGACTATTAAATAATAATGAAGAAACTATCTTTCATCTCATAAGTACTAGCAAGCTCAGTGTACCTGTATACATAATAACACCCCCAATCTCTGATCTGGTGGGTATGCTGTCAACTCCAAATGTACGCAACCATGCCCAATTTGCTTTATGAGATAATTCCCATAACAAGCTACCCCAATGTCAGTTATGACCCAGACACCGAGCCAGAGATTGAGTAAAGACTGTGTTCTTTGTGCTGAAATCAGTTGCTAAAAGCATAATCAACTTAAAGATACTGCTCCCATTAGGAATACAGTAGATGAATATCTGCATAATAATTTACTGATATACATTGCACACTACGATGACTGTAGGCTTTTAGAGCGGTCATATAAAAACACCTTGCATAACGTTAGTGAACAGCGGTTGAATAGCCAATCATTTATTGTCCCACTTATGGAATTATAAAGAATGACAAAACAGCACAAGCAGCGTTAATTGTGCTATCACATAATCACTTCTCGAAGCCCAAACTGAAAGCAACACAAACCTCTGTTATTTCTGTTTAAAATTAACTCACATATTTTGTTCTCAAACTTCCCATACAATTGTGGAGAGCTAGCTGCCCGAGAAAAAAGGCTGCACCAGCCATCACTCGTGACTTCGAGTAAATAGGAGCTTCTTTAGCCGCCTTACCATAGCCTGAATGAATAGGCAAAGTTGGCACAATTATGTTTCATGTTGCCTCATCCTTAATATCGTAAGAGGCATCTACTGATAAACCCCTAAGTCTTATCAGCTGCAAATGTTGCATGTCATCTAAAACTTGATGACACAATGCCCTTTGATCTGAGTAGGGCAGCATTAGCTTCCACCACTGGCGTTATCAAACACCAAATATATCTGTGCCTCTTGTGTATAGATATGGCAAAGTATGCATCTTCAAGATCAATTCTCTGAATCAGCTAAATTGCTGAAAGCGAATCATCCATCTCAAACTGGGTAACCAAACACATGATCAGATTAGCCAAATCCTAACCTGATTTGGCATGCTCCATGTTCCTACAATCTTGAGAAATATCAGAAATATACCCCTTTTGTTCTTGGGCAGACTACTCATCCTCTGTGAGATGTCACTGATACCACTTGGAACCACCATTCCTCTATTGACCATACGGACGGAAATTTATTGGCTTCTCTTGCCACGGAGGATGCATTATCTAGTTATTCATTCAATTCGCTGATAACATATAATCAGAGCCTATGACTAGAGCTGAAACTCCGTATCCACTTGATGTGGGAATAAGAGTTCCCTGTCAACTCTTGACTATTAGAGTCAACACGAATCCTCAGCGTTCTTCCTCAGAGTGGAAATTAGCCTAATGCAAGCCTGAACCAGGAATTGCTTTGCAGTCCTCTGACTGAAACCACCTGTCAGAGTCACCAGTGTGCACAACACAATCTCTTCGACCAGCCACTCAATCAGGAATACTGGTATTGAGAGCCTACAGATTATTATATACCTTTTTCATTCACAACATGAACCTGCACGTCAGATAAAATACTATATGCCAGACCGGCTTCCTGCTAGTAGCTATCTATCCCAGAGAGGATGGCAATGATGTTTTCAACGAACTGGCAACTACACTAACTGAGCAGAATTTTAATCATGTGTTGAGGGAGACTACAACTACTTCACTCTACTGAGCAGCCTGATAATCTCAATCACAGATGTTGAGGCAGAGCTTCCCTGGTCAATATGACCCATATGGCCAGCCAGTACTTGGAAATTACATAAGTTAGTATGCAAGGCACCCTGCTAATTTCTCTGCATCAATCTGTCTACTCCAGAGACTGTGAAAAGATACTAGACAGCCCATGCTGCCAGTAAATCCAAACCTGGGCCGACAGACTGCTCCATTTTGGAGTTTTACGGAGGTTAATAAAGAGACCTTACCTGCCAGCGTCTCTGAACCAGGGTCGACCTGCTTGTTGGAGCTTCAGCGAAGTTCCATTTGCAGACCCTGTCAGACTACATCTTCAGCCCCATGCTTGCCAACAGCTCGTTTCCAGAGCTCAAAAGTGATATTGCTGTGCAAGGCATGCCTGCCAGCATTCCTGAGCCGAATGGGACAGACTACTTCTTCAACCTACAGGCCTTTCTAGAACTTTATTGTGCAGGCCACGCTACCAGTTTATTCCTAATGGTAGCATTGACTATGGGAACATCCAAGGTTTTGCAATTTCCCGGACTGGGATATCTCCCAGCCATTTCCAGCATAACATCTTCCTTCAGCTGGTGTGATGTTAGGTAGCTGATGCTGTTGGCCAACTCCTCTTGTAGTGGCTTGCCCGTCCCTGAGGGAACAGCAAATTTAGAGTCAAGAGCAGGCAGCTCTTCCTTATGCGACTCCCGCATATCATGCATTAAAGCATGGGATTCAGGCACATACTCATATTCGGAGTCAGCTCCATACTGATCTCCGACACTCCCCTCATCCGAGTAGGAGGAATATTGCAACCCTGAACCAGGTGTTGCCACAGGCTTATGGCTCGAACTGCCTGTGTATGCCTCCGTAACATGGAGCATATTTTTTGCCATTAGATGGCCAATTGAGACAAACGGCCAATCACATCTGCCATGGATGTGGGGACAGAATCATCTTGTCCTGAATCGTCCGACAGGACTTGTCTCACAGACTTGGCTTTGGCTTTACCCCGACTTGGGGTTGCCAAGCTGCTCCCTCTCGGAGCCGAATTGCAACTAGCTGTGCAGACCGGCGCTGCCAGCGACTCCGAAGTGGAAACGGATGGCTGTCGGATTTTCACACTGCCGCGGTCCTCTGCTGCTGGTTTCTCAGCAGCCCTTTTAAATATTTGTTTGTTTGCTTATTCATTTATTGTACTTACCAGACAGGTTGCGCCTGCTAGTGACTCCAATTCCTTGCTCCCTTCTGGAGCCTCAACGGAGTATTTCAGGGGAGGAAATAGAGCGCAACCCTGAACCAGGTGTTGCTTCCTCAGGATGTGGCCCCCATATGACCCGGTCAAGCCGGCAACATAATCTGAGTCACCTCTCTCCGATACTCCCCTCGACAGAGTGGGAGAAATACTGCAACCCTGCCAGGTGTTGCCACAGGCATATGGCTGGAGCCGCCTGTTAATGCCTCCGGTGCACGGAGCATATTTTGTTCACATGGTTAAAATGAAGCATATCCCCATTAGTTCAGGGATTCGATTGCTTTATTGATATCCACATAGTTCTTTCTTTTTTTATTTTTTTATTTTTTTATTTATTAGAAGTACATTACATTACAACCACATACATTAGTACTCGTCACTTATGTCTTCTTACAATTAATGTACTCCATTTATTTTTTACACTAGAAAAGGAAAAGATTGAAAGAAAGAAGAAAGTGAAGGAAAAAGTGAGAGTGTAGAAAATGTGACAACAAAAAAGGACGAAGACCCTATAAGAACAAAATTAAAAACAAAAGAAAAAAAGTTAAGAAATAGACCCTAGAAAAGAAAGAGAAAGAGAAAGAGGAAAAAGAGAGAAACAAATATTTTTATGAGCATTACGCAAATGGGACATACCAACTCTTCAACTATCATCCCCACTTACCTGACCTTAATTTTTTTTTAAAGGTACCTTGCACCCTATATTTGTAATAATTCTATAAATGCAGACCACGTCAGGTAGAAGTGATCTGGTTTACCTGCTAGGAGGAGTCTTATCTCTTCTAGGTGTAATGATATCCACATAGTTGAAGTCACTTATGAAAGAATCTCCAACAGTCCCCTCTACTGAGCGGAAATTATCATGACGCAAACCTGAACCAGGTGTTGCTCCCACATTTGTCTGATAGACACAGCTAAAAAAACTTCTTAAGCCAGGAGCTCCTTTCTTGAGCCTCAACGGAATTTCTTAGGGGAGGAAATAGAACGCAACCCTGAATCAGGTGTTGCCTCCTCAGGCCTCTGGCTGACTCCCTTTCGGAGCATCAATCTGTACAGGCATTGCCCGTGAGATGCTCCGAACAGCCGCCTGCTCCAGTGGAGCCCGAAACATGACCGAGCGGCAGCCGCTATTATCAACCGCCATCTCTATTTATAGCTGCCCTATAAATAGAGCATACGCTATACGCTGCTCTACAGCGTATGCTGAACCGACCTCAGCTGGCAGCATCTATGTTTAAAATGTTAGCTGCTGCGGCAACCCCCACAGCAAATGTTGACCCGGCAGCTGAGCTTCCACGTCGGTCACTATGCTGGCCGCGGCTATTTTTAAAAACCCCAGCTGCTGCTAATCCTTTGCAGCGGCCGCTGACCTGGCCGCGCCGGCTGCCGCAATTTTGTATCGCGCCAGCTCCTTACGGACCCTCCATGGCGGCCTTCAAATCCGGCCGCCTGCTCCAATTCGGAGCTCCAACGGCAGCAGCTGCACAGGCTGCGCCCGTCAGCTACTCCGGGCCTGCTGTACCGCAGCGGCCCGTTCCTGAAAACAAAATTGGCTTACCTGCCAGAGCAGTTTCAATCCGCGCCATGCGTCGACGTATTTACGCGCATGCGGGCTGGCGGGCTCTTCACGTTGTCACTCACGTGACCAAACTAAAATTGGCATTGCAGCTGTACCTAAGTGTACAACTGCATATGACAATAAACTGGATTTGATTTGTCTACTCTCTGCTAAAAGAAATAGGCCTTCCTATTTACTCAATCTTGGCCCCTTATACTACGACCACAGCAGTTTACATTCATGCACAATTGTGCAACACAAAATATAATCAGATTATTTATTGTTTCCCACAATCCATGGCCAATTGAGGTTCTTGTGCAGATTGACATAATCAGTGCTCTTGAACAAAGCCATACAGTGATCCTAGAGATTGGTGGCAGCTGCATTGGTTGAATATCTTTATGTTAAATTGATGGGATATTTAGTGAATTTTGCTACACCTTACTACGATAATGGTAGGACAATACGTATGGATAGTTTGTATGGTTCCTCAGTTCAGTCATACTGAATTCTCAAAAGGCTGTTCAAATCCAGTAAACGTCAATGGTATTGGAAATTAGTGTCAGGAACCATCGCTCAGCCTGGAGTCACGCATCTGTGGCTGGTAAATGAGATTTTAACTCAGTTGCACAAACCCTCCCTGTCAGAAATCTTATATTTCTGATCCACAAGAAGTAGATTCTGAAAAATATAACAAGACATTGAGGAGTTTCATCACTATCAATATCCCTAATTATGGTTCTCTGATGGATTGCAACATGGAGAAGGATCTCGACCCGAAACGTCACCCAATCCTTCTCTCCAGAGAAACCGCCTGTCCCATTGAGTTACTCCAGCTGTATGTGTCTATCTTCGGTGTAAACCAGCAGCTGCAGTTCCTTCCTGCACATGAATACCTGATGTTTTGGAGCCCTAAATATCATTCTCATGAAGAACATGTTGAATTACATGTACAGATCAAGGAGTAACATAGAAATCAGGTAAAACCCACTGACATTGCTTTCATTGATTTTGTGTTAAAATTCTGATCCAGTCCCTCAAGTCACACCACATAAGGATATTGAAAGCCATTTCACCATATGGATTATAAATCAACTAAATCAACAATAAGTGTTTCAGACTAGAATAAATCTTACATATTATCCAAACTGTGGGTCTCGAACATAATTCATGTATGAAAATACCTTCAAAATTGGTAATGCTCGTGGAAAGTGTGTTGCTTATGCATGATTTCTATATGTGCACCTTATTCAAGGACTTCAGGGCGCAATTGCCAATCTCAATATTTTCCCTTCAGCACATATTAAGCATGATCTAGCGTCCAGTGCAGTTACCAGCCTGCGCTAGTTCACTTCTTGGCTATGTCAGTTAAATAGAAGGTGATCACTGAATCCAACTGCTGGTAGAAGTCACTGTGCAGAACATAGTCAAGAATGATGATACAGGAGGGATCAAGCATCCCGCCCCCATACATTTGCTGAAAACAATCTACTGAAAGATGTGGGCTGCCTGAAGAGGCTGAGAATGCAAGACAACCCAAGAGGCCATCAGGAGCTGAGATGAAATGCCAGAGCCAGAGGTGGTGAGAGAGCTTAAAGTCCAAAGCGAGGTTCCGTGGAACTGATCACAGTACCGGCAAATGATTAATCACCTCACACATCTGGACAAGGGCAGTGGAGACAGCAACACATTCCTTCTGGAAATATAACATTGATATTTAGACACAGACACAGACACACGTACATGTATACACACACACACGTACACGTACACACACAAAACCTCTCTCTTGCCCTCCCTCTCTCTTGCCCTCCCTCTCACACAATTCACACAAAACCCCTTCTCTCAGACTCTCTATCACGCACACCTCTCTCTCATGCACTCCCTCACACACATTCACCAACATACTCTCTCACACTCTCTCTCAACC
Organism: Malacoraja senta; assembly: GCA_038087875.1. Lineage (NCBI taxonomy): Eukaryota > Metazoa > Chordata > Chondrichthyes > Rajiformes > Rajidae > Malacoraja > Malacoraja senta. Next base: position 175,880,854 of record CM075977.1, read on the forward strand.
ACAATCTCTCACACACTCTATCACACATTCTCTCTCCACCCTCTCTCTCACACACTGTCTCACAAAAACTCACTCCCACTCACTTACTCTCTCTTTCACACACTCTCTCTCCCCACTCTCTCACACACTCTCTCTCCACATTCACAAACTCTGTTGCACACACTCTCTCCACACTCTCACTCTCACACACTCTCTCTCACTCACTCTCTCACACACACACATACATTTTGATCTCTGGTAGGAGGAGGTGCTACACAAATGCCACTAACAAAAGCAGCAGCCCAGTCAGGAAGCCCCGTTGTATCTCAGATAATTGAAGAGTGGGCATCAGTGAAGACTGCTGTAGGTTCACATCCAATTCATGTTCTCACATCCCATTTCCTTTCATCCCACAATATTTATCTGTAGATGATGTGACTAAGTTCTTCCTGCTGGCTCCTTTTCCTCACCATGACTGTACTGTAGGACCATTGTCCAGCCTTCCTGAGGGATGTCCATGTGAAGTGAAGTGGACCTTCAGTGTCAATGCATGGAGCTCAGTGCCCATGCTTTACACCATGGAGTTGGTGCTGTCACCATGACAACAGTCACAAGATGCACCACAGCACAGGCAGAACCCACTCAATCTTTGGATGCCTGGCATGAGTTCAGACATTCAACTTTGGCTCATGCACACTGTCAGTTGCTATCAAGGCACTGGCAGGTGCTGTTATGGGGCAATGTAGCACTGCAATAGTCTCTGTCTATGGTGCTGTCTCGGAGTCTGGTAGCAACTTTAAAGACTATAACTGAATAGCTATCTCTTAGCATAACCACATCTGTGTTCCCACCACTTCCCTCAAGATTTGCCTGCTTTTGTTGTTAAATACCCAGCCCAGAGTACCAATACTCATGGTGAGATATCCTTCTACGCCCAGGACAACTAGGCTCAGTTGTGTTGGTGTTTAATCTTCTTCGGTTTCCGCCACTACAAGTGAGAACCATCCACCAATCTGAGCAACACAGCTACATGAAATTGACAATCTCCTTCAAGAGAATGGTTGCGAGACTGGTCCCTGACCTCCAGACCTCATTCTTGTCCACAAGGCCCCTACTGCTGCTTTGAGAAAGGGATTTTCTCTTTAGTACGACGAGGAGGGTGGACTCATGGGACTGTTCTATGAAGAGCTGGCATAGGTTTGATGGGCATATGGCCTCTTCCTAGGCTGGTGTAATTCCATGATTACATGATTCTGGGTGGGACTTTAAGCATTAGCTTCCCAGTAGCCTTTTGGTTATTCCTGGAAAAAACTACAGCTCTCCATTTTCCACTAAATGAGTTTAGTTTAGTTTAGAGATACAGAGCAGAAACAGGCCTGTTCGGCCCACCATGTCCGCACCGATGTCCGTACACTAGCACTATCCTACACACACACTAGGGACACTTTACAATTTTACCAGAGCCAATTTACCTACAAACCTGCACGTCTTTGGAGTATGGGAGTAACTGGCACTCCCAGAGAAAACCCATGCAAGTCACAGGGAGAACGTACAAGCTTCATACATACAGCACCTGGGGTCAGGATCGATCTCGGGTCTCTGGCGCTGTAAGGCAGCAACTCCACCGCTGCGCCACCGTGCTTCCCAAATTACGTAGAATGTGTTTATAAAAACATCTCAAAACACTGCTCTTGCATCAATGTTCCAGGCAAATCCCCTCCAAAACACCTCATGAAACTCTATCAATATAACCAATTATTCCACTCCCCCTCCTATGCTTCCTGAGCTTCCCTATGAGTATGTCCACAATATTCCCCTCAAACACTGACTGGAGGTTGCACCACTATCTGTGTAAATAACTATTTCCTATTAGTTTTCTTGTTGACTGCTTCACATTGGTGGCTTCCAGCTTTATTCCTTTTACAAAAATCAACACATCCAGACTAGCCTATCAAACTATACCTCAAACATCTCTTTGGAAGAGAATCTACCCCATCCGATATGCTTAACTAGCAGTACTAATGTCCACCTGAAAAGCTTTATTTTGCACCAAGATGATTGTATCTATGATGGCAAGGCTCATGGCAGGCACTGCAAGGTTGTAACTAGTTAGTTTATTTAGTTATTGCCTCCTGATTCAGGTTACACTGATTATGATATTGATCAGTGTTCATCACTGATTGACACCATTGTCACCATTTTAGAGCTTGTTGCTCTGCATGGCCTTTTCATTTAAGAAGCATGAACCACAATTGCCATTAAAGGATTTGATAACTCATTCAAGAGATTAGAGATTAGAGATTAGAGATTCCTTTATTTGTCATTCAGACCTTTCGGTCTGAACGAAATTTCGTTGCCTGCAGTCATACATATAATAATAAATAACAAAACACACAATAAACACAAATTAACATCCACCACAGTGAGTTCACCAAACACCTCCTCACTGTGATGGAGGCAAAAGTCTTAAAGTCTCTGTCTCTTCCCGCTTTGTTCTACCTCTGCGCTGAGGCGATCTAGGCTTCTGATGTTGTGACCCCGCCGGGTGATGGTAAGTCAATACCGCGGCTGAATCCGAGCTCCGTGACGGGCCGGTTCAAACTCCGCGGCCCGGGGTGGCCGAAGCTGTCCAGCGGACGCAGCTGTAGTTGCGGGAGCTCCAGAAAAACAGGTCACCCACCTGTGACCTGCAAGCTCCCGACGATGTCGTCCACCGGGCCCGCGGCCGAGCCTCCAGATTCAGGTCGCCACCAGTGTCCTCGGTCGCCACCGCCAGAACGCCACCGCAGCCCCGAAGCTGGCCAGCCCCGCATTGGTAAGTCCTGGCTCTGCCTCCGGAGCCTCGAGGTCGGTCGCTCGCAGTTGGAGTTGGAGGCCGGCAGCTCCGCCATTGGGCCTCGGCGCAGACGGAGGCAGAGAAGGGGGATACGACAAGAAAAAGTCGCATTCCCCCGAAGGAAGAGACAAAAATCATGTTTCACCCCCCCACCCCACACATACACAACACAATAAACTAAAATTTAACTAAAACAGGACAAACGAAAAAACAAAAAAAGTAAAAACAGACGGACTGCAGGCGAGCCACTGCTGTACGACAGCGCCGCCACTTCCGGAAGCTGGGGGAGCTGATTAATAGTAAGATTAAACGAGAACTTACCTAAGTTTGAAGTTTGATCTTTATTTTATGAGGAGTTACGTAGGTGATTACGTGAAGAACCCCGCCAGTGCGCCTGCGCGTCAATCTTCAAAGCAGCGGTGTGAAATCACAAAAAACAACAACCGAAGTAATATAGTCTCATAATAAAACGAGTAATACAAGAACTTCCATCTGACCTTTATGATAGAGGGTAGGGTCGTGGTGGGCACGTAATCACCTACGTAACTCCTCATAAAATAAAGATCAAACTTCAAACTTAGGTAAGTTCTCGTTTAATCTTACTATTTTCCTTCGGAGTCACGTGAGTGACTACGTGAAGATTTTAAAGCTTTGTGATTTCATGCCGTGGATCAATCCCGGCTTCTCACTGCATAGATTGACTCGGAACGAGAATAATCAATCATGCATTCATAATAACATTTGTACCACAAATGCAGTATTTCATTTCAATAATGAAATGAATCAGATCCCCTTTAAACCAGAGGAATTTACACAGAACTTAAAATAGTTTCTGCAAACAACCCCGCATTAACAATAGGCCGATGGTAAAAATGTTGAAACATCAACTCATTGGACCACCCGGCGGCTGCGAGGATATGGTCGACGGGGCCGTCTTTTGCCCTGGACGCCGACGTTTCTGCTGCCCTAGCCGAGTGAGATGTAAAAACATAAGTGTTAATACCAGCAGCTGTTAAGACTTATTTTATCCATCTGGAAATAGTCTGTATTGAAACTCTCTTGTGTGGTTTCTTGTGTGTGATCAACAACCCAGTTTCCGTATTCTCAAATTCTTTGTGACCTCAATGTATTGTAATAAATATGTCTTAATACAGAGACATGGATCATTTGGATATGCTGCTAGCATAATTTTAAATCCTGTCACACCTGGCCTAATTTACTTTAGTAGGTCATAGATATAGAATGTAACCTTGTCTTCAGTTACTTCCATACTGTCTATTTGTAATTTTCCAAGTGTTTGCACTCGTTGTGCTGTCACTCATGCCATAAGCATGAATACTTTCATACTGAGCTTGACCAAAGGTAAAGACACACTTGATGACCATTCACAAAGTAGTTTCAGTACCACACTTACATCCCAGATTGTCACGTACCTAGGTTTCGGTGGTTTGGAATTAAAGATTCCTTTCATTAGTCTGGAAACAATTGGGTGTGACCCAGTTGAGTTTCTTTCTGAATCCAGAACCAAATATGAGGACAATGCACTTCTGGCTGAATTAATTGCACTACAACTCAGACCTTCATCATAATAAAGTTTTGACAGAAATTCTAAACATTTGAAATATCTGCAGTACTTTATTGCACATTCTTTTGTACACAGAACTCTTCCCATTTCTTAATATAAGAAAGGTACTGTTTTTGAGTGCTCTTCCTCCCGGCTGCCGTAAGCATGTCCACAGTATGCTCAGACAGTCCTCGTCCCAGAAAAGGCATTCTTAAAACCTGCAAATCAACAAATCCAAACGATGATATAATGGATGTTGTTACCCTGTTACAGGGTGCAGCAATAAATTACTCATTTTTGGGACTTTCATCAACATTTGTGTTGTTAATTCTAATATCAACAGATACCATGGCTGTATAGGCCAATCTGGTACTACCAATACCCTTGAAGCAGCATCTTGCCTGATTTTACGCAAACATTGGCTTATGAGGCAGAAAGGTGGAAATATATATGAAAACATACCACCCCAATGTAGCGAGAAAGCATCAATCGCCACTGCTCCTGGATCTGGTTTCCATGAGACATATCTCGATATCTGATGATTCAAGTCGATGTCGGTCATTCCAAATCTGATTACTATATCATTGAATACCTCTTGATTCAACATCCATTCTTTATTATCATGGAACTTTTCGTGACCAGGTGTCTGCTATCGTGTTCATTCTACCTGGTAGATAGATAGCTGAAAACCAAATGTTCTTTTCAATACACCAAGATCGAAGTTGATTTAACCATTTTGTCACATGACACCGACTTAATTCCACCCATATCATTAATATAGGCAAGTACTGTTGTGTTTATTAATTTGAACTTGAACCTTCCTTTTAGTTGTGTTAGAACCATAAGCTTGGAGTCCATAGAAACCTCCTAAAAGCTCCAAATAGGTAATTCCCCATGTCTGCAGTAACACTAACTTTTCCTGATTCCATCTGCCTCTGCAGCTCCATGTTAAGTCAGTTGCACCCCATCCTAGTGCACTGGCATCAGTTTGTAATATCATGGAAGGTTGTTCAATCAGCACTTTGCCTGAACTGCTTGAGACATGTAGAATCCACCACTGCAGCTTAGAAACAACATTTGTTGTTACTTGCATGGTTCTATCAAAATGACCAGCATTTATTCTCAGTGCCTGTTCTTTAATTCTATGCAGCTGTTGATAATGTAATGGTCCATATTGGACTGCTGGGAATCTACTAATTTTCCCAGTACTCGAGCCACATGTCTGATTAGAGGTTTTTGCTCGTTTAACAGATTACTGCAATCTTTAATCAACTCCACCCTTTTTTCACTGGGCAAAGTAATTTGCATTTGGGCTAAATCAATTGTGAACCCCAAATAATTAATCGAGGTACATGTTTTTAACCTTGATTTCTTTGGATGAATTTAGAAACCCCCAAACTTTCAAAAGTTTGATTTTATTACTGCAACCGATGCTTCTGTTGACTGTTTTGTCCTTCCTATAATCAGGACATCATCCAGGTATGCCATTAGTACATGCCCCTGGCTCTCAGCAACCCCAGAATTGATTTTTATAAATATTCTGGAAGGGAACGTTAACCCTTTAGGCAGAGCTTTGAACTGCCCTAATTGGTTCATCCATGTAAATTTAAAATACTTCATATCTTGCAAGTGAACAAACACTGAACAAAAGGATTCAGACTTGTCAAGTCTATAATAATCCTACATCCTCCATCCTTTTTTGATCGAGGGAATATATTTGACTCAAATTGGTGAATTTGGTAGACTGATTCTTTAATAACACCTTTTATATATAGGGTTTTGAAGCGCAACTTGAACCTCCATTACTTCGCAAAGTGGAGAGTTCTGCTAGGAACATGCTGGACAGGCAAATCATAATTTGGATTGAAATCCTTGTATATTATTCAGAATTACCACATCTGAAGTAATCTTCTTCCAATGTTTATAGAAGAGACGTAATCTGCCTCCAACTTCTGGACTTAATCCAGTTAGTATGTTCCCCTGAGAACCAGGTCCACCTACCTCTTGAGTCATTTGAGTATTTTGAGATCCCTGGATTCTCCCGGAAGCACAACCACTTGTCCTTACTCCCGCTGCAGGCCGCCAGCTACGTCCCTGCGTTGATGAGCGACTTGGTCCTGGTCTAGGATCCGTATGACGTCTGAAAGGATACTTCCTCTTTACAGACTTTGCAACCATTGATGTATTTATCAATCCTGTTTTCGCTTCATCTTCCAACTCTTTAATACGTCTCCCGAGATCTCTCCAAAGAGTAAGTTGCGTAATTGTATATTACTTGGTTTGCAGAGTGCTGCGAATTTCGGATTCATAGCAGACCGTATAGCACTTTCCTCAGATAATTGATCTCGAAGTGGGTGCTGCATAGCAACCCCAGTGCTTGCTGATGCAACTTCGTCATCTTTTGGTTGTTACCTGCTATTCTGGTAAAAGCAGTTATTCCAGAACCCAGCAGCTTTAATATTCTCTGCAACTGATTCCAGATAATTTGATTCACTGCTGCTGCTTTCAGCAACCCACAGTTACTTCTTGCAGTCTCATCCATTTCCTGCTGTTCCAGCTAATGGTAAACCAAGTAATTTATTAAGGAGGCCAGTTCTTCTCCTAATGGCTCTCCTGACCCTGACGGGGCAGCGAATCCTACTGCCAGGGGTGGAACATCTGGCAGCTGCCGTTCATCGCCTTGTACAGCCTCACCGTCAGAGTCGGGGTCTGAAATCTCATGACCCGTAGCACGCTCCTCATTCCTGAGGGTGCATTCCATCAGCCCTGAGCCAGGTGCTGTTAAGCTGCTCCTGCAGCTTGGATTACAGTACACTCCTTCCTGAGTGAACTTTGCTCCAACAGCCTATGAAAAAGGCTTTCTATTTGGGCAATACGCTCGAAAGCAGTATCTAGCCCTGTACCAGGAGCTGTTTGAGCTGTTTCCAGCAGCTTGGCTTTCAGAACACTCCTCTCTGAGTGAACTTTGCTCCAACAGCCTATGTAAAAGGCTTTCTATTTGGGCAATACGCTCGAAAGCAGTATCTAGCCCTGGAGCTACTTCCATTGCCTGGGACTCCCTCCGTTGGGATTTATACTTTGTCTTTTGCCCGACAGGCGCTGACTGTGTTTTCACCAGCCCCAGGTCCACAGTCGCTATGCTCACCGCTGGCGACTGTACCGGGGTTTAGAGGCGGTTGGTCTCTAACCGCGGACTCCCGACTTTCCCGACTTCTGTCGGCTGTGTCGCTCGCCTCTTCCCCCTGTCCGTTTTTTCCATGGCGTCTGTGGAAAAAATCCCCATAGACCCACAGTAAACGGACCTGGAAAACCTGAAAAAAGTTTTAACTTACCTTGTAGTTGAAAAACTACAAACCACTCGAGGAGCACTGCTCCTCACGTCCGTTTGCGTCAAGGCGTCTGACGTAATGACGCGCAGGCGCACTGGCGGGGTTCTTCACGTAGTCACTCACGTGACTCCGAAGTAAAATTTCTATTAGCTGTTGCTGCAATTGCATGAGTTTCTGATGGTTCATTGCTGTTTCCACAATCTGGTGTGGCAGGTGAAGGACTTTGAAGTCCAGCTCTTTGCACAATCCCAATGCTCTCTGATGCAGGTGTATTAGTAGGCATTCCCGTTGGAACATTTTCTCAGTCATGGATTGTGAATTTAAGCTTCTCTTCTCTTCTCTTTCTCAAATTGTCTTTAAACTGAGCTGCTTGCAGAGCCACCTCAGCCTTTGGAGAACATGAGGAGAAGCCAGGAAGAGCTTATAATTGAAAGAGATGGAGGACGATAGGCTGATGGGGCTACCCTACCAAGGGTTGGCAAAGGCTTAATGGCCTGAATGGCCTCCTCCTGCACCTGATTAATCCCATGATTCCATGATGCTGGAATGGGATTTTAAGGGACAGTTTCAGAGTGTCCATTTGGTCATTCTTGGAAGTAGTGAATTTTATGTAAATTAAACAACACTTAACAACACCATACAACAAAGCTACATGTCTGGGGTTAAAAGAGCACACTTGTCTTACTTGAACCTCAGCACAGAGGACATGTGAGATGTTTGCAGTTCATTCAGGGCTGAAGTAAGCCACCTTTCCTGAACACAGTTAGAGCAAGGGTTCGCTGTCAATGTTACTGTGGCAATAGAATTCTTTCTATACATTGGGCTTGTCTAGATATGTGCAACATCTCACAGCTTGTCACCCACCATTGCATATGAGAGCCTGAGTTTAGTCTCTCCGAGAGCAGCAAGCAGAATAAGCTCAAGCACACACGTTATTTTCCAGCCCCTCTGTGCAATCTAAGATGTATTGCTCTGCTGCTCTGTGACCTGAAGCAGGGAATCCAATGTACATGCAGACCATATAGGATATTGGTATTGGTTTATGATTATCATGTGTACTCGGATACCATAGAGTCATACAGTCATACAGCATGGGAATAGGCCATTTGGCCCAACTTGCAATGCAGACCAAGATAACCCATCTATACTAGTCCTACCCGCCCACATTTGGTCCATATTCTTCTATACATTTCCTGTCCTATCGTGAAAAGCGTTGTGCTATCCAAGCAAATGATATCATACATGAATACATCAGGTAGTGCAGAAGTGGAAATAAATAGTGCAGAATATAGTGTACAGCTACACACGTGAAGATTAAACAAAAGTGCAAAGGCTGGATTGGAAGTTTGAGAAGACAACCTTACCTTTTGAGAGTCCAGTGCAAAGTCTGATAACAGTGGTAAAGAGGCTTTAACTGAACCTGGTGGTGTGTGTTTTCAAGCTTTTGTATCTTCTGCATGGCAGGAGAGGAGAGAACAGAGAATGACCAGATAGTGAATGTACAAAGAGAGTGAGGCTGCCACAGAAGAACAGATTATGATGGGGAAACCTTGCAGGGAATGCCCTCTGGTCATGTCCCTGCATTCATGTCACCAAAAGTAAAATGAGTTTAAAGGTACAGTGTGGAAACAGGCTCTTCGGCCTGAGTCCACAATGACCATCAATCACCCTTACACTAGTTCTATGCTGTCGCAATTTCGCATCCACTCCCTACACACTAGGGGAAATTTATGGAAGCCAACTAACCTACAAACGGTCACGTTTTGGAAATTTAAATAAAATTGTAAACCCAGAATTCTGAAATAAAAAGAGAACATTTTAAATAATACAATAAATTAAGTAAAAAATAAGATGGCATTTTGTGGGAAGAGAAACGGTGAATGGTTGAGGTCTGGGTGAACAAAGGCAAGGTGAAGCGAGGACATTAGGCCAAAGTCGGTGCTGCATGTTTCTAGGTTTATGAAGAAGTCTCATACAGTGGGAGAGTAAGGATATAGTGTATGTGTGCCTGGTTGTCCTAGCATAAGCAGTAGAAGTGCCAGTCGCCACTTGAGATCACCAAGAGGAAGATGTTTGAAGGGACAGATTGCTCAATCTGTCAGTGAGTAATCCTCACAACATGCTACAAGAATATCCAATCACAGAAGCTGTTTATCAGAAGTGAGAAAAAGGGAAGTAAGCTGAAATATGTCAATGGGTGTCACTGCCAACTGCGCCATGCATTTCATCACACTAGCCTTAGTCTGGAGCTTGTCCCATTGAGCTGCTCTGAGCTTGTGACCAACTGCACCTTCCAATCACCAGGCACCTGAGCTATCATTGCCTCTCACTCTGTTTGCAGGTCACATATTCCCACAGTCTCACCACGTGTGCACCACTTCTAAGGAGAAAGGAGCAGCAGAATGGTAGTCCAGCATGTCCGTAGTTGAAGTGATGGAGAATTGGGAGCGAGGGTAGGTGTAATATCAAAGAATGGCTTTTTAGATATGGTGGATCATAGAGTCAAGGGAGTAGCAGATTGCAACAGAATGAGAGGACTCATCAGGACAACAAGTCAGAGGCTTGGGAAGGCTGGAGACTGGAGTATCGTCGAGTCATACAGCATGGAAAGTTATCCAATGGCCCATCTCATCCATGTCGACCACTGATGTATGTGGTGAAGCGATGGTTAGGCAAAGGATTAATAGCCCAATGATGAAGTTACTTCTGTTACTCTATCTGGCAGTACCACGTTCCACGACTGTGCTGGTAAATCCATCCTGTCCTGAAGGTGCCCAAGGATGGGTATCCCAAGGACAATATGGTCTAGTTTCCCTCACTATATTCCAAGAGGAATGTTGCAGCCCATGTGCTCTGACATTGGAAAGATGGGTGTTTGGACAAATCTTCAGAGCTGTGCAAGATGATTTGGAGCTGGCCATTATTGCTGAGCCACTCCAGAGAAAATATATTTTTAATCGCACAATGCATTAAAAAAATTATGGAACAAAATGTTGAAACAACTCTCTTTCCCTTGTGTTGGTAGAATGGAGATATTTTTTTCTTGTCAGTTACATTTCCTGTCAAACACAGCCTAAATCATCTCTTCATGGTTATCGAGGTGTATAATGAATTCTCCTCTACTGATTCTTGGATTGGGATGATCTTTAACTCATTGCTAAACATAGACAGATAGATTATTAATGCTTTCTGTCAGGATTGCATGCCTGTTACTTCTGCACAGAAAAATGAAGAAATGAAAATACAGACTTAAATATCCCTTGCACTTAGATTCTATACCTCAGGGCTTTGAAATCTTTTGTTTAGCTCTGCTCTAGCTTGCCAATTTCAGTACCTTAATTTTCTGGCTAGTTTGGTTTTCCACTTATTCATCCAGTCATTTACTTTTTACTCCCTGTCGATCATGTAATTCCCTTCTATCTCCACTTCTATCTCCACACTTCCTTTACCACTTCCAGGAGCTGCTCTAAATACAGCTTGGTTCACTTGGAAGAATCAATCTAAATTTCTGAATCCGGGCACAATGATTTTTTGATCCGTGTTTCCAAGTACTTAATCCTGAATCTCACCCAATTTAGTGCAGTGGAACAATAGAGATAAACCTTTTGTGTCACTGTGATTTTTGTTTTGTAAATGTCTGGTCATACTTCAATCTAATTTGAGCCACCAAGATAAATGAAAGATCCTCTGTCACTTCCTTTGCATAACCCTAATGCATTATTTAAAATCACAAAACTGAAAGGGTGTTATTAATGTATATTAGAAGTATCCTTGAAAGAGATGATGTAGATTTGAAGGGCTGAATGGATTCCATCTGTGCTTCATTGCCCCATGACTTGATGATTCTTTGATCAGTCAGCCCACTGGTAAATTTTCTGGAAATGAACCCATTAATGGTGCATGAGTTCTGGACAAGCTAAATTAAGTCATAATGTGTGATGTGTAGGAAGGAACTGCAGATATTGGTTTATAGCAAAGAAAGACCGTGTTGCTGATTAGGATGTTTTAGCCATTAAATCCAGTGCCAGTGCAAGAACAGAGATATATTTCCATGTCAGTTCATTGTGAACATCCAGGTGTAGGAAGGAACTGCAGATGTGCAGGAAGGAACTGCAGATGCTAGTTTAAACCAAAAATAGACACAAAAAGCTGGAGTAACTCAGCGGAACAGGCAGCATCTCTGGAGAGAAGGAATGGGTGACGTTGCAGATGCTGGTTTAGACTGAAGACGGACACAAAATGCTGAAGTAACTCAGCGGGTCAGACAGCATCTTTAGAGAAAAGGTTCCTCATCTTTGGAGGTGACACTTCACGACAGTCTAAAGAAGGGTTCCGACCTGAAACATCACTGTAGACAAGCACCAGACACAGTACATGATTTAAATTCATCTTTAATCAGCACTGAAACTTAACAGCATAAAGGATGGTTGGTGTCAGTACATCCTAGCTGCTCAGACTGGCGGTGCCAGAAACAAGTGTTAGTATAAGTGTTACAATGGGGTGGAGTTAGTGATGCTGGCTTATGTGTGATTGGTTAACATGCATCATCAATCTACATCCTTCCACCTAAAGATTAAGTGTGGAAGGGCACCCATACCATGGAGTTAAACATACTCGTCATATCTGTCTGGTGGTCTACTGACACGGCCCGAGCGCGTGCGGACCAAACCCTCCGCCCCCTCACCTCAAAGATGAGATGGAGAGCCTGGAGGCGAGAATGGCGCGGTGGAGGCTTGTGGTGACCGAAAGGGGAAACATGCGGTAGGTGAGGCTCCGTGGTTAGTGGAGACCGTGGGACGTGGAGGGGTGCAAGGCGTGCGGGGACGGGTGGGAGACATTGCAAAAGGCGGCTAGAACTGGAGCGGCGGAGCATAGGGACCAGCAGGCGGTGGACGAGGCTCCTTCACAGCAAGCAGGTGTTGTCGAATTCTCCGGTATACCGCTCCCTCACAGTCCACAAGGTAGGATCGTGGCTCGTCCGTCGGGTTGACAACAGTGCCCAGACAGGAATGTCCAGTTGAAGTTCGTAGACGGACGACCTGGCCCGGCAGTAGAGGCTTGAGTGGTCTGCTGGAAATGTCGTATGACCGTTTCTGGATCTCATGCTTCTCTTGGAGACGTTTCTGGATAGTGGCAGGCTTCAGCACCCGAGGGACCAGCTGTTGTTGTGCGATAGGGACCGGTGGTCTCGTCAATCTCAACATCAGTCACTGTGCCGGCGATCCCAAGGTTCCGTCTCTGGCAATGTTTCTGAGATTCAGGAGATCGAGATAAACGTCTGACTTTGAAATGCGCGCTCGCTCCAGCAAGTGCTTGGCGCTTCTGACAGCACGTTCAGCGAGTCCATTACTCTGAGGATACTCGGGACTGCTCGTGACGTGCTGGAAGTTCCATCGGTCTGCGAAAAGCTTGAACGTGGCAGGTGAATTGCCGACCATTGTCGGTTCTCAGGCTGACATGAGCGCCATAGGCAGAGAAGTGTATTTTCAGCTTCTGGATGACCATCTCAGATGTGAGGGAGGTCAGTTGGTCTAGTTCAAACCAGTTAGAAAAGGAGTCGACTAGAATGAGGTAGTGCTTTCCGCACCATTCGAAAATGTCTGCCGCCCGCGACGTCCAGGGCAGTGCTGGTGGAGGTTGTTGCAGAAGGGGCTGCTGCTGCTGATGAGACGCAAGGTTGTTGCAAGTGGGGCAGGAGGCTATGCGGTCCCGGATGTACTTGGCCATTCCCGGCCAGTAGAACAGACAACGAGCGCGTGTCAGTGTGGCGTCGGCTCCTGGGTGACCGTTGTGTGCCTCCTTGAAGTATACTACCTTGTGACCCTTGACGACAACACCATCCTGAACCACCAGTTCATCACGGACCAGGAAGAATGGCTGCACCTCTGTGGGCATGTTGGATTGTTTGTCTGGCCAGCCTGTCTTGATGATGGAGGAGAGGATTTGAAGTGTATTGTCAGTGGCAGTATGTGCGGCCAGGGTGCGCAGTTGCTTACTGGAGACGAAATCGACACCGAGGACCGTGAAATTTTCCTGTTCATAGGGATGTTGTTCGCAAGATGCCCGAGGTGCACGAGAGGGAGCGTTCAGTTCGCAGTCTCCTTTGGAGGCGTGGGTTCGCATTCCACTTCTGACACCATGTATACAAGCACCAGACACAGTACATGATTTAAATTCATCTTTAATCAGCACTGAAACTTAACAGCATAAAGAATGGTTGGTTGTCAGTACATCCTAGCTGCTCAGACTGGCAGTGCCGGAAACAAGTGTTAGTATAAGTGTTACAGTGCGGTGGAGTTAGTGATGCTGGCTTATGTGTGATTGGTTAACATGCATCATCAATCTCCAATCACCAAGTCTTTTTCTCTAGAGATGCTGCTTGACCCATTATGTGTAATATTTGGTTTATCAAGTATCTCTAGTCATTTTTAAAGTAAAAAATGCTCCATGTGTTAAATCAACCTGGTAATGATGTTTGGCCTGTCTTTGTATGTCATTCTCACTGCAATTTCTAGTAAGTGCGCAAAGGTTTCTGCAGAGTGATTAGGCCAAAGAACCAGGGTCTCCTTAACTGTAGCTGTTCTGTTCCAGTGACAATTCCCTTTTAATGATCTTTCAGAAAACATTCCCTGCCCTTTCCATGCTTTTGTCCGCTTCGGTTTCAATAAATGACACGAGCAACTTACTCTCTGCAAACCTGTCAAAATGCCAGGAAAAGATCAGGCTTGCGAACATGGACTGCATGTGGAAATGGCCAATTTAATTTGGCAATTTGGCAATTAACATGATTTAATCAGAAAATATTTGCCGAAGTGCTGTGCTCTGGTCTTAGTACCCAATGGACACTACCCGGTCCAATGGTTTTGTTAACATAACATAGTTGAAGAAGGAATTGATTGAATGCATGAAAAAGAAAGAATGGTGAAAGGCAGCCAGGATTGAAGCTGGAGAGCTCCAGTTAAGCAGTTAACATCAGTGCCGATACAGTGAACTAAATGGTGTACAATTCATATCTCCAAGCTGCGATGGAGCATATGGTCTGGACTTTCCTTTACTTTGCCAGCAGAAAATGGGCATCTTGGGGAACGCTTGCTTCAAAGACTGTCCATTTAACTTACCTTGATTAAAGCTTCATTGCCTGTAAATGACAGCAGAGAAGTGGAGCCTTCAGAATCCCAGTGAATTACAATCTGTCATTAACTGAGCACTGTCGCTTGATGGTCTCCTTTTTGTTTCAAGTTCGTTTGTTAGTCATGAATATTAGATCTTAATCTCCTGTGGCAGAGCAACAAACAACACCAATCGTGTTAGTTGGGATTGTTTATTTAATGTTGATAATGTTTAGTGGTGAAAGCACAAGCTGCAATCTGCATATTACAGCCATCAGGATTTTGATTACACGTGACCATTCAGATGGAAGTAATGTGAAGAACACTGAGGAGGAACAAAACACCAACAGGATAAGTGCGTATCCAATGGCATCCTCATACTGTGCACATGGTACACAGATACTGCCTGTTTTACTCTACACAGATGCTGTCTTGCCAGCAGAGTATTACCAATGTTCCTTTATTTTTATTCTGAGATTTCCATAATGAATACATTATCAGATCTGACACTGAATGAGAAATAAAGAGGGAGAGAAAGACTGAGGATAAAGGACAAAACATAATAATCACATTCTTCGTGTGTCTCCAACAATTAAAATTTAAATCAACAAAACTCCATACATACTTAATTCTTAGTCCCGTATGGTTGCAAATTGTTAACAGGCTGCTTAGCTTTTGATGATGTCTTTACTTTTATCTTCCATGCAAGTACAGGAGGTCTTGTAAATTAAATATGGAGGCACCAGGTGAGTATTGGAATCATCAAGCCTGAATTTAATCAAAGTATGGGTCAGGATGTTGGCAGTAGATGGACTGATAGTAACCAAAGATGACCAATATTTCAGAAGAAGACCAGTGATTGAAAGAACATAGAAAGAGAAGTTCAGCTTAAGGTAATGAAGAATGTCAGGGCTATGAACTGACTGATCCACTCTGAGGCAATGGCCAGGTCGGACGATTGATTATGTTACCACAATAAAGAGAATGGGGCAGGTCCAGAGATAATGGCCACGATCTTCTCTGAGTTTAATTAAGGAACAATTCTACTCATAAGGCAATGGATGTCAGACAAGCAGCTTGACAACCAAGAGATCAAGCCAATTGCGATGTTGTAAACTCCTAACAAAAGGATAAATTTAGTATCAATGTGCAAATCCGCTGCGGTCCGGTCAAAGATGTTGTTTCTCGTAGCTATGTTGGAGAAGTGAAAAAAGATGTAGCTTCTCTAAACACTGTGGTTCCTGGCACCGTACCATGTTTGTGCATGACTGATATTGCAATCCGTTTGTGCTGGTTGATTTTTTCTGTGGAATCTTTTCCTGGTGAGAACAAATAAAAACACATGTGGAACCAATAGGAAGCAGAGGGAGAGAGGCAGGTTTATGGAAGCAATATCTGTACCAAACTGTGTGGTGGACTATTCTGACAACAGTGATTCATATCAATGCATTAAAAATGGGCAAAAATGTTGAAGCAACAATATTTCCTATGGTACATAATACCCAAAGTTTTTAGCCCAATTAACAGTGATTCGCAGTGATCCACATATATATTAGCTTATTTTTGTTACTATGACAAATCTTTCAGATAGGAAATGGAATCTAATTTTTTTTTCTAATTTCCCCTCAAAAACGTACATATGTGAAGCATTCAAAATAAGGTAGCTGCTCTAATGTATCACCACCATTTCCATGTTGTATTTATAATGCACATTGAGTTGAAACATGCATTGACCAAGTTCTTAGACTCCAGTTGACTCTGATCTATGGCATTATGAACCAACAACCACATTTATGTGAATGAAGCAGCTTTTTATTCAGAGCGCCCTTTACGTGAAAATTAATCCCTCAAGATTCTTCATGGAAATATAAACAGATAACAACAAACACCTGCAAGTGAGTGACTTACAGCTTGGTTTGAAGCAATAGTCTTGCAGAATATTGTTCCCAGAATAGGTAAATTGTTCCTAGTGTGTGTAGGATAGTATTAATGTGCGTGGATCGTTGGTCGGTGCAAACTTGGTAGGCCGAAGGGCCTGTTTCCCACGCTGTATCTCTAAACTAAACTAAACTAATAGCACAAAAGGGAATAATGAGATGAAAAGGCATGAGTGAATTCTAGAGCTTGGTTGCTGAAAACATAGTTGCCAGTGGCAGAAAATAGAAGATGTACAAGGAGCCAGATTTGAGTGATTGCTCATGGAGAGATCAGATAAGTTCACATACATCGGCAAAGAAGAAACATGAAAAGATTTAAACCTAGCACAAATCATATTCATGTAATTAAATAGTGGAGCAGGAACCACTGCATGGCAACTTGTGGCGAAAAGGGTTGGGGTTCGCTGGGGTTACCTTAATGGGACCTTAAAAAGGTCATTAGGTTACCTTAAAAAGATCCTATGCTGGAGTCAATTATAAAAGATGAAATAGCGGTACATTTGGATAGCAGTAACAGGATTGGTCCGAGTTAGCATGGATTTACAAAGGGGAAATCATGCTTGACTAATCTTCTGGAATTTTTTGAGGATGTAACTAGGAAAATGGACAAGGGAGAGCCAGTGGATGTAGTGTACCTGGACTTTCAGAAATCATTTGGTAAGGCCCCACATAGGAGATTAGTAGACAAAATGAGGGCACATGGTATTGGGGGTAGAGTGCTGACATGAATAGAAAATTGGTTGGCAAACAGGAAACAAAGAGTAGGGATTAATGGGTTCCTTTCAGAATGGCAGGCAGTGACTAGTGGAGTACGACAAGGCTCGGTGCTGGGACCGCAGCTAATTACAATATGCATCAATGATTTAGATGAAGGGATCCAAAGTAACATTAGCAAATTTGCAGATGACACAAAGCTGGGTGGCAGTGTGAACTGTGAGGAGGATGTTATGAGAATGCAGGATGATTTGGACAGGTTGCGTGAGTGGGCAGATGCATGGCAGACGTAGTTTAATGTGGATAAATTTGAGATTATCCATTTTGGTAGCAAAAACAGAAAGCAGATTATTATCTAAATGATGTAAAGTTGGGAAAAAGGGAAGTACAATGGGATCTGGGGGTCCTTGTTCATCAGTCAATGAAAGTAAGCATGCAGGTACAGCAGGCAGTGAAGAAAGCGAATGGCATGTTGGCCGTCATAACAAGAGGAGTTGAGTATAGAAGCAAAGAGGTCCTTCTGCAGTTGTAGAGGGCCCTAGTGAGACCACACCTGGAGTATTGTGTGCAGTTTTGGTCCCCTAATTTGAGGAAGAACATTCTTGCTATTGAGGAAGTGCAGCATAGGTTTACAAGGTTAATTCCCGGGATGGCGGGTCTGTCATATGCTGAGAGAATGCATTGGCTGGGCTTTTATACTCTGGAATTTAGAAGGATGAGAGGGAATCTTATTGACACATATAAGATTATTAAGGGTTTGGACACGCTAGAGGCAGGAAACACGTTCCCGATGTTGGGGGAGTCCAGAACCAGGGGCCACAGTTTAAGAATAAGGGTAAGTCCTGTTCTCTGGATACTTTCAAGAGAGAACTAGATAGGGCTCTTAAAGTTAGCGGAGTCAGGGTATATGGGGAGAAGGCAGGAACGGGGTACTGCTTGGGGATGATCAGCCATGATCACATTGAATAGTGGTGCTGGCTCGAAGGGCCGAATGGCCTACTGCACCTATTGTCTATTGTCTATTGTCTGACAGCAGACTCTTGTTTGGCAGACAGATTGAGAACGATGAAGAAGATTAGTGCAGAATGACCATTATATACGAACCTATGTGTAAGAATGGTGGATACGATATGAATACATTATTGTATTAGACACTATTATTAGTTGAGTGTTCACTATTTTCAAACTATCTTTGGTGTATCTATGGTTGCCATTTGCCTTAGTGAACGACAGGTTATAATTGTTGGCAATAAGTTTGAGTTGTTACTGCAAAGTAAGGAGCAGGATAGTAATTATATAGGAGGTAACAGAGAATGGAGTTCTTCAGGCAGGAGAGTGATGTGGGCAGGCAATGATAGTAAGCTTGAGTAGTATGAGAGGTCCTAGTCAGTTTCACTGTGAATAAAATGAATAGATATGTCCCTGTGGACAAACTGCATCATTGGGGTCCCAGGAGAAGATAAAGAACAAAAAAATACAACCTGATGCCAAAAAAGAAAAGAAAAATGATATTGTTGCTGGGGGTAGGACCAGAGGCATTCAAGATGTGGCAGGTTTACAAGCAACAAGAACCATGCAAATGTCCTGCAGGAGATTTTAAACAAGTACCTTTAGATATTTCTTAAAGTGAATGCCATATCCAAACATATTTATATCAGTGACAGTGGGGTCACAAGGCGAATGTGCTGACAAATGGGTGAATTCAAGCATTTGTGATGCATTTTGTGAAGATAAACCATCGCGGGGCATACACAGTGAATGGCACAGCCCTGGGTCGTGCCAATGAAGAGAGAGACCAAGAGGTAGAAGTACATAATTCTCCAAAAGTGGTGACACAGGTAGACAGGGTGGAGAACAAGGCAGATTGTAAAGAAGAGGGGTTTGAGAAAGGATAAATAATTGCAGTATAGGGAAGCCAATTATATTTTGCTGAGGCGGAGAGTACCAGAGCATAAGAAACTACTTGGTTAAAATCAGTAAGTACAAGGGATTTGAGAAAAAAAATTTAATGAATAGATTAGTGAGAATTGGCTCCAATGAACTGAAGACACGAGACTGCAGCTGCAGAATTACAAAAAAGACACACAAAGTGCTGGAGTAACTCAGTGGGTCAGGCAGCATCTCTAGACGACAATGAATGTGAAGAAGAGTCCCAACCCGATGCGTTGCCTATTTATATCTGCCATTTATGCTGCCTGACATATTGATTTATTTCAACACTTTCTGTTTTTTGTTTCCAATGAACTTAGCCTGGGTGTTAGGGTTGTGGAGGGAAAGATAAAGGGTAAGAAAAGTCTGAAATCAGTTTTGCTTGAAGGCATCTTAAGACCAGATTGGTTTGGCAGACAAGTGAGAGGACACAAAGTCAATGAGCTCGTTGTCCTTATTCAAAGTAAATGTGGCCAAGGGAAGATTAAGTGGGGAGGGCTGACAATAAAGAGAAGCAAATAATTCCCTCTGTTTTCTAGGAAGATCCTGGATCCTTGAGAGTAATTTCAGCAGAGTAGTACCTAATGTAGTCAAGGCAGATTTAGCACAAATAACTGGATATATTTTGTGCTGAATACATTCAAATCTTTATTCCCCCAGACTTGATGTAGAAAAGATAGAGCCGTTCCAATGAGAGAAGAAGTATTTTGTTGGCAGCATGTGTATCAAAGACAAAGATGAGAGGGGGGGGGGGGGTCGGGAGGGGGATTGAGCAGATCCACAGCTCTAGAAATATGTTGGCAAACAAAACATGTAACTAACGGCAATAAACATCTTGCCTGAGTCAAACTTCAATAAAATGCAAACTAAAATTGAACATTTACAAAACTTCTAGTTATCATTTTCTTTAAAAAATAAGTTTGTTTTCCTTTTCTAAGCATATTTTTAATAACCTTTGCTAGCAATAGTCTCTGCTGGCAAGACTTCATCAGCTGAATTTGCTTCAAATGTAAGGAAAGTTCTTAAGGGTGGGATGGGGGTGAATTAGGAAGTCAACCTGCACTCATATGTGGACACAGAAAACTGCAGATATCTGGTGTAAACCAGCATCAGCAGTTCCTTCCTACACAAGGACATGGAGATGTTGGTTTACCAAAAAAAGATACAAAATGATGAAGTAACTCAGTGGGTCAGGCAGCGTCTCTGAAGAACACTGAGAAGTGACATTTCAGGTCCCGTACCTCTTCAGACAAAAATCTGAAGAAGGGACCTGACCCGAAATATCACCTATTCTCCAGAAATGCTACCTGTCCCACAGGGTTAGTCCAGCACTTTTAAAAAATATTTTTCAGCCTACGTGCTGTATTTGATTGACTATTATGCGCAAGTACCCACACACCTCACTTTATTATGGCATGAGTTATTAAAAAAAGGAAAGAAAAGATAAAAGATACGGGTGTCAGGGGTTATGGGGAGAAGGCAGGAGAATGGGGTTAAGAGGGAGAGATAGATCAACCATGATTGAATGGTGGATAGACTTGATGGGCCAAATGGCCTAATTCTGCTATTACTTATGATATTGATTGATTGATTGATTGATAGATACTTTATTGTCATGTGTACTTGGTACAGCGAGATTCTTTGTTTGCATACAGTAGAAGAATGCAAGAGTAAAGGGTGCTGACAATGGATATGCAATGGAGACACAAGAACCCATTGGAATCTCAAGCAAAAAAATGAAAAAGGGTTCCTGATCCAAAACATCACCTCTCCATGTTCTCCAGAGATGTTGCCTGTCCCACTGGGTTACTCCAACACTTTGTGTCTTTTTTAGTTAGCCTGCAGTATTTGCTTCTCTATCATGCACCAGCACTCACACACCTCATTTTGTCATGCCGTGATTTTCCCAAAAAAAGGAAACAAAAGATATGCGATGGAAATGCAAGAAACTGCAGATCGTGCAATCTCAAGCAAAAAAACAAAGTGCTGGAGAATTGTTCAGCCATCCCCATGCACTGGACAGCCATCAATATCTCTGACTACCAGTCACCTCGTGTTTGTTATTAACTCCCAATCAACCACTAATTATGCTCTCAATCACCAATTCACCCCCTGGATATACCATTAAAGCCCACCTATCTGTTAATCCATGCCCTGCTACTGTACTACCAAGCTAGCAGAGTGCTTGAAGAAATTAGGACTTTTTATCCTTCATGTGGGGCAAGGGTTAAAATAACTTCTTAATTCTAATTTTGAGTGCATTGAGTGTATTTTGAGTGAAACTATCTTTGTGTTGATAAGTGAAGATGCTGTACTTTGTCGGTTGTTGTGGTAAATGACAGCGCCAGATTGTAGGCAACCCATAATTTATTGGGAATGCAAAGCAAAACATGGGTGTGGGTCCAGAGCTGTGGAGTGTTTATGATATGTGTTACTCCATTTATAAAAACTTACCAGTGAGGCAAACATCTGACTCCAATAACTTTTCTGAAGAGCTACATATGTTACAGAATTTTGTGTGTTGCACTTGTGGGTATTCTTGTCTGTGTTGGTCTATATACATGTGTGGTATGCATGTATGTGTGTGCGCGCATGTGTGTATTTGTATTTTACTGCCGGTCTGTGAGTATTTAACTGATTAAACACTGGAATTTCTTGTTTTTCGCAAATTCTTGAGCATAGATTTGAGAGAAAACTTGTATGCCACAGGGCAAAGTCTCCGCAAGTAAATTTAGTATGTCTTCTTGGTCCAAAGTATTCAAACAACATGTTGCGTTCCATTCTCAGATAAACATTTTGGACCTTGTCAGAACATCGATGTATTATAAAACTCGCCTCGCTGTATGTTGCACTGCCCAGAGTCCTGATCAACTGCCAGATTTCTATCATGCGAATGATTAATGATGTGAATTGCATTCCTAAGCCCAAATGGGAACTATTTAGATGAAATATGAGTACTGAGTTCAGTTTTTGCCTGCTGTTAATGTAAAAATGGGGCCTTAAATTAAAACTAATAGCAGAATACATTTTGGCAATTTATTTTTCAAAAAATCATGTGCTTTGTTATGGATAGGATGAATGCACACAGTCTGGCGTAGATAGGGTGAATGCGCATAGTCTTTGTACCAGGGATATAGGTGAAATGTGGGCAAATGGGACAAGCTTAGATGAGCAGCTTGGACAGTATACACGTTGTGTTGAAGGGCTTGCCTCCATGCTGCACAATTCCATGACTCTATTTGATCCATCATTAAATCATTTATAAAAATCAATAAGAAACAAAGACATTGGAATCTTATATATAATGAGGCAAACCTGTGACTGTTCAGGCTATGAACTATAAACTGAATTTTTTGTTCACAAGTTAATCCTGGGTGTGGGTAAATGCTTTAGCTCTGAATAAACAGAATGTGCAGTACTAAATTAGTGTTAATGAAAAGCCCTCCAAGAATGATAAGTGTCCTGGTGTTTAATAGAAAGCAATGATTATTTTTGGTTTTTAATGCCAAGAACAATTCCCAGGAGTTTAATTGTTGAGTGAGACATTTGTACAATGAAAGACAGACCAAAAATGCATCTTCTGAGTTGGTAACCAGACACCCATCCAAACTTTATTTCTTGGTGCTAACGAGTTTCCAGAATGTAATCTATTTCAAAGTGCTTGTTTTCCATTCACTGCTAACAGCCAGAAACAGCTGTGGAGAGATCATCAGTAACAAATTGTCACAAACTGATATCTGGGCGTTTGTGTAGAGAAGCTGAAGCAAAGAAACTTCAGCAAGAGAATCAAACTAGCAGAGTTTCTGCATTTCCAAAGGCTATAAATCAAAGGTCTTGAAATGGCAACACCTCACCTGGAAAAGGGTGTACAACCAACGCCAAGATCACAGAAGCTTTTCAACATGCCATCTATCCTATAAAACATATACACATGAAGAAAAAGAAAGGGGCAAAAGTTCAAGTGAAATTTCCTCCCTTCATATGTCTCTCCCACATATTATTATCATTCATCATATGCCATTTCACAGTCACCGTGAGGCAACAATAACTGAGTCCATCATTCACATTCTTTACTTAGTATGATCAGTTAGCTTTCCACTACTATTACTGAAAGCATTTTCATGATCATTCTAAATAAAGAGTCTTTCTTCATGTGCCAGTCCCATAGAACAGCCATGACTTCCTTTACGCATCCTGCTGTAGAGACATTGTGTAGTGCACTATGGAACTTGTACCTTAGTTCATTTCTATGTTTTAGATTCTCTGCAACCTGAGTTCTTGCCTTGCCAGCACCTCGGGAGCAGAAGGTGGAGGAGAAGGACATTATAGCCATAGAGGGAGTGCAGAGAAGGTTCACCAGACTGATTCCTGGGATGTCAGGACTTTCATATGAAGAAAGACTGGATAGACTTGGCTTATACTCGCTAGAATTTAGGAGATTGAGAGGGGATCTTATAGAAACGTACAAAATTCTTATGGGGTTGGACAGGCTAGATGCAGGAAGATTGTTCCCGATGTTGGGGAAGTCCAGGACAAGGGGTCACAGCTTAAGGATAAGGGGGGAATCCTTTAAGACCGAGATGAGGAAAAACTTTTTCACACAGAGAGTGGTGAATCTCTGGAACTCTCTGCCACAGAGGGTAGTTGAGGCCAGTTCATTGGCTATATTTAAGAGGGAGTTAGATGTGGCCCTTGTGGCTAAAGGGATCAGGGGGTATGGAGAGAAGGCAGGTACGGGATACTGAGTTGGATGATCAGCCATGATCATATTGAATGGCGGTGCAGGCTCGAAGGGCCGAATGGCCTACTCCTGCACCTATTTTCTATGTATCTATGTATCTATGTAGGAGGAAGAAGGAATGCTGAGAGCTTTTAATGGATGACAGGGAAGGGACAGCTTCATTGTATTGCACTTTCACCGAAGACCTCTCTTTGACATTAATGCACATAACTGCCCCTACCATTAACGTCCCAGATAGTCATCATTGACCACGAACCTTACTGACCCAACTACGTAAATACCACATAGATTCTGCCTATAATTAGATTTACACTGTGCCCTCCAGCTCACATCGACCAGTAATTTGCGGATAATGCAAGCTGATCATAGTGCAGGTCAAAAGGGAATCTGAGATTAAAACTGAAATTCTAGAAATACTCAAGGAGTCAGACAATGTCTTCGAAGAGATGAACAGAGCTAACTTTTCAAGTCAATCTTTTGTTCTGGATTTTGTAAATGAATAATACAATCATAAGAACAGTAGAAATAGGAGCTGGGATAGGCCATTCAAGCCTACCTTGCCATTCAATGTGATCGTGTGACCTTTTCCAAGCCTGATCTCCTCTTCTGTCCCAGGCCTCAATTCTTTGATCTTACAAAGATGTATTTTTTTCTTTAAATACCCCCAATAACCTGGCCTCCACCATCTGTGACAAGGAAATTTCTACATACCTTGGTTTTAAATGACTGCCCCCTAAAGTAGCACACTAAGTGCTGGAGTAACTCAGTCAGTCAGGCAGCATCTCTGGAGGACATGGATATGTGACTTTTCAGTTTGGGATCGTTCTTTGGTCTGATTGTAGTAAGACAGAGAAAGTTGGAAAAGAGGCAAGTCTGGCAAATGGTTGGATGGATACAGGTGAGGTGGCTTCAATTGGCAGTGGAGGAGGACCAGGACCAAAAGGTCA
Source organism: Malacoraja senta (assembly GCA_038087875.1). Classification (NCBI taxonomy): domain Eukaryota; kingdom Metazoa; phylum Chordata; class Chondrichthyes; order Rajiformes; family Rajidae; genus Malacoraja; species Malacoraja senta. Next base: position 175,905,939 of record CM075977.1, read on the forward strand.
ATAAGGGAAAGAGAAGAGGATTTAAAATAGTTAGCAACCTGGAGATCCAGAATACCCTAATGGACCAAGCGCAAGTGTTTGGCAACGGTCACTTACCCTGTATACTTGGTCTCACCAATGTAAAAGAGGCCACATCAGGAATACCAAATACAGCAGAGAAGGTAAGAGTTGGTGCATGAAAACCTTTGTCTTACCTGGAAAGGCTGTTGGGGACCATGGTTGGAGGTGAGGAAGGAGGTGTAGGGACAGCCATTTTAAGAGATCTCAGCAGCTCATTTAGGTAAGACAAAGGTTCACGTACACCTCCCCTAACCTCATCTCCTGCTCCAAGAAAAACACAAGTAGAACGTGCAAATTCCAAACGGACTGCATCAGAAGTCAAGGTTGATCCCACGTTACTGGAGCTATGAGGCACCAACAG
>CM075977.1:175911359-176056583 GCA_038087875.1 Malacoraja senta
GCCTGCATTCTGGAACATCAGTTGTTTAACTGTGGAATTGGCACCTGTTGGAAAATTGTTGTTTAACCATATAGAGAAGTCAAACTGCATTCCCCATATATTAGTTAAAGTTTAGAATAGTAGTGAGTAGTTCTAAATAGTCGAGTACATTGGGAAAAAATCAAACTGCTGGCAGGAACTCCACATGTTGATTTGCATCCTCCAGCAGTTTGTGTTTTGCTCTAGTTTGAAGCATGTCCAGTCTCTTGTGCCTCCATGAAGTCTTGGTGAGACTGCATTGGGAATATTGTGTACTGCTTTGGTATACTTATCAAAAAATATATATACCTAACATAGAGGGTGTGCAGGAATGATTTACTGGACTGGTTCCAGGGACCGTGGGAGAAATTAAAGAAATTGGGCCTGTGTTTTCTCGAGTTAAGAAAAATGAGAGTAATTCTTAATGAAACTCATAACATTTTTCAAACCATTAACAGGCTGGATGCAAAGCTAATGTTGTCCCTGACCAGGTGTCACAGTTAGACAATAGGGATTAGGCCATTTAGAACTTAGATAGATAAGCCATGATTGAATGGCAGAGTAGACTTGATGGGTCGAATGGCCTAATTCTATAATATTTTCAACAGAATTAAAGTAATATTCTGCATACTGTATATATGAGAACATTTTCAGATATTAGTATTCAAAATTATTGTTCAAATTGTCAACACGTCCCTTAAATTCTATAATTTTACTCTTGAACAGATTGGCTTGGATTATTGATGACTCTCTCATCCTATTTTTTCATCTATGTGTACAATTTTAAAATCATTTTTGTGTTTCTCTCTTTCAAATGGCATTAATAAGTAATGTGTGTTTCTGAATATAGGTATATACTAGACTAAGTGGGACCCGTTGGGTCCCATGTTCACAGGGGAGGGCTGGTCCCCCGACGCAATTTTCCACTTCTCCACCAATTCCAATATTGGTGGCCAGTGGGGGGGGGGGGGGGGGGCTTTCTGGAGCGCTGGTATGGGTGTTGTTGGCTGCAGGGACTACTGGTCTCCAGAGGGCTAGTAGTGGGCCAAATGGATTCTTGGGGTGGCAGCTCAGCCTCACGCCTGATGTGCTGGCATCTCACTCACGGCTGGTGGGCTGGCTGTTGACTCACGGCTATTCCTTGAAATTCCATTTCAAGCAGAGTGCAAGGCCACCAAATTCAAATCCATTTTCCTACCATTTCAAGCAGGGTGCAAGGCCACCAAATTCAAGTGCAGTTTCTTACTTCTTCGAGCAGGGTGCAAGGCCACAAAATTCAAGTGCAGTTTCATACCACTTCAAGCAGGGTGCAAGGCCACCAAATTCAGGTTCAGTTTCCTACCACTTCAAGCAGGGTGCTAGGCCACCGAATTCAAGTGCAGTTTCCAACCATTTCAAGGAGGGTGCAAGGCCACCAAATTCAAATGCAGTTTCATACCATTTCATGCAGGGTGCAATGACACCACATTCAAATGCAGTTTCATACCATTTCATGCAGGGTGCAAGGCCACCACATTCAAATGTAATTTCATACTATTTCAAGCAGGGTGAAACGACCATAAAAACCACCATAAAACCACACAAAACACCACACTTACAGTTCAGTAGACATTCAGTGTGTTCAGTTGATTCACAGCTCAGACAGTCGTGACCTCTCCCTCCCCCATCATGCAGAGACTGAGCCACACCCACACTTCCGGGTTTTATAATCCCTCCCCGTCCCACCGGAAAAGGTGTGGCCTTCATGGCGTGATTGACAGGAGAGAGATTCTCAACATTTTTTAAACACTAATATCACTTTTGTTTTTCATTGATGGGAAGAATCCTCAGCACCTGATGAACGGAGGGGAACCGAGTAAGATGGCCAAAAATCATAGCCATAAGTGGTAGCGTTTTATCTAAAATCAATATAGCGCAAACAGGAAGTTGTCAAGTTTAGACAAACAACCATTTGCAGGCAGTGCCTTTTCACTTCAATCCAAACCCCCCAAACAACCATTTGCAGGCAGTGCCTTTTCACTTCAACCCAAACCCCGCAAACAACCATTTGCAGGCAGTGCCTTTTCACTTCATCCCAAACCCCCCAAACAACCATTTGCAGGCAGTGCCTTTTCACTTCAACCCAACCCCCACCAAACAACCATTTGCAGGCAGTGCCTTTTCACTTCAACCCAAACCCCCCAAACAACCATTTGCAGGCAGTGCCTTTTTACTTCAAACCAACAATATTTTCATTTTCAAACCACATTAAGGGCACTCACAGTTGAGTAGACATGTGTTCAGTGTTATTCAGAGCTCAGAGAGACATGACCCTCTGGCTTCCTCCATCTTGCAGAGACTGAGTAAGGCACACCACTTCCTGCGTTTATAGTCCTCCCCCCTCCCTCCAGCAGGGGCAGCAGAGAGAATGGCAAATAGATACATAGATACATAGAAAATAGGTGCAGGAGTAGGCCATTCGGCCCTTCGAGCCTGCACCGCCATTCAATATGATCATGGCTGATCATCCAACTCAGTATCCCGTACCTGCCTTCTCTCCATACCCCCTGATCCCTTTAGCCACAAGGGCCACATCTAACTCCCTCTTAAATATAGCCAATGAACTGGCCTCAACTACCCTCTGTGGCAGCGAGTTCCAGAGATTCACCACACACTGTGTGAAAAAGTTCTTTCTCATCTCGGTCTTAAAGAATTTCCCCCTTATCCTTAAGCTGTGACCCCTTGTCCTGGACTTCCCCAACATCGGGAACAATCTTCCTGCATCTAGCCTGTCCAACCCCATAAGAATTTTGTAAGTTTCTATAAGATCCCCTCTCAATCTCCTAAATTCTAGCGAGTATAAGCCGATTAATATCTATTAAACATTAATATCTCTCTGATTTTTCATTGATGGGAAAAATCCTCTGGTCCAGGAAGGCGGAGGGGGGCTCTGAGCGAGGTGGCCAAAAATGATGGCCGTAGGTGGCGGCGTTCTCTCGGAAATCACTGCTTACTTAATATTTTTTAATATATATATTTATTTACATTCCCCATACCTTTGATGCCTTTGGCACAATTTTTTTTACTCTACTCCTATCTCCTGTATTTGTCCTTGAGTTGTTCATTATCTATTCTACCCAAAGCCTCACCATCAATGCAATATCCAATTACAAATGTAGTGCTCAGGACTGGCCCAATTATCTGTTCTTCAAAATCTTATTCTGGTCTAAATAGAGCCTATCCTAACTCCCATTCTGTCCCAGCATTGGTGCCAATGGGATCCCATTTCTCCACGCTATTGCTTTAGCATTCTGCATCTCTTCCTAATCTCTGGATCTCTCCACAGTTGCACTTGTCAGAGTCCGAGAAGCCCACTTCTTCAGGTTGAGTCCGCAACGTCCCACTCCAGTGCGGAGGCAGTTTAGGGCTTTCCAGGTAGTATAAGGCAGGTGGTGTCCTGGTGCCATCTGTTGTTTGGTTTTGGTGCCTCGCACGGTTGGCTCTAGTTCCATGAAGCTGTTCCAACTCTTCAAGTGTTTCTTGGCATGTTGGTGATTGTGCAAGGGGTGGCGGGGGTCGGTGTCCGCATTGAAGCATTCTACTGCAGCTGCCTGATCACGTCTTCGAGATGGTTTGTCGATGCCATCCAGCTCGTACAGATGTTCAACCTTTGTCGGCTTCAGGCATACTGTGGTTTTCCTGCAGGCAGTGTTCAATGCAGAGTCCACCTTGCGTGAATGTTTAGAGCGGCTCCAGATGGGGCTTGCATATTTTGCCACTGAGAAACAGAGCACCAGGGCTGCAGTGCGGATTGTTGTTGGGTCACTTCCAAATGAGCTGTTTCCCAATTTTTTGATGACATTTTACCGGGTGTTGACCTTTGCCTTGGTTTTCTCAACATGTTGGCGATAGGATAACGTGCGATCGAGGACCACACCTAGGTACTTTGGGGCTTTGCAGTTGTTATATTCCGGACGGCAGAATGAATAACAACTTACACTCAGGCTGCCTGGATCACAAGAGAGATTTATTACCCAACATTCCCTACTTATATACAACACCAACTCATTAGCATATACATGAATATGCATGAATACATTACAGCAGTGTTCCAACAGGATATCATTCCATCGCACCTGCAATTGACATTTCACATCCCGGTTCCGGAGGTGGAAAGCTGCGCTTTGCGTTTTTGTTGGGTTTGGACGCAGAGAGTTCTGTTGGTAGTATGTTGTCATATTCTGCAGAGTACTCTCTAGTACGGTCTCAATCTGACTGAAGTCTGAGGATTGCATTGTGATGCATAAGTCATCGGCATACAGAAACAACCTAGTTTTTGGGGTGATGGGTTGGTCATTGGTGTATATATTGAACAACGTTTGGGCAAGGACACTGTCCTGTGGTAGACCATTCTGTTGGTGTCTCCAATGGCTGTTCTGACCTTTCAGGCATACGAAGAAGCGGCGGTTCTCCATCATTGTCATGATGAACTGCACAAGATGTGAGTCCTGTAGTGTTTGTTGCAGTTTGGCTTTCATAGTACGGTGGTTTACAGTGTCATATGATGCGGACATGTCTACAAATACTGTACCTGTGATCAGCTTCCACTCGAAGCCATCTTCAATGTGCTGAGTGAGGTTCAGCAGTTGTCCGGTTGTTGACTTTCCGTGGCGGAATCCAGCCTGTTCAGGTATCAAGACATCGTCTACATCCAGCGTGATGCGGTTCAGTATGCATCTTTCCATCAGTTTGTATGGGTGGCAAAACAGGGATATAGGCCGGTAGCTGCTGGGAAGATTGGCATCTTTGCCTGGTTTTGGAAAAGCAACAACCTTGGATTTCCGCCAGACTCGTGGAATGGAGTTGGTTGCTATGCAGATGTTAAACATCTCCAGCAGCCATTCTCGTGCTCTGGAACACAGATGTTGCAGCATCTCAGTTCTGATGTTGTCTAAGCCAGCTGCCTTGTTAGGTTTCATCACATTCAGGGCTTTGGTGAGTTCGTCCATGGTGAAAGATTGAATGTACCATCTGTCGTTTCGGTTGTTGCCATCAGCAACCTTTGAGGGTGGAGGTTTCTTACCACTACTCTTGCCGTTTAGCAACAACTGCTGGACAACCTGGTTAGCAGTCACATTTCCACGTGGTTTACTGTGGGTGGGGTCATTACCGAAATGTCTCAGTGTCGCCCATGCCTTCCTGCTACTGTGTCGTAAGTCTGTTGTTTCTATTAGCTCCTGCCATTGTCTGCGTTTTGGCTCATTGAGTCCATCTGTGAGCTGTTTCCCCATCACAGCTGTTTTGTCTGCGAATGGGTCTTCATCGAAAAGTTCTTTGTACATAGATAGTAAGTCAGCAGTTTCAGCGTCCACGCCTGCAATGTAGTTAAGCCGGCAGCCCCGCGGAATAGTCTTGCATGCTGCTGTGTGGATCGCATCAACAAACTGGTTGTAGTTGTGTGATGAACTTGCTATATATTGCACAAGTTCATCAGTAGCCTCAGCAAAAGCCTCCCAGTCTGCCTTTCTGAAATTTAATGGCCGTTGGAATATGGGAGGGTGTTTTGGGGTCACTGCGGCCGTGATGCGGATCCCAATTAGTCGATGCTGAAACCCTGGAATTGGCTGTTCAAGCGTTTTGTGGCATTTGGTGATATTTCTTGTGAAGATCAGGTCGGGATTGTAGCTTTTCTTTCATCTACAGCTATTGAACGATTTTGGTAGTTTAGCATCATGAAGCAGCGTCAGTCCGCCAGTTTCCGCCCACATGCAAGCTGCCTCACCATCTTCATTGTTGGCGTTGTAGCCCCATTGGGTGTGGTGACAATTAAAGTCACCAATCCTGATTTAGGATGCAGCAGTTGAGATTCACTGGAGATGGCAGATTTAGTTGCATTTGCAATGGTTTGTATACTGATGTGATGGCCACCGATGTGAAGGTTAATGTGATGGTCTCAATACCTCCTTCATCAGAGACAGAGGAGCTTAATAGCTCTTGATTGAGGGCTGGTCTAATGTAGACGGCACTTCCATGTTTGTCATGTTTTGCGTTCTGCAACAAGTAACATGCCTGGTATTGTTGGTCGTCGGTGTTTTGGTCCTCAGTGGGTTTCCTGTAGACAGAAAAACATCCCACTTTCCTTCAGAATTGATCTTCCCTATTAGTGTAGCTTTGGCACCGGATATGTCTTCACAGTGCCATAACAGGACGGAGAGGGCCAGCCTTGACAAAGGCCCATCCGTGACTGTGGTCAATCTGTGGTCTCCCTTCCTTTCTCTTTGTTGTAGCTCACTGTTGACTTTTGTCGTTGTCTAACATATTGACAGAGTTGGTCCCCCGATGCGTTACAAAGTGCATCATGTAGTTGTTTCCGGGGCTCGCCATGAGAAGGCTTCTGTCATGATCCCCTACTTTCCACTAAATTGCAAATACTGCAGTACAGACAATTTACCCAGGCAAAACTGTATCTCATTATTTAATACGTTTTATTTATAGATTCAGTCAAGGTGCCCCAAAAACACTACAACAATTAACAACTTTCGATGGTCACTGAAATATTAACCAAAAAACAATCCCTCATGTATACCCGTTTTGCAATCCTTCATAACTATGACATCACTCAAAGCTGCCCCCTCCCCCACCCTCCCTCACCCCCACCCCCTGATTATGCAAAGCATTCTCACACCTCTCCCATTCCTGCACATCTCAGTTTTTCACTACATTATGAATTTTGTTGATCTTTTCTTCCGTTCAACGTTTCACCCTCTCTGCTGAAGTACATGTGTTCAAGTTTGATGTATCATTTCATTAAAAAAATAATTCAGAATGAATCTGGAATGATGGCAGGAACACTGGGGAACCAGAATTTGTTATGTGCATTGATTACTTTCTGGACATCGTCCAACATACATACTGTACCCAGAAAGGGCCCCTGAGAGAATCAAGTGATAAGTGAAGGCCTTCCTGTTGCTTGGGAATGTAGCGTAGAAGCAAGTCCCACAACATCACATCTTTAGTTGGCTGCCTGTGGCTTGAGGGTACATTTATACTGCCGTACCTGTCTGAAACTGCAGGCTGCAATTTGGGTTTGAGTCAGACAGAAATCTATTTACATTATTGTATTCAATTTTTTTAAATTTAATTTATTGTCATTATCTCATTAAGAGACAACGAAATGGATTTTCCTTACAGTCATGTATCATAAAAATAAATAATAAAATAGCCCTTCTTTTTAAGAGGGAGCTTCACTTATGAACACATATGTGTTGTTTCTTCTTGTTACATTGTCCCAGATAATATTGTCATCTGGAATTGTTATCTCTTTTGTGTGGAAGTTTGAACAACTCAGACTGTTGGAATAAACATTAGATTATGAGAAAGGTCTAAGAAGATCATGACTACAGCTATTTCTTTTCTGAGTGTTCACTGATTTCAATGAACCCTAAATGTAGTTTGTGCGTCATCTAAGGCACTTAGCCGCATGTTCAACATTTTATGATTAATTCTATTAATCTAAAACAATCAGAAAAATTATTGTTTCATCAGAAAGATCGTAAATGTTGTCTCCAACACATAGCATTTAACATAATTTGGCAATGTTTAAAAGAATAAATGTAGCGGTCTGAATTGCATAACTTTAATTTATCACACCCTCCCCCAACCCTCCCTCTCCCCCTGACATCCCTGATTTATGTAAATTATTTTCATTGTATCTCCATCTCCCTGTCTCTCAATTAACCTGCCCAGACAGTATTTAATGTGGGTAGAAAAGTTTTAAAAAGTCCCCGATTCACTTCTGTTGAATAATTACAACATAATTCTAAACAGCTTTAAAGAAATATTTCAATTGTACTTAATAAGCTTTGAATGCTGTAAATCACCTTGTCAAAATTGAAGCACTCTTCGTGGGGAGTAAATGCAATGTATATGTTCATGATGTTTGTGGGGTTTTATAGTGATACAAGTATTGGGCAATGAGCCCAGCAGCTATGAACTTAATTCCCTCTATAAGTTGTGAAGTTGAACTCATTAGGTCTGGTAATTTGTGGGCTACAACCAGAAAGTTAAACGGCAATGCAGTTTCCAGATTTTCCCAGCGAGTCCCACGCTATGATGTTGACTTCTGTGCCCCCTGAGTAGCTCTGCAAGATATGTAATTGTAAAAAGACAATAGTTATTGAAAGATCTACCACTGCCTTCTCAGAGAAATCAGGGATGGACAGCATTGAATGCATTTATAACTAATGTTACAGTTACAATTTTAAATGCTACAATTTGTAAACTATAACATTTATATATTCTGACCTATGAAGCCTCACTGTGAAACACTTTTACTTTATCCAAATGATTCAATTTTGAGTGAATCAAAATAGTCTGAAGAAGGGTCTCAATCCGAAACGTCACCCATTCATTCTCTCCAGAGATGCTGCCAGTCCCGCTAAGTTACTCCAGCTTTTTGTGTCTATTTTTAATGTAAATATGATTATGTAATTTACATTTTTTACAGTTCTGTTCTTGTTTAAATTTACTCCAGATGCTCTCGTTGTTTTGCTTTCTGCAGGATAAAAAGGAAGGGGACTGTAATACAATGCCCACGATTTTGCATTGAAGTTTGGGGTATAGCTCATTGTTATAATGGAGTGATCAGAAAGTAGCTTCTGCACTGCATAGTGGCTGGGCTAAAGACAGGAATCAGGAAGTAATGGCCTGTTATCTTGCTCCCTCAAACGATGCACTATAATTGAACCTAAATGATAATCTTAACAATATCAACAGTGTAAGAATGTGAACCAGTTGCACTTACCTATGAAACATGGTAGAATAACTTCAGGTCAAGGTATTCAAAAGAACATTATCTTCTGACAGTTATAATTATTGCCAAACAAGCACTCTGGCCCTGAAAATTAAATTTTGCAACCATTGTGTCTGATATGTAGGGCATTTATTTAGGATTAGAGATTTTGCTAAATATCTCAGCAATCATTTTCCATCCCTCTTACCCAATCTTTACTGATTTTTTAGGAAAATTTTGATCAAGATTTGAATCTGGAGTAAATTGGATCACAATGGACTACACATTGGGATTTGTCGTGCAGTTTTTTTAGCTGGAAAGAGTGATGATGTCTTGAAATTTTGAGTGCATATAGTTAGCAGGACAGCTGTGTGGTGCACACTAGAAGTATATAGCATGGACATTCCGTCGCATTAATCCTTGTGCATTGCGGCTATGGTGGATACATTGGCAATTTGGACCTGGTCAACTGTAAATTGCTCGTTCTAAGCTTCCCTCCAGTCTAGTTTCAGTCAAAAATCACTGTCAAGCACTTGGGCATCTAAACTTTATTTTGACAAAACACAATTACAGTTCCCACTACCTAACCACCACGGGTTCGATCCTCGTATCTGCCTGATCAAGCTCTCTTGGCCTCGCTCAAACAGAGACCTCCAGAAGGTGTAAATTTAATGAAATTGTAATGAAATTATATAAGGACTGGACAAGCTAGGTGCAGGAAAAATGTTTCCAATGTTGGGCGAGTCTAGAACCAGGGGCCACAGTCTTAGACTAAAGGGGAGGCCATTTAAGACTGAGGTGAGAAAAAACTTTTTTACCCAGAGAGTTGTGAACTTGTGGAATTCCCTGCCACAGAGGGCAGTGGAGGCCAAATCACTGGATAGATTTAAGAGAGAGTTAGATAGAGCTCTAGGGGCTAGTGGAATCAAGAGATATGGGAAGAAGGCAGGCACGGGTTATTGATTTGGGACGATCAGTCATGATCACAATGAATGGCAGTGCTGGCTCGATGGGTCGAATAGCCTCCTCCTGCACCTATTTTCTATGTTTCTATGTAGAAGGTCATGCAGTCCTAAGCGCTCTCCCAGAAGATCGACACGGGACCTCGTGGTAGCGGACTTTTATAGGTCTCCGGACCTTGAGGGGCCGAACCACATGGGGGTGGTCTCTTTACAATCCAATTACAGATATCGATTAACCCCATACATGACAGACATTTCCCTAACCCAATAATACAGAGGCTAATACATTGTATAAGAAAGAAAGCTCTAGAAGGAAGCAAACAAGAACAAAATTGAAACATGCCCTGAGATTCAAACAGTTTCCTCTAAGGCTCAACAGTTCGACCAATCATCGATTAACAGGATGACCGTCTTGCAACATTATATATACTATTTACAATGCTTTTGTAGCTATCCAATCGGAATGATGCATTTAAGGTTCATTTGCAAAACTGCTATACATGTTATCAATTTAAGAGAAACAAGGAGAACAAGAGAAACAGGGAGAACACCTGAACCCCTCACCATCCTGCATATCAGTCTGAGCCTAGATTGGCTGGCACCAATCAAAGCCTGTAAAGTTCAGCTGATAAGGGTTAAGCAATTCTGACAAGTGCAGGGATTCTCCATTTTATGGTGTCTTTAATTTAGCCAATATTAAGAAAACGAGTGAATGCACAGCATGAACTATACCTGTAGTTGTAACACTGCATCTTGCACTCTGTTTCCTTTCACTTTTGGCATAACCTGGTGTACTCGTGTATAGTTTGAGTATAATTGTATGGCTTGATTTGTTTGGATAGCACGCAAAACAAAGTTTCTCACTGTATTATGTCACATGTGAGAATCGTGAAGCCAATACTACCAATACGGTGGCGCAGGGCGGCACGGTGGTGCAGTAGTAGAGTTGCTGCCTTACAACGCTTACAATGTCAGAGACTCGATTTCAATCCTGACCACGGATGCTTGTCTGTACAGAGTTTGTACATTCTCCCCATGACCATGTGGGTTTTCTCCGAGATCTTTGGTTTCTTCCCACACTCCAAAGACGTACAGGTTTGTAGGTTAATTGGCTTGATCGTTTTGCTGAACACCTCCGTTCAGTCCGTCTTAACCTACCTGATCTCCCGGTGGCTCAGCACTTCAACTCCCCCTCCCATGCCCAATCTGACCTTTCTGTCCTGGGCCTCCTCCATTGCCAGAGTGAAGCCCAGCGCAAATTGGAGGAACAGCACCTCATATTTCGCTTGGGTATGGACATTGACTTCTCTAACTTCAGGTAGCCCTTGCTCTCTCTCTTCATTCCCCCCCCCCCCTTCCCAGTTCTCCCACTAGTCCCACTGTCTCCACCTACATTCTTTATTTGTCCTATCGCCTCTCCTTACATCAGTCTCAAGAAGGGTCTCATCCCGAAACGTTGCCAATTCCTTCTCTCCATAGATGCTACTGAGTTTCTTCAGTATTTTTTGTCTACCAATGTAAATTGTCCATAGTGTGTGTAGGTTAGTGTTAATGTGCACGGATCGCTGGTCAGCATGGTCTCAGTGGGCCGAAGGGCCTGTTTCTGTGCTGTACCTCGAAACTAAATTAAACTAAAAACATGCAAAATCAAAGCTCATTAACCGAGAGAACATCACCAATGTAATATGCACAACTTAATTAAGTTGTCTGGCAACTGAGTCAGGGGCTGGTAGGTTCCAAAGAACTAATGCTCCCAGCTGATTTGATATGTCAACAAATACGCTCTTTAACTTCTCCAGGTGTACAGCAGGGAGCATATTGACTGGTTGCACCACGGCCTGGTTCAGCGACTCGAATGCCCAGGAACGAAGATGGCAAAAAGTGGTGTACATTGGCCAGTCCATCACAAGTACTGACCTCCCGACCATAGACATAGACATAGAAAATAGGTGCAGGAGGAGGCCATTCGGCCCTTCGAGCCAGCACCACCATTCATTGTGATCGTGGCTGATCGTCCCCAATCAATAACCCGTGCCTGCCTTCTTCCTATATCCCTTGATTCCACTATCCCCTAGAGCTCTATCTAACTCACTCTTAAATCCATCCAGTGATTTGGCCTCCACTGCCCTCTGTGGCAGGGAATTCCACAAATTCACAACTCTCTGGGTGAAATAGTTTTTTCTCACCTCAGTCTTAAATGGCCTCTCCTTTATTCTAAGACTGTGGCCCCTGGTTCTGGACTCGCCCAACATTGGGAACATTTTTCCTGCATCTAGCTTGTGCAGTCCTTTTATAATTTTATATGTTTCTTTAAGATTCCCCCTCATCCTTCTAAACTCCAGTGAATACAAGCCTAGTCTTTTCAATCTATCCTCATATGACAGCACCGCCATCCCAGGGATCAATCTCGTGAACCTACCAATTGCATCAATCACAAGGATGTCCTTCCTCAAATTAGGAGACCAAAACTGTACACAATACTCCAGATGTGGTCTTACCAGAGCCTGATAGAATTGCAGAAGAACCTCTTTACTCCTATGCTGAAATCCTCTTGTTATGAAGGCCAACTTTCCATTAGCTTTCTTCACAGCCTGTTGTACCTGCACGCCAACTTTCAGTGACTGGTGTACAAAGACACCCAGGTCACGCTGCACCTCCCCCTTACCTAACCTAACCCCATTGAGAATAATCTGCCCCCTTGTTTTTGCCACCAAATTGGATAACCTCACATTTATCTATATTATACTGCATCTGCCACGCATCTGCCCACTTACTCAACCTGTCCAGGTCAACCTGCAAACTCCTAACATCCTCTTCACAGTTAACACTGCCACCCAGCTTTGTGTCATCCACAAACTTGCTAGTGTTGCTCCTAATTCCCTCTTCCAAATCATTAATATATTGTAAACAGTTGCGGCCCCAACACCGAGCCCTACGACACTCCACTCACCACTGCCTACCATTCTGAAAAGGACCCGTTCACTCCTACTCTTTGCTTCCTGTCTGCCAACCAATTTTCTATCAATGTCAACACCCTACCCCCAATACCATGTGCTCTAATTTTAGTCACAAGTCTCCCATGTGGGGCCTTACCAAAGGCTTTCTGAAAGTCTAGATACACTACTTCCACTGGCTCCCCTTCATCCATTTTACTTGGCACATCCTCAAAACATTCCAGAAGATTAGTCAAGCATGATAGCGGAGTCTGGGGATATGGGGAAAAGGCAGGAACAGCGTACTGATTGGGGATGATCAGCCATGATCACATTGAATGGCGGTGCTGGCTCGAAGGGCTGAATGGCCTATTCCTGCACCTATTGTCTATTGTCTATTGATTTCCCTTTCATAAATCCATGTTGACTTGGACTATTCCTTTTACAGCTATCCAAATGCCGCATTATTACCTCTTTAATAATTGAATCCAGCATCTTTCCCACGACCGGTCAGGCTAACTGGTCTGTAATTCTCCGTTTTCTCTCTCGCTCCTTTTTTGAAAAGCGGGATAACATTAGCTATCCTCCAATCAACAGGAACTGATCCTGAATCTATTGAACATTGGAAAATGATCACCAATGCGTCCACTATTTCTAGAGCCACCTCCCTGAGGACCCTGGGATGCATACCATCAGGCCCAGGGGATTTATCATCCTTCAGTCCCATTAGCCTACCCAATATTATTTTTCGCCTAATGAAAATTTCTTTCAGATCCTCTACCCTCTTAGATCCTCTGTCCTCCAGTACATCTGGGAGATTGTCTGTGTCTTCCTTAGTGAAGACAGATCCGAAGTACCTGTTCAACTCTTCTGCCATTTCCTTGTTGCCCATAATAATTTCACTCGTGTCTGCCTTCAAGGGACCCACATTTGACTTTGCTATTCTTTTTCCCTTAACAGATCTAAAGAAGCTTTTACTGTCCTTCTTTATATTCCTGGCCAGCTTCCCCTCATACTTCATCTTTTCAGCCCGTATTGCCCGTTTTGTGTCCTTCTGTTGTCCTATGAAAGTTTCCCAATCCTCTGGCTTCCGGCTACTCTTTGCTGTGTTATACATCTTTTCTTTTAGTTTTATTCTATCTCTAACTTCTCTTGTCAGCCACGGTTGCCTCCTACTCCCCTTAGAATATTTCTTCCCTTTTGGAATGAAATGATCCTGCGTCTTCCGAATTATGCCCAGAAATTCCTGCCATTGCTGTTCCACCGTCATTCCTGCTAGGATCCCTTTCCTGTCTACCTTGGCCAGCTCCTCTCTCATGCCTTCACTGTCCCCTTTGTTCAACTGCATCACTGACACTTCTGATTTAACCTTCTCCTTCTCAAATTGCAGATTAAAACTAATCATATTATGATCACTACCTCCAAGCGGTTCCTTTACCTCAAGTTCTCTTATCAAATCTGGTTCATTAGACAACACTAAATCCAGAATTGCCCTTTCTCTGGTCGGCTCCATTACAAGCTGCTCTAAGAATCCATCTCGGAGGCACTCTACAAACTCTCTTTCTTGGGGTCCTGAACCAACCTGATTTTCCCAGTCTACCTGCATATTGAAATCCCCCATCACCGCAGTGGCATTACCTTTGTTACATGCCAGTTTTAACTCCTGCTGCAACTTACACCCTACATTTGGGCTACTATTTTGGGTTCAGTAGATAACACCAATTAGTGTCTTCTTGCCTTTACAATTCCTCAACTCAATCCACAGTGACTCTACCTCGTCAGTCCCTATGTCTTCCTTCACAAGGGTCTGAATTCCATCCCTCACCAGCAATGCTACCCCCCCCCTCCTCTGCCCACCTGCCTGTCCTTTCTATAGGATGTATAACCCTGAATATTAAGTTCCCAGGCCCGATCCTCCTGCAGCCACGTCTCAGTAATCTCCATGATGTCAGATCTACCAACCTCTAACTGAGCCTCAAGCTCATCTACTTTACTTCTTATACTTCGCGCATTCGTATACAATACTTTCAGTTCCTTACTCATCTCACCTTTCACATCAATCCCTATTACACTTGGCCATACTCTCCTATCCCTTTGAGCTTCCTTTCCCGTTAATTCTGGGGTCATTAACTATCCCTTTACTCTCTTTCCCTTTAACTCCTTCCTTGACTATCCCATTTGACCCCCCCCCCCCTTATTTAGTTTAAAACCACCTGCGTAGCAGTGGCAAACCTGCCTGCCAGAATGCTGGTCCCCCACCTGTTAAGGTGCAATCCGTTCCCTTTTGTACAGTTCCCCCTTACTCCATTGAAGGGATCAACCAGATTTAGTGTCCTCAAAAAGGTAGACAATATCACCAGAGACCTACACCACCCTGGCCACACTCTCTTTCATTCCTGCCATTAGTAAGAAGGTATAGGTGTCTAAAACGGTAATGTGCAGGATCAGGAGCAGCTTCTTCCCTACAGCCATCAGGTTATTAAACAGTACAACCTCCAAATAGGCACTAAACTAAATAGACTTGGGGGCATTCTTTTTGACTTTGCACAATTATTGTTTGTTTATACATTTTTAATATATTTTTATTAAATTATCTATATATCTTTTTTTTTTAAACACTTTTCTTTGCTGTTTATTATGTAAATAACTTCCAAATAACTTCCAGTTTCCCAAAGATGTGCTAGATGTGCGAGAGTATTTATTGAATGGGTGGTGATGCTACTGATAGAACTTCATCACTGCAAGCATTGTTGTTCCTGTATTTGGTCACTCAGAAGAGGCCAAATACCACGGGGTGAGAGACAAAAGCATTGCCATTAGCAAAAAGCCTAAACTCTTGTGAGAGAGAAAAGCAGCCTACACTGGTGTTCAGAGGAACCATTGTCGAAGCTGTAATTTGGGACAATCTAGGATAAGACCTTCAGCCACTGTCATGCGCCCACACTGTACTCTCTGTGGAGGTCGTAGTCATGTTGACTACAAAATTCCACACAACAGGAACTTTCCAAGTATTGCACAGCAGATCGCTGACATGCCTTCCAATTTGTTCCTCATTGCTGCACGAGAGAGTCCACCAGGCCCCATGTTCATAAAATAAACAATTTTGTCTTCTTTGAATTGAGTGAGGATGAGGTGGTATCTCAGACTGTGGGATATACAGCATGGCTGCCTTTCCAGCAGTTCAAACAGCAGTTGCCTGCATATCCATGAGTGTATGTAGTTATCGACTGCATTCATGGGTCTATATGAAATGAACATGAGAATTTTTGACTTTTTTATCGATAAGAATGTGTTCTGCAGGCTCAATTTACAGATGGATCATGTGGAACATCCTCATGCTGACTTCCATGTCTCTCGAAAGCTCACCCACCGCATACATCCTGAAGGAGTCTGCATCAAATGACAGGGAAAATAGACGCCAACAGCAAAGACAGCCTCGCCAACGGTCTGTCTGTCATTTTGTCTTTTATATTATTTTTAATGTGTTTTAAAAGGTTGGGTTAATGTTCTCTGATTTGTTTTATGTGGAGGGTGGGGGAGTGGGTTGGGGGAAACATTTTTTCAATCTCTTACCTTGTCGGAGATGCGATTGTTTTCCGATCGTACCTCTGGTCGCTCTGCGACCTACCATAATTGAGCTGGTGGCCTGGCTCGAGACTGACTTTGAGCCCCACAGTGGGGCCGTGGACTCACCATCATAGCCTGCAATCCCTTGCCTGCAGCCTGCGGACTCCAACATCGAGGAGCTGGCAGTCTCGATAGAGACTGATGTCGGGAACCTCCAAAGTTGTAGGAGGTTAGACTAACCCCGACCCGGGATCCGATTGCCCGGCGCGGGGGAGCTGAGATCCCCCTGATGCGGGAGCTTGATCGCCCCCATGCGGAGGGCTCGACTGCTGACTATGGGAACCCAGGTCGCCCTGTCAATGGAAGGCTCGAGGCCCACGACCGCGGGAGAACAAAGAAGGGAAATTGAACTTTTTTTTGCCTTCAATCACAGTGAGGAATGTGGAGGAGTCACTGTGGTGGATGTTTATGTTAAAATGTATTTTATGTGTCTTGTTGCTTTTTATTGGTATGACTGTATGGCAAATCAAATTCCCCGTATGTTGCAAAACATATTTGGCTAATAAAGTATGATTATGATTATATTCAGCAGCTGGCACTGCCTTGAGGGATGGATCCTGGCCTTCAGCTTCACTGTCTGCTGAAACCGGCATGCTCCCTGACCACAGCAGCTGAATACAGATAGAGCGAGAGCCAGCAGGGTAGGGGAATGTACACCAGTCTCCTGAAGCAACCATTTTAGTGCTTGCAGAGGTGCAATGCCGTATAAGCCGAGCAGATGCGAGGATTGCATCATTGTGAGATGCATGCTGCGTCGTCTGCCAAATGAAGACAACTCAGACCAAGATCTTGAGGGCCTAGTAGAGAGGGGCAGGAAGAGGAGGAGCAAAAGAAGGATGTTATTTCCAAGAGGTGTTCCTGTTCAGCATCCAGTGTCCCATCTTGTAGATGAGCAGAGGAGGGGGAAAGCAGCCACACTTGCAATACAGGACTCAGTCACAGAAAGACATTTCTCCTAAGGCCCTTGAAAACTCAGTCTCCAATGCTCCAAACTTTATCATTGCCATGGTGAACCAGTAATCCACGGAGGAGTTCAGATAGTGGTAAAATTCCTGCAGGATTTTTGCAGGCCCAACTTGACTGATCGTGACACACAAATGAACGAATCTCGGTCTGCCACAAAATCTTTAAAATTCTTGGTGAGAGGCAACTTGTTCAAATAATTCAGAAAGCCCCTTTCATTAAGTCGCTCCAGTTTTCTCCATTGATTTGAAAGTACTCTAACATTCCGTTTGGCATTGGTCCATTTGGTGTCAATTCTCGTTCCTGGAGGAGCTTCATGTAGCCATCTAATGGTGGATCTGGAATATCTCTTGAACCATCGCACACATGATCTTCCTCTTGGCACATTTATTTTGTTGATGAAGAGCTATGGTAACCCTTTGAGCTGTCTCAGTCTCTGTCGTTGCTTTATCTTTCTATAGCAGCCACAGTGTCCCTTGCTAATCTTTGACTGCCATGGAGAGTGTTTGGAGAGCTTTTCATTGATTATTGATCAGCTATATGTTGAGGGAGGTACTAAATTAAGCAAGAAGTCATGGATAATTACTCGTCATGTTCTAGCACTCCTTTCTATGTGTAAACCACCCTAACCATCTTGTACAGGATTCAGACTAAATTCATGATTTTTCATTGGGAACCGGAATGTGCATTATTGCAAACACAGGAAAAATACAGGTGCAATCCACTTTCTCATAACGGAAGCAACAACACTTAGACAACTGAGGGAACGACCACGAGGTGATTATGGTGGCGAGTATTGGGGGAGCACAGATTATATCAAAAATCTCTAGCAAACAAGGAGATCACAAATTGAAAGAACAAGGTCTTGAAGAAATTTCAATATATAGGTGAGAATTTAAAAACGAAAGTAATATTTCAATGGATTGCAGAGGTTTAAATTCCAGGATGCTTCATGAATGGAATTTAGTGCATTGTTGAATGTCATATAATGACATATGCAATGGGATACAATCAATGCCAGTTGGAACTGACCTTGGGATTATGGATTCAGCTGCAGATAAATTGAGATAGGGTTGGAGTCATGTGACGCTACACCATAAATCTCCAATAATCTGGTGTCTGACTGGAAATCCTGAATCTTCGGCATTAGGCTCAGTGCGTGCTATAATCTGCACGTCCTTTAACACACCGAGGCCCTAGTCCCCTGGTTCTTCTTCCCACATCTCAAACTTCAAACTCACCTGGTTCTTCTTCCCACATCTCCTTGAAAAATTTGCAGCATAGTAGAGTACAGCAGAGAGCCATGTACCCCACCTAGTCAAAATGGGCTGAGGAGGTAGCGGAATATCGGATGCTATTTCCTTGAACAACTGCACACGTGACGGTGCTTTGAGGAAGATTTTCTTGACATTGGAAACTAGACGATCGACATTTGGAAACAAGCTGTGTATGTGCTCGGCAATTCTATGGAGTCAGTGAGCTAAGCATGTCAAATGCAACATTTTGGGGAATAAAACTTTAAGTCACAAACAGAAGATCATTCTCGTGTTTTATATCTACTGGCCAAAGTACAGCAAGTGAAGATGTAAACAAATGAGCAATAGTTGAGCTGTTTGACTTCTCCAATTCTTCCAATGTCTACAAATACTCCTTTGATGATTGACCTGCTTCCAGTGTACCGATGACCACATTGGCAACATATCTCCTCACAGCATCAGTTGTCTCGTCTATTGAGATCCATATTCTGTTGCATGCAACTTAATCTCTGAAGTTGCATGCAACAATGATGACTCGCTTGGTATATGTTCCTCTGTGTATTTCTCTAAAAAACCTCTGAGAGATTTGTTTTCCAATTTCCACAGTGGAATTCCAGCATCAATGAATGCCTTGCACAGATCACTCATACTCAGATTTGCGACTGGAGCCAGCAGTAAATGGAGTGAGGAGACAAACTTTGGTATTTCGCTTGGGTAAGTGGTATCAACATTGACTTCTCTAATTTTAGATAGCCCTTGTCTTCTCCCTCCTCCCCCTTCCCAGCTCCCCTTCTAGTCCTACTGTCTCCTCCTCTTCATTTCTTTTTCCCGCCCCCCCACATCAAGCTGAAGAAGGGTCTCGACCCGAAACGTCGCCTATTCCTTCTCTCCATAGATGCTGCCTCACCCGCTGAGTTTCTCCAACATTTTTTGTCTACCTTCGATTTTTCCAGCATCTGCAGTTCTTTCTTAAATTGATCTTGGAGAAGATTGAACCAGCTGGCAGCAGCACGAACGAATGAACGACCGATGGTGGTGCCCCCGGTTTCGCCCCAGTGGTAGAAATTTCCTTGTAAGTTATACTATGTTAACACGTTAATAATAACATTAGTATTAACGTGTTAACATAGAAAACATCATTGCAATCACGGTACAACTAGAGAAAATAGCACAACCTTTTAGCAAAATGGCAAAAGAAGGTTGATTTAGGCACTCGATCGTGAAAAAGGCATTATTCTGGTGAAATCATCAAAAAAGGCATGAAAAGGCACATGGCATTTATGGCAAAATCCTGGCTCTATTTATTATACATCTGTACTGTGTAAAGTTTAGAGATACAGCGCGGAAACAGACCCTTCGGCCCACCGAGTCCCCACCAACCAGCCATCCCCACCAACTAACACTATCCTATGCACACGAGGGACAATTTACAAATTTTCCAAGCCAATTAACCTACAAACCTGTATGACTTTGGAGTGTGGGAGGAAACTGGAGTTCCCGGGGAAAACCCATGCAGGTCATGCGGAGAACATACGGACAAGCACCCGCAGTCAAGATCAAACCCAGGTTTCTGGCACTGTAAGGCAGCAACTCTACCACTGCGCCACCGTTCCACCCTTGTAAAATTAATTAAGTGAGTATTCGTTGAAATAACTTGCAGCAATCCAGAAAACTTGCCAGTCTGGCACCAACAAAGTTCTGAGTGTGCTGGATTGATGACGTTTTGGCGAGGGATGTTTTACCGTGGGAATTAAAATGTTCAAGATGATTGACAGCAAGGTAATGTGGTCTGAAGTTAATCTCCATGTCAGAATAACGCTAAGATGGACAATTTTGCTAGTGGCTTGGAAATAGGATGGTGCCTGGCAGGTAGCATCTAACTATCCTTATAATAACTATAAAACTCTGATCTTGGATGTGTGTGTGTGTGTGTATCTCGGGTCAGGTCCTTCTGCCTCCTCCTCCTCCTCCTCCTCCTCTCCCCCCTCCTCCTCTCCCCCCCCCCCCCCGCTTGCTGCTGTCTTACTGGTGCTGCGATTGTCTCCGCGTGCTGCGAGTGATGTCACCCCCCACCTCTCCCTCCTCCACCCCTTTCAAAAGACGCTCGGGCATCGCTTTCTCTAAGGGCTTTCTCTCGTCTCCTCGGTTGCATTCTCTCTCTCTTCCCCCCTGGGCTTTGAAGAATGAGCAAGTCGGGCCCTGTACTGGAGCTCTTTGGTCAGGTCCATCTCTGGTCAGGTACCTCTTCCCCCTCCTTCTCCTCTCCTCCCTCCTCCTCTCCCCCCTCCTCCTCCTCCTCCTCTCCCCCCTCCTCCTCTCCCCCCCCCCCGCTTGCTGCTGTCTTACTTGCGCTGCGATTGTCTCCGCGTGCTGCGAGTGATGTCACCCCCCACCTCTCCCTCCTCCACCCCTTTCAAAAGACGCTCGGGCATCGCTTTCTCTAAGGGCTTTCTCTCGTCTCCTCGGTTGCATTCTCTCTCTCTTCCCCCTGGGCTTTGAAGAACGAGCAAGTCGGGCCCTGTACTGGAGCTCTTTGGTCAGCTCCATCTCTGGTCAGGTACCTCTTCCCCCTCCTTCTCCTCTCCTCCCTCCTCCTCTCCCCCCTCCTCCTCCTCCTCCTCTCCCCCTCCTCTTGCTCTCCCCCTCCTCCTCCTCCCCTCCTCTTCTCCCCCCTCCTCCTCCTCTCCCCCTTCTCCTCTCCCCCTCCTCCTCCTCCACTCCCCTTTCTCCCCCTCCCCTCTCTCCTCCTCCACTCTCCCGCTTCCCTCTCTCCCCCTCCCCTCTCCTCCCCTCCTCTCTCTCCCTCCTCCCTCTCTCCCCCTCCCCTCTCCCCCCCTCTCTCCCCGCCCTCTCCCCCCTCTCCCCCTCCCCTCTCACCCCCCACTCCTCCCCTCCCTCTCTGTGCCCCTCTCTGTGCCCCTCTCTGTGTCCCTCTCTGTCCCTCTATGTGTTACTCGATGTGTTCCTCTGTGTGTCCCTCTGTGTGTCGCTCTCTGTGTCACTCTCTGTGTCGCACTCTGTGTCGCACTCTGTGTGCTCCTCTCTATGCCCTTAAGGGAGGCTGCAAAGGCAATACTCCTTGGGCCAGGAAATTAGCAAGGCACTTTGACAGGAGATGGCATGGAGAAGGATAGACACAAAATGCTGGAGTAACTCAGCGGGACAGTGGGAAGTGATATGGGGAAGGGGTGGGTGGGGGTAAAGACAAAACAAAATGAAAGCTAGTGGACGCAAATTGAGATAAAATGGAAAAAGAAGAAACTGTGGATGCTGGTTTCCCATAATAACGCAAAGTGCTGGAGTAACTATCAAGGTTAGGCAGCATCTCTGGAGGGTGTGTGTCATGGGTATGTGTTGTTTCAGGTTGGGGCCCTTCTTCAGATTATTCCATCTGAATAATGGGCCCAATCCAAAACATCACCCATCCATGTCCTCTAGAGATGCCTGAACTTCTGAGTTACTCCAGCACTTTGTGATTTTTTTAAATGGTGATAAAAATGATTGACTTGAGTATGGAATGACAGCCAAAATGTACATTAAAAATGGTACAGGCCTGCTTACACTGAAACCGTCAGGATATATATCGTCAGAATGTGATGGGATTTATGTCTTGGTTACAAAAGGTACAGCTGCAGAGTGATTAATCGCAGATATGCCCGGAGGGTCTAGAAATGGAAGAGCACAATCATCTCCAAATATTATGGGACTGGGGATGATTGTGGAGCTGGAATAGGATGAGACCTAAATGAGATTGGAAGATGGGGAAAATAATTTAAAATCAAGATGTTGCCAGTGAAGGTCAGCAAGCACATTGCAATGAATGGTAGAATGAGAGAGGCTGGCTGGAAATGGGTTAGAAATGTTAAGCCTGTAAGTAAGAAAATAATTTGGTGTGGGTTCATCAATCTATTGGTTGAAAAGCCTTGATAATCCATTTATTGCTCATGGATACTATGCAGAGGGCACCACGTGGGTACATGTGGTAGGTTGGATTTAGAACTGGATTACACGTAATAGAGGGTAGAGGTGTTCTACAAGGATTTGTGCCGGGACCTCTGTTGTTTGTGATTTGTATAAACGGCACAGTACAGCCGCTGGTAGAGCTGCTGCTGCCTCACAGCGACTGAGATCCAGGTTTGATCCTGACCTTGGGTGCAGTCTGTGTGGAGTTTGTATGCTCTCTCTGTGACCGCATGGGTTTCCTTTGGGTGCTCCGGTTTCCTCCCGCATCCCAAAGACGTGCAGGTTATCACATCCCAAAGATATGCAGGTTAGTTGGCCTCTGTAAATTCCCCCTAGTGTGTATGAAGTGGATGAGAAAATGGGATAACATAGAACTAGCGTGAACGGGTGATTGATGGTTGGCGTGGACTCAGTGAGCCGAATGGCCTGGTCCCATGCTGCATCTCTAACCTAAACTAAACAAGTTAGACATAAATGTAGATGGGATGGTTAGTAAGTTTGCAAACTACAAAATTGGTGGGAATTGCAGACAGTGAGGAAGGCTGAAGGGCCTTTCCCAGTGCAGTAATGTTCTAAGCTTCATGTTCTTAATCCAACAAGACAGCATGTTTATACTTCAGAAGCCACAAGAGGTCTAGTGGTAGGTATCAACCTAATGAAGGGAGACTGCTGTTTCTTTTCTGCTGTAAGTTCTGAGCCGTTATGAATAATTGTTTCACGGGAACTATAAGAGTTGGGGTGGAAACAGTAGCTTGATTTCTAGTAAGAATAAATGGATGTTCCCTCTACAAATAATGCTTATAACTGAGTGAGAGAACAATTGCATCGGTGCTACCTCTTACAGCCATGCAGAACTCATGAACTTCATTAATTTCACCACCAATTTCCATCCTGCGCTCAGTCACTTTCGCATCCTGCGTCCACACACCGGCACGGTGGCACAGCGGTACAGTTGCTGCCTTACAGTGCCGGAGACCCGGGTTCGATCCCGACTATGGGTGCTGTCTGTACGGAGTTTGTATGTTCTCCCCTTGTCCTGTGTGGGTTTTCTCCGAGATCTTTGGTTTCCTCCCACACTTCAAAGACATATAGGTTTGTAGGTTAATTGACTTGGTATAAGTGTAGATTGTCCCTTATGTGTGTAAGATTGTGTTAATATGTGGGGATCGCTGGTTGGTGCGGACTCGGTGGGCCGAAGGGCCTGTTTTCGCTCTGTATCTCAACACTAAACTAAACAAACACAATTTCACTTGGACCATCTCCAACACCGCTCTACCCTTTTGTGATCTCACCATCCCAATTCCTCCGTGTGCGCCGCATCTGTGCCCAAGATGAGGTGTTCCATACCAGGACATTCAAGATTTCCTAATTCTTTAGGGAACTGGGAGTTCCCCTCTTCCATCATAGATGAGGCCCTCACACGTGTCTCCTCGGTACCCCGCAGCTTCGCTCTTACTCCCCCTCCCCCATGTTGCAACAGGGATAGTCTCCCTAGTCCTTACATTTCACCCCATCAGCCTTCGCATGCAAAACAATCCTCCGACATTTTCGCCACCTCCAATGGGATTCTACCACTAGTCACATCTTCCCATCTCCACCCCCTTCACACCTTCACTCAGTCCGCCTGGATCTAACCGATCCCCCGGTTGCCAAACACTTTAATAGAAAGATTAAATGACAACTTACAGTTTGAAGTTTGATATTTATTTTATGAGAAGTTGGAGTGAGAGACTACGTGAAGAACCCACCAGCCCGCATGTGCGTCAATCTTCAAAGCAACTGTATGAAACCAAGGACCACTTGCATGAAATTAAACTATAGAAAGATTAATAACGCTTGACTTACCGAATGATCTTTATGAGTTCAGGGTTGGGAGTGGAGGGCACGTAGTCTCTCACTCCAACTTCTCACAAAATAAAGATCAAACTTCAAACAGTAAGTTCTCGTTTACTCTTTCTATTTCATATCGAAGCCTCGTGATGAGACTACGTGAAGCCTTCGAAGCTCTGTGGTTTCATGCAGTAAACCAATCTGTATGTGAATACACTACACAGATAAACCATAAATGGTTGAAAGAAAAAACATAGGCCATTCAAACATTATGCTAATTTTACATACATGTATATCGCCCTTAACAGAACCAAAGTCCCATTACAATGGTCTAAACACAACCCAGAATTCTATCTGCAAATTGTCCAGATCTGTTAACCGGTTTATTATAAAACTTCCGAAACGTTCGTGTTTATCTGACCATCCTGCTGTTGCAAGAATGTGATCCAGAGGAACCTCCATTCTATTTGCTGCCAATGTGGCTGCACCCCTGGTAGAGTGAGACCCTGGTAGACGTTTCCAACACCGTACACTTTATCCATCTAGAAATAGTCTGCACCGACACTCTCTTGTGTGGCTTTTTATAACTTATGAAGAAAGCTTTTTCCTCATCTCGAAGGTTTTTAGTAACCTCATTGTACTTCTTCACATAAATAACAACACACAATCTCCGATCCAGTGGGTATGCTGCCAGATCTAACTTGTACCCCTGCTCTGCTTTATCAGATCATCCATATAAATACCACTTTCTTGTCAGTCACAGCAGAGTTATCCAGACGGAGTTTGTGCAACGACTGAGCTCTTTGCGCTGAAATAAGTGCCATAAGCATCACTAATTTATGAGTGAGCTGTTCCAACGTCAGCAATGCAGCTGGTGCCAGGTTGCGAAGCAAACTTAAAACTACTTTCACATTCCACACTTCATTATATCTAGGCCTTGGAGGGTTCATATTAAAGACACCTCTCATGAACGTTGACACCAATGGATGAGTGCCAATAGTTTGTTGTCCCAGCCCAAGCACTAGGTACAATGCTAAAGCACTGCGAGCAGTGTTAATAGCGCTATAACTTAGATGCTTCTCAAAAAACAAAAACTGGAAGAAATTCCAAACATCAGCTACTTCTGCCTTAAACTAGTTCAGTAGTTCAGTTGTGCATCCTCACAAAACTTTTTCCATTGTTTTATTTTTCCCCCCAAACCTCTGCTACTTCTGTTTAAAAGTAACTCACCTGTGTCTCTTCACAAACCTTTTCCATACAACCATGCAGAGATAAATACACGAGTGTTAGGTTGAACTAACCACTGCTCGTGTCTGTGAGCAAATATAGCTTCTTTCAGCAGACCTATTTACAATGGTTGAATAGGCCAATTTGGCGCTACTATAATTCATGTTGCCTCGTCTTGAATTATCTTTGGAGGCATCTTCCGATATTTATACTCTGTGCATGCCTCTACAATATTCTGTTTCTTATCTGTGGGTAGGGTCACGGACATATCTGCAGAGTTTATGACAAACCCTAGATATGTAATAGATTTTGTCGGCTCCAGTATGGACTTTCCTGGATGAATAATAAACCCTAGATATTCTAGGATTGCCTTTGTTGCTGAAACAGCTAACTCTGTGACACATGATCTCTTCCCTGCAATTAGTATGTCATCTAAAACCCCATGATAATATGCCCTTTAGATCTGAGTAGGGCCACATTGGCTTTAGAATCTTTATAAATAGCCTAGGGCTGAACTCAACCCCTTAGGTAGAGCCTAAAATTGCCCCAACTGGCCTTGCCAGATAACCTACAGATATCGTGTGGCTCTCGTGTATTGGTACTGAATAGTATGCATCTTAGAGATCGATTGAGACCATAAAGCAATCCTCTGCAATCAGCTATTTTGCTGAATGAAAAATATCCATCTAAAAATGGGTATATTCCAAGCATGTGTTTAGACTAGCTAAATCCTAGAAAGATTCGGTATCCACCACTATTTTTCAACTTTGAGAAGATATTAGAAATATACCCCTCTTGTTGATGGGCAGACTGCTCAATCACACCCTATTTGTTTAGTTTCTCTATTTCAACTGGGATAGCCATAGTTTCCTCTTTAGACCGTACTTACGGGAGTTTTTAGACGAGTTGAAGCATATCATCCAATTATTGAGGGAATTCAAGTTCGCTGTTGACTTCCCCACAGTCAGAGTCTACCATGTAATACTCCTCAAAACACCCCTCCTCTGAGCGGTAATTATCATAATGCAACCCTGAACCAGGTATTGCTGCCGCAGACATCTGACTGGAACTACCTGTATCGGTCACCAGTGTGTGGAGCACATTCCCTTCGACCAACCTCTCAATCAGGTTTTCCAGTTTTGAGAGCCGACAGATGATATCCTTAATGGATGATGAGGCAGTACCTTCCTGCCCAGTATTGTCCTTTTGGACATATTTTGCCGTTTTGGCCTTGGCCTTTCCCAAACTCGGGTCGCCAAACTGCTCCATTTTTTAGCTTTTGCTTCTTATTTATGTTTTTATTGATTTATTGAGGCTCAGTTAAAGGTTGGTAGATATGACTGTTGGGATTACTGAGACGTGGCTGCAGGAAGATCGGGCATGGGAACTTAATATTCAGGGTTATACATCCCAAAGAAAGGACAGGCAGGTGGGCGGAGGAGGGGGGGGGAGGGATAGCTCTGCTGGTGAGGGATGGAATTCAGACCCTTGCAAGGGAAGACATAGGGACTGACGAGGTAGAGTCACTGTGGATTGAGTTGAGGAATCGCAAAGGCAAGAAGACACTAATTGGTATTATCTACAGACCCCCAAATAGTAGCCCGGATGTAGGGTGTAAGTTGCAGCAGGAGTTAAAACTGGCATGTAAAAAAGGTAATGCCACTGTGGTGATGGGGGATTTCAATATGCAGGTAGACTGGGAAAATCAGGTTGGTTCAGGACCCCACGAAAGAAAGTTTGTACAGTGCCTCCGAGATGGATTCTTAGAGCAGCTTGTAATGGAGCCGACCAGAGAATAGGCAATTCTGGAGTTAGTGTTGTCCAATGAACCAGATTTGATAAGAGAACTAGAGGTAAAAGAACCGCTTGGAGGTAGTGATCATAACATGATTAGTTTCAATCTGGAATTTGAGAAGGAGAAGGTTAAATCAGAAGTGTCAGTGATGCAGTTGAACAAAGGGGACTATGAAGGCATGAGGGAGGAGCTGGCCAAGGTAGACTGGAAAGGGATCCTAGCAGGAATTATGGTGGAACAGCAATGGCAGGAATTTCTGGGCATAATCTGGAAGATGCAGGGTCATATCATTCCAAAAAGGAAGAAAGATTCTAAGGGGAATAGGAGGCAACTGTGGCTGACAAGAGAAGTTAGGGATAGAATAAAACTAAAAGAAAAGATCTATAACACAGCAAAGAGTAGCCAGTAGCCAGAGGATTGGGAAACTTTCATAGGACAACAGAAGGAAACAAAACAGGCAATAGGGGCTGAAAAGATGAAGTACGAGGGGAAGCTGGCCAGGAATATAAAGAAGGACGTAAAAGCTTCTTTAGATATGTTAAGGGATAAAGAATAGCAAAGTCAAATGTGGGTCCCTTGAAGGCAGACACGGGTGAAATTATTATAGGGAACAATGAAATGGCAGAAGAGTTGAACAGGTACTTCGGATCTGTCTTCACTAAGGAAGACAGAAACAATCTCCCAGAAGGACTGGAGGACTGAGGATCTAAGGGGGTAGAGGAACTGAAATAAATTTTCATTAGGCGAGAAATAGTATTGGGTAGGCTAATGGGACTGAAGGATGATAAATCCCCTGGGCCTGATTGCCTGCATCCCAGGGTCCTCAGGGAGGTGGCTCTAGAAATAGTGGATGCATTGGTGATCATTTTCCAATGTTCAATAGATTCAGGATCAATTTCTGTGGATTGGAGGAGAGCTACTGTTATCCCACGCAGGAGAGAAAACGGGAAATTACAGACCAGTTAGCCTGACTTCGGTGGTGGGAAAGATGCTGGAGTCAATTACTAAAGAGGTAATAATGGGGCATTTGGATAGCAGTAAAAGGATTAGTCCAAGTCAGCATGGATTTATGAAAGGAATATCATGCTTGACTAATCTTCTGGATTTTTTTTGAGGATGTGACAAGTAAAATGGATGAAGGGGAGCCAGTGGATGTAGTGTATCTAGACTTTCAGAAAGCCTTTGATAAGGTCCCGCACGGGAGACTGGTGACTAAAATTTGAGCATATGGTATTGGGGGTAGGGTGTTGACGTTGATAGAAAATTGTTTAGCAGACAGGAAGCAGAGAGTAGGAGTGAACGGGTCCTTTTCAGAATGGCAGGCAGTGGCGAGTGGAGTGCCGCAAGGCTCGGTGTTGGGGCCGCAACTGTTTACCATATATATTAATGATTTGGAAGAGGGATTTAGGAGCAACACTAGCAAGTTTGCGGATGACGCAAAGCTGGGTGGCAGTGTGAACTGTGAAGAGGATGTTAGGAGGTTGCAGGGTGACCTGGACAAGTTGAATGAGTGGGCAGATGCGTGGCAGATGCAGTATAATATAGATAAATGTGAGGTTATCCACTTTGGCGGCAAAAACAAGGGGGCAGATTATTATCTCAATGGGGTTAGGTTAGGTAAGGGGGAGTTACAGCGAGACCTGGGTGTCCTTGTACACCAGTCACTGAAAGTTGGTGTGCAGGTACAGCAGGCAGTGAAGAAAGCTAATGGAATGTTGGCCTTCATAACAAGAGGATTTCAGTATAGGAGTAAAGAGATTCTTCTGCAGTTGTATAGTGCTCTGGTGAGACCACATCTGGAGTATTGTGTACAGTTTTGGTCTCCTAATTTGAGGGACATCCTTGTGATTGAGGCAGTGCAGCGTAGGTTCACGAGATTGATCCCTGGGATGGCGGGGCTGTCATAAGAGGAAAGATTGAAAAGACTAGGCATGTATTCACTGGAGTTTAGAAGGATGAGGGGTAATCTTATAGAAACATATAAAATTATAAAAGGACTGGACAAGCTAGATGCTGGAAAAATGTTCCCAATGTTGGGCGAGTCCAGAACCAGGGGCCAGTCTTAGAATAAAGGGGAGGCCATTTAAGACTGAGGTGAGAAAAAACTTTTTCACCCAGTGAGTTGTGATTTTGTGGAATTCCCTGCCACAGAGGGCAGTGGAGGCCAAATCACTGGATGGATTTAAGAGAGAGTTAGATAGAGCTCTAGGGGCTAGTGGAATCAAGGGGTATGGGGAGAAGGCAGGCATGGGTTATTGATTGGGGACGATCAGCCATGATCACAATGAATGGCGGTGCTGGCTCAAAGGGCCAAATGGCCTCCTCCTGCACCTATTTTCTATGTTTCTATTTATTTTTTACAACACAGACCTGCAAGTCAGGTAATAATGCTACTTGCCAATTTGACCTTTACTGTTTTGCCTATTCCTGAGAGGATGGCAAATTATGTTCCAGAGTGCTGGCAGCTCTATTTTAGCCGTGAGCTGAAACTATTTTACATGTGTTAAGGGAATCCTCAAACTCCCTGCCTCTGTGCAGGAGATATCCTCAAATATCTAAATTTAACTGCCTGTATCAGTGCAGTGCACTCACTCAGTTATCCTCACTCTTGTGAGCAGCCTGATAACCTCAATCTTTGATGTTGAGGCAGTGCTTCCCTGGCCAATATGGCTTTTGTACAGCCAGTTCCGAGTTGGTCTTCCATGAACCGGGGTCGACAAGCTGCTCCATTTTGGAGCTTTCAGATGTTGCTGTGCAGGCCACCCTGCCAGCGTCACGGAGCCCCGAAGTCGACAAACTGCTCCTTTTTGCAGCTTTCAGAGGTTGCTGTGCAGGCCACCCTGCCAGCGTCCCTGAGCCTGGGTCGTCAACCTGCACTTTTGCTGAGCTAGCAGAGGTTACTGTACAGCCTATGCTGCCAGTGTCTCCGATCCTGGCGCCAAGCTGCTCTATTTTGGAGCTTTTACAGAGGTTTGAATGCAGACCTTACCTGCCAGCATCTGTGCAACATCTCTTCGCCCCAAGCTTCCAAACTGCTTCCTTTCGGAGCTTTAAACAGAGGTTGCTGTGCAGGTCCCACCTGCCAGCGTCTCAGATCCCGGTGCGGCAGGCCGCTCCATATCGAAGCTTTGGTGGATTACTGTGCAGGTCGCGCCTGCCAGTTACTCCGAGACCAGGCCGGGCCACCTGATCCCTTCCGGAGCTTTAGCGATGGTTGCTGTATCGGTTGTGCCTGTCAGCATCTCCGAGACCAAGCCGGGCTACCTGCACCCTTCCAGAGCTTTAACGGTAGTTGCTGTACAGGTCGTGCCTGTCAGCCTCTCCGAGCCCGCTGCACCGTTCCTGCAAGGAAAAAAATCACCTGACCTGACGGACCATTTTCGAAAGCATCCGTATCTCGCGCCATGCGACGGCGTATTGACGCGCATGCGGGCTGGTCTAATATAGTCTTCACATAGTCTAATCACGAGACTTCGATATAAAATTCCTCTTCCCATTCCCACACTGACCTTTTTGTCCTAGGCCTCCTTCATTGTCAGAGTGAGGCCAAACGCATATGGGAGGAACAGCATCTCATATTTCACTTGGGCAGATTACAACCCAGTGGTATGATTGTTGATTTCTCTAACTTCAAATAACCCTTACATTCCCTTTCCCTCCCCCACCCAAGTCATACCAGCTTCAATCACCTTGTTGAGTCTCATTGTCTGTACTCGTTCCCACCTAGGCCACAGCTAACAATGGCCTGTTTCCTTTGTCATTGTTACTTTTTTGCATATCTTTCATTCATTTGTTCTATATCTCTCTACATTACTGTCTATATTTCTCATTTCCCTTTTCCCTGACTCTCAGTCTGAAGAAGGGTCTCGATCCGAAAAGTCACCTATTCTTTTTCTCCAGAGATGCTGCCTGACCTGCTGAGTTACTCCAGCTTTTCGTCTACCTCACATCTCTGTGTTATATGTGACAGACAACCATTGCCCGTGAATGCAGGTGAAGTGAATAAACAGTGGCAAGACAAAGTCAGTTCAATCTAACCCCTGTGAGGCCGCATTTAGAGGATTGTGTTCAGTTTTGGTCAGCCTGCTATAGGAAGGATGTTGTTAAGCTGTAAAGGGAGCAGAGATTTACGAGAATGTTGCCATGACTTGAGGGCCGGGGCTATAGGGAGTGGCTGAGCAGGCTAGGATTTTATTCCTTGGAGTACGATAAGCTGAGGGGTGATCTTATTCAGGCATATAAGATTATGAGGGGAATAGATAGGGTGAATGTGCAGAGTCTTTTACCCAGAATAAGGGAATCAAGAATCGGATGCTTAGGGTGAGGTCCCAGAGGAGGTTGTTGAGCCAGGTACTATAACAACATTTATAAGACATTTGGACAAGTACATGGATACAAAAGGTTTATGATGCTGTGGGCGTAATGCCCTAGGTGCGATTAGTTTAGATGGAACATCTTGTTCGGCATGGGCACGTTGGGCTGATGAGGACCTGATCTGTGCTGCGTGACTCTATGACTAACCAGTAGTTGCTTCAAGTACCTGTATATGGCAGCAACAATATAATATATACCCTGCATAATTAACAGGTCAATCCAGTTAAGAGATTGGCTGAAATAGGCCGGTTAATTTCAGTCAGTTACAAAATTATTTAAAATAAAACTGAAACCGAACGCAGAATTGATTATTTTCGGAACAATGGAAGCCAGCTTTGAGCTGACCGTTCCAAAAGAGTTTCCTAAAATTACAGCTTAACAATGGCAAAAAAACGTATACTTAAATTTTGGAAAAACGCTCCCACACCAACGATAAAAATGTGGATTTCAAATATGTCCGAATTGTTACACCTGGAAGACATGAGATTCCTCTTAGCAGGCAAATCAGACCATTTCCAAAAGATTTGGTCTCCATTTATCGACTTATTACAAGAATAAGGTGCAACATAACTTTGAAAAAAATGGTTTCAGGACTTGGTGAGGGGTGTGTAAAGATACGAAGTAGGTACATCCCTTTTATCTTATCTTATTTTACTTTCTTATATCTTCTGTTCTCTATTTTTCTCTTTCTTTTTCTTTGGTTTTCTTTTTAACTCTTTCTTGTGGTTTAAGTTCCTGCGGGTTTCTTCTGATCACTCTTTCCTGCACTCACTATCTTATCTAACTCTTTCTATTTTTCTTCTTTTTAAAGTTTAAAATAAGAAGTGGTACAGGAAATGTACTATGTTATTTTTGGCTGATATAACTGCAATGTACACTACTTCTAATAAATAAAATATATATATTTTTTAATTTAAAAAAAAAATTCAAATTGCAATGTTTCTTCTGTTTAATATCAATTTTAAGCTTTGAATTTTATCCAATAGTACTTGAATCAGTCAAGGTCACATTTGAAACTGTTGAAACTGAATCATTTATCAGCTCAGAATTGAACAAAGAGACAGAACACCGATGGTTGTAGCATAGCTCATTTTTATTTTTAAATTGTTTTTTTTTCTTTATTTGCATAGGAAACATATCCACTTCCAGTAATTGACTGCAGTATGAGCAGCTGCTAGCAGTATAGGCTGGATATAACAGTTACAATCACATAAGTCAAGCTGAATTTACACCAGTTTAAAACTTGTGAAGGTTTAGACTCTATAATGGGCAGACTGAAGAGTTCTCAGTGGCTTAAACCATCCTGAACTCTGGGACTCAAACACGCTGAACAAGAGTACTATACTGCCCATGGCCAATTCAATTATCTTTTCCTTTTGTTTCTTTTGGCAACTATAGCAATACGTACGGGACTAAAACATCACAAGTTTCAAAATGGAACAACCCTGGTGCGTGGCTAGCAAGCACTTACTGACTACTTGTTACCTACTACTGTACTAAACGTAGCATCATGTATCTATGGAAACACACAGTCCTACAAAAGTTGTTCTCAAGAGAAAGATCTCAAAAGGTTCTTACAAGTGGGCTCCCTTCCCTTCCTCTCAGAATTCCCATCTGCAGATTGACTGGGAACCACACTCGCAATGAAAAGAATATCTGTACAATGCGCAGTGTCAAGACTTAAATGGTATTTGGGCTGTTACACACATCAATGCAATATATATATGTGTAACCACCTTTGTGAATATGGAGCAGGTAAACAAGCTCTTGGAAGCTGACAGCTAGGCAGGATTTACCCTTACATTCTGCAAGTTGGATCATTTTGCAGAAAACAAGTTGTCTGAATGAATTGATTTACAACTGAACTCAACAGAGACTGCAAGATTAAACAGGCACTGCTTGTTTGACATTTTTGGTAAACGTATGCTGGTATTTTTTTATTCAAATCCTCGTTTTGCATTAACATAATTCAATATAATATCCCAAGGTCTCCATATATGGAACATACAACGCTGTAGTGACCAGGGTTATAACAAAGTTCCTTCAGTTGATAATACACATCAGTCCCTGCAGCACAGTTTTGATAATAAAAATGCATCATGCTATTTCTTTAGAAACACAACAGTTCTGTGATGAAAGTGGTTTCAGTGTCAGTGGACCTGACTGCTGCCTCTTAAACACAAAGACTTTGCAGCCTCTTTCATTTGTGAGAAATGTCTAGCTTTGTTGCAGCAGATAGGACAGATCCTACAGCATTGAACTTTTCAGTCCAGCCAGGCAGCACAAGGGAAGTAATTTAATTCTGCCATGTTCTGACTAGTCATCCCTATAGCTTTAGGAGGAAGAAGGGATGCTAAGATCTGCTGTTTAGCTGACTACCTTAGAAGAGAGAAGATTAGAGTCAGGGTGTGGTCTATCTAACTATCTAATATGCATGTTATAATTACACATGCACTTATTGAAACTATTCCTCAGAAGGTCCCACCCGATAGCACAGTATATCTAACAAGATTGGTCATAACTATCCATATGAGTTTAAAACTTCTCAAAACCACATACCTATCACAAAACAATGCTTTCTTTAACATCTACATTTGATTCTTATCATTTCAAGAAGGATAACCTTACTTCAAAAGCACTGCCCTACTTTAGTTACCTAGAACGCCTCAGTATTAGCAGTAGATCATCAATGTGCAAGTTTAATTTAGGAACTGCTGATGTACGCATAACAAGAAAATAATAAATCAAAACTCAAACTAGTGCTAAAGGTGCTGGAAATCTGAAACAAATGAAACAGTAAATGCTGAAACATTCAGATAATCATTAGAACTGGCAAAGGACTGGTTTTGGTATAATCTTTTCCCAGACTACCAGATAAGATTCATCTCCAGTACAGATCTTTCCTTATATATATCTTCTCCAGAAATCTGGCAAAGGTTTATCCCCAAAATGTCACCATCGTTCC
Source organism: Malacoraja senta (assembly GCA_038087875.1). Classification (NCBI taxonomy): domain Eukaryota; kingdom Metazoa; phylum Chordata; class Chondrichthyes; order Rajiformes; family Rajidae; genus Malacoraja; species Malacoraja senta. The sequence continues at coordinate 175,946,043 of CM075977.1, forward strand.
TTCTCCATGTGCACTGCCGGATTTGCTAAAAGTGTCAGCAATGTTTATTTTAATTAGAAGTAAATAATATCATGGGCTGAAAGAAAAATGCTGTGGCCAATACACTGCCAAATGTAATTAGCCAATAATATATAATGGAGTCCATTATTGCTGTTTTTATCATCTGGAATCTTAATCCAGTCCATTTCCATTAAATCGGCAGAAGGATCTTTGCAATAGTTCATAATCAGGAAAAAAAATCATATTAAGACTGTAATGAAAAGAAGGTCAAATGGCTCAAAACACTGATTTCATCAGAGTGGTTAGGCAACTTTTGAGTACGGTGACAGAGTCACCACTGATACTGAGACCATTTTTTACAAATTTAAACATACAGTAAATTCTTAAAATACAGATATTTCCAGAGACTCATACCTAGAGAAAGTTTTTAAAAAACTTTTTTTACTATTAAATACATCCTGTAAGAAAAAAAGCTGCAACAAAAAGGTGAAAATTGACCATTTCCAACATGTCCCCTTTAACTACTAACAAAGTGGCAAAAGCACTGTGGGATGGAAACAGTACAATAAGTTGCTGCTATGGCATATGCGCCAAACCCACCACCCACCCTCCCCCAACACTGCCCGCGAGAGGGAACTGGTGCAAATGCTATTTTGCAGGTCTGAACAAAGCAACATCAGTAGTCCAGACCTACCTTTATTCAGTTAAAAACCACTGACATTGGCTGTCCTGCTGCATATTCCTGTAAAGTCTGATCAGCTGCCACCTGCATGCTTGGGAAGAATAAAATTCAAAACAAAAGAAAATGAAAACAAAATGCTCAAGAGCAATTTTCTGCTTGAAAGGTATGTGGAGAATTAGTTTTAAAAGTGCAAATATGAAAGAGTTAATCAGCACCCTTTCTTAATCCATTTCCTTACTTTTTTTCCTTCTGAATTTGCATGTGCTACACATTAAAGATAAGCAGGAATAAATGTTGCTATCAAATTGGGAGAAGTTCCACAAAGCATGCAGCTGGTTATTATCAGCAGCAGACTTTAACAGGAAAAGTAAACCTTGTCTGGTATCTATCTTGGGACCTAACTGCCAGCAACATTGCATTGTCCTTTCAAAAACAGAATACTGTACACTGTATATGGGATATCTTTCTATCATCTTTGTATGGTGCAAGTGCAATGCAGTGGTGTGCAACAAAAACAAAATCCTTACCAGTGCCGTAGCCAAGAGGCCCCAGGTAGACTCCCTGAGTACTCCAGTGTGGTTTCAACACTGTACAAGATCAATCAGGAATTCTCCCTGGGTTCATTCATTGGGTGGGTTGCCAGTACTGGATTTGTTGTCAAACCCCTTGTGCACTTTCTCTCTAATCATAAATACCAACATTTAAACTCACACAAACTTTTACTGTAGGCCATACACACTAATAAAAAGACAGTATTCCTTCCGACATTATGAAATGCTTCTGCAAACCAACCTTTTCAACACTAAATACAACAAAATAACCTTCATAAAATATAACTTTTCTCCATTTAAAACTGGATTAAAAATTAGGAACCTACACTTTTTAAGTATAGGATTACACAAGTTCAGCATATGGACAGTCTTTTTTGTAATATATAAATTAGGCAACTGGAGAGTTTTAACTCAAGTCCAGCTTCCAGACAGGATTTTTTTTCTCTTAAAAATGGTATAATAAACTGGTCTTTCAAAAGCCAGTGTAATTATTTCTTCCCCCAATTAACTCATTTAAAAAATGTTAGCATTACAAAAAAGGGTAATTACTTTAAAATGTTCTTAACAAAACTATACAGTGTACAAATTACAGTCTGCAAGGCAGGTGGTTCATTTTCAAGACCCCTCTTTGTTTCCCCTCACATTACACAACCATAACAAATCTACTAACACTTATTCACTGAGATGCCATGCTTTGAATCATACTCCCACAGCTATTGCTATAGATATTTGTTTTTGCCAGATTTTTTTTCAATACAAGTCTCCTTTGCTGTTATTTTTTCCCCAATCTATTGCGCCTTAACTTTTACAGCACGCTGGGGAAATGGCCAAGGCTGCAAAGCACTTTAAGCAAAAGGCAGAAACAGTGCACATGGAACGGGGTGACTTCAGTTTGTCAGAATTGGCATCCTGGCGAAGGAGGAGAGCAGAGACTTGACTTGAGTTACAAAGCGCTCTGATCCCTTAAGGTTGACTTTCAAACTCCTCCCTTTCATTAACCCCCTCTTCTTATCAAGATAAACGGAACAGGAAGGTTATTCGGGCATAGAATTTTGGCAACACGTGGTAACAATGCGATAGTCAGGTACAGTGGAAATGATTGGGTAATTCCCCTGTGAATCAAGTCTCGAGACCTTACTGCTGTAGGTGACTGAGACTGATTTTAGGCACATAATTTATAGAAAACTATCCTCCACTCACTGCAATTTCCTGGAGAAATAACCCTGCTTTTGTAAGGAAATGTTGCTGTAATTTCCCTTTCCACTACTCTTGAAATCGATTTTGTTTTCTGAGTAAATTGACTTTGTTACTTTAAGAACAAATCAGTTGCCCTGTCGTTCTGCCCAATCTCCAACACATAGTTTGATGTAGAGTCAATAATTGCTCAGAATCAGAGACTATTAAAAAAAAATTAACCTGGGTTCTCAAGTTTCCTCGGAACACTGCATTTAAGCAATATATAGACTTGCATCTAATAATCTCCCACTTATGATCAATCGAGTTAATTAAAATCACCTTGGTCTAAAATTATATTTGAAACTGAATTGAGATTACATGTTGATTTGATATTTTTGCTAATGTAAAAAAAAATATTTTAATTTGTTTAAAAGTATATTTGAAACCAAATTGAGTTTACATGTTGAATTGAGATTATAGCTAAACTAAAGAAAAAATGGTTTTATGCCAAATTGATACTGAACAATACGGATTTGATGTCATTAATAAAATATACGATAAAATAAATCGCTTTGGGAAGCCAAATTGTTAAGTGCTATGAGAATGGAAAAGATTCATTTTGTTTTAATTGAGCAGAACATTAGAGAAATGAAAGGAAGATCATTTCTCCTCTAAATCACTGCTACAACTAGTTGCTAGCTGAATAGAGTAAGTCACCTCTAAAGCAAAGAGGAAAACCAGCTTTGTTGAGTCATCAACGTTGGACATTGAATGGAAGATTTAAGACCTGCAGCTCTGCTTCTTGAATTAAAGGCCAGCAGAGTGATAGATCTCTGCCAAAGTCAATTTTTTCACAAGAGAAAATCCCGGCTCTTAATTAATATTGAAGCTCAAGTCAAGCCTGTCTCCAGTGAAAAAGACAACTTTTTTTTCTAATATATATATTTTTTAATTCAATGAGTTAATCTTGCACCCCAGGTGGAAAGTCAATAGAAGGACCAAGTTGAAAGCTTGTCACAGTAGACAGAACAGTTACTTTGCAGCCTTCGTCTGGCAAATGGCATTTTGCTTCACAGCCGTGCTGTAGAATTCTCTTTTAGAAAAATTCCCCCCTCCCCTAACCATCTTTTAAGGACCTATCATACTGCATAGAAAGCAGCACCAACTTTGGTCAATTAAAATGGAAAAAAAGCTAACATCACCTAATCTGCATACTAATGTGATAATCAATATAGCTAAAAGCTTTACCTATATAGACAAAACTTGGTATTGCATAATTCTTACGTTCAAAAATTCCCAAACAAGTAATTGATAGATGAAAGACATGAAAGATTAATAGAAAAAACTTGCCAAAAATACTGAAAAATATTACTGGCTGATTAAAAATTTTAAGCACCAACTATACACAGCCATGATATGCTTTATAAATGAGATAACAAAGTCAAAGTATTTGATTATTGACAATTAGTGATGTCACACTGTCCTCTGGAGTACAAAATAATTTTTTTTTCATACAAATGGTAAATTTCATAGGATGAGCTATAATATATGCAGCAAACGTGTGCAGTGATGTCACTGTTTTATTTTAAAGGCAAGGCACGTAATGTGGACTATATAACTTCGTGCAAATCAAGGATAGGTCTATTAGAGTTATAGAGAAACGGAAGAGGCAAAATTGACTTGCCATGCACACTGGTGTCCTGCCACTAGCACTATCAGGCAGATAGCAAGGCTAAAGAAAAGCACCATGCAATACTCAGCACCCTGTGATTAAAAATAGCGTTTACACTGTAGAGTGCGGAAAATCTTAGCGGCTGCATCCCTGTTGCCATTGTAAACTGCGGTGCTCTTCACCAATACCTCCATGAGACACCAATTCACCTTGGCGCCCGTGTCTTCGGAAACTGCTAATGCCATGCTTTTTTTTCCTGACACACCTGATACATATATATTACATTTTTTTTAATTCCACAGAGGTATTGGATTACTAGGAATCAAGTGCAGAATTTTCAATTCCATTCAATTGCTTTCCTAAGCAAGCAAGTCACAGCAGGATGTGTCCATATTTCATTCTTTTCTTTCCTTAATTAATGCACATTCGAAGGGGACGTTAAGAACAGTTCAGAATTATTTAAAGGTTATATTGCATCCCCTCTTTAGAGTCCTAGGGCATAAGGACTTACATTAATCCCCTTAATCAGATATGTTAAATTGCACTTGCCTCTTAAGTGTTCTTTAAAAGAATTACTGACATTTTGGGGGCAACATAAATATATCAGTGAGCTTCATTCTTGTGTTCAGATACTTGTAAAGCATCTGAAAATTTGAGGGACAGTTACTGCTTCAAACTACACTATGGTGCTTTTCCAAATGCAGACTTGCATCAAAATTTGTTCTGTTCAGATCTGTATACTAAGCATTAAAAGTGAAAGGAAAAAATGGTTCAGTGACCAGAAACAGCTTGGGGAGCCAATCATCAAAATGTTAATTCATTAAAACTGCATCCAAGTCTTTTTTTTGTTTGTTTTGTTTTCTGCAGTAGCATAGTGTGCATAGACTAATTGTGTGCTTTGTGGGCTTTTTGTCCCCTCAGACAACGATTTTGTAGAAAACACAAAATTACATGTACATTCCTCATCCAGCCTTCACCTCACAAATTCAAATCTCATCAACCAGGAGGACTGGGCTGTAGTTTAACTACACTTGGACTGAGTGAAAAATAAAAGATACCTGAACCCCACTAATTGCCTATACATGCAAACTCGTAAACATCTAAAAGCTAATAAGTGTATAATGTTTATCAGATCTGAAAATTAAACAATTGTCCCCTAGTGGATTCCATTGTTCAATAAAGGCTGGTTGTTTAGACATAATCTGTCACCTAACCATCAAATACTAAAATCACCCTCTTGGTATCACAGATGAAATACCATTTATGCAGATTTTAAGCTTGCAAGAAATTGGTGATCGTGAGTCTGTGTTTCTGAAGACTTCGCTTTACAATCCGGAGATGTGGTTTGATCTTCCGTGTCCTCAGTTTGTTGTTTCTGCTTGGAGGAAGGGTTCACTGATGAAGTTTAAACTGTAATTCTGAACATTCGTTGGCAGGATGGCCGCCCCATTTGACACTTGGAATGGGACCAAACTAGCCCAAGTACCAGGACTGCAGAGAAAAGAAAACAGAAGTAAATAAATATATCTTAATTCAGGACTGTAGATCTAAGAATTATCACTTGATTTTGCGAAGTCACGTTAAAAACTCAACTGATAAACCAAATGTTACAGCACAATGAAAAAAAATACCAATGTCAGCAATGACAGTTTGAGGCTACACAAAACTCTGATAATCTGGCATGGAATTGTTTGCAAATCCTGACAATTTGGCATATGACGTTCTCATTTATCCAGAGTGTAACTCGGTGGTCCACATTGCCAGGGGGAAAGGGCTGTGGTCAGAGGGGTCTAGGGTAGGGACTAGACTGTGGGCGGAGGTGCGGCAAGAGCAGGGGTTGGTGTCTAGAACATCAGAGGTCAAGAGCGTGAGTAAGATAGAGGTGAGGACCATAATGTTTATACAGTTTCTGTCCCCTTAAACTCATTGGAGTCAATGGAAAATCAATTATACTACTGTCTAACATATAAAAAAGAATGAAATAGCAGTGTGTTTGTATATTTACACGAGTAACATCCAATAGTCCAGAGAATTGCCAATTAGAAACATTTGCTGGTCTGGCATTACCAAAGTCCTGGGGGTGTTGGATTATCGGAGTTTTATTGTAGTCTAATTACAATGTCATTTCAATAGACCTCAGTTCTGATGAACGGTTGTTGCTGTGACATACTAACTCTAATTCTCCCTCTGCAGATGCTGCCCGACTGTAAAACATTCCTAGCATTTTCTGCCTTTAAATCTGTAACAATAGCTTTCCAAAGGAAGTGACAAACTTCTATAATGAGACATAAGAAACAACTGACATCATGTGGCACCTACCTTGCAGGGTTTATAAAAATAAATTACTGGTACCAAATTTGAGATTCTTATATCCTGGAATCATAAATGGTTTGCAACAAAGTATCATTTGTCCATTATAACTGTGTCAGGCGTTTGGGCCCAGAACACAAATCTTAGCACTAAACTCACTGTCTTGCTCTCCTTCAATAGTACTGTATCATTTGTTACTTAAATATATCTCCAAGTCCTCCTTAAATAACATTGTGGTCCATAGCTTAGTTCCTTGTAACAAAGCATTCCCTTCATGCAAATTTCTCCTATCTTTCACCTCCGCTCGTGAGGATTTGAAATGAAAGAACCCTTGTCACTGATTCCCGCCAGTGGCAATAATCATTTTCTACTGTCTCTATTATTTAGAACATCTGTACTCTGTATCTTTCTTTGTTCCACTACACATATACTCAGTTCATTAAAGCCCACCACATAACTGTCCTTTTCCCAGGGTGGAGGATTCTAAAACTAGAGGGCATGGGCTTATAGTGATAGGTTCATTAGGGACCCTCACTTAGAGGGTAGTGTCTATTTGGTATGAGCAACCAAAGGAAGCTGTAGAAGTGGTTACAATTACAACTTTTAAAACATATTTGGCCAGATCTATGAATTGGAAGGGTTTAGAATTCTATGGGCCAAATGCAGGCAAATGTTGCCCCGTATGCTATCTTGGTCGACATGGACTAGGTGGGCCAAAGGGTGTTTTACCTGCTGCATAGGTCTATGACTCTATATGCCTACTCACTATTGGAGGTTAGATCTGCACAGGTTTAACTGTTCCAATCTTTTCAACACTGAGGAATGGTTGTGATGGAGAGAGGCAAGATTAAAAAAAAAATTGATTCAATTAATTGAAATGCATTTAATTGCTTCAATTTTTGTAACTTAAATTATATTATTTTAATGGTATTTTTAATTAAATATGTCTTCAATATTTTTTTTTAAAAAGTTAAGTGACAGATATGACAGCAGGTTCAGGTGAGAACCCTGGCTTAACTGACTGACAAAGCATTTTATTATTCACTAATATTTTATATACTGTAAGAGGTCTTATTCTATCCTTTAATATTGTCTGCTGGGCATTTTTGAAATTGCTTTTTATTCCCACTAATTGGCTTCTTCAACTTACAGTAACCCTCACAATTATTATTAACATTATTAGTTCGAACTTCATTATATCACTCCTTTTCAGCATCTTTAGTTTTCCGCAATTGCAGATTTTTTGCTGCATCTCCGTTTCAGTTTGGAGCAAGTTTTTTAATACTGTACAACATGCAGGATGTGCAATTTATTTTTTGAGTAATTAAAAATGATTTGTAGCTTTCATATTACTCCTTAACCCACTAAATTTAGAGTGGAAGATATTCTCAGCAGTGCAAACAGAAACAGTAGACAGATCTTGACAGCATTTTTAACAGTCTCTGTATATTTCCAAATCAATGGAATATTTTTAAATCAATGGAGTGATGAAAATTCCGCAGGTACCCAGCAGGTCAGGCAGCTTCTATTAGGTATGTTACAAAACTTACCTTCAGCGGCGCTGCAGTTCTGCCACAGCCCGTGTGCGCGACTTTGGCGCCTTTGAGAGAGGGGCGGGTTTAAAATGCGATATTTGTACAGTCTAATCAAATCGATGTATGTCAAGCTGTTTAGTCGCTAAAGAAAAATCGCTTCGACTGCCGTTTTATTAAGTTTATTAAAATTAACGCTTTATAATTTAATTGTTGGAGTAAAATTAAAATCATCTTCAAATGCCGTCAACGCCGATAACGGGGACGGATTTCACGCACGGGACAAGGCAAGGTACACTGTTTATTTTTTCATATAAACTTGCTTCTTAGGATGCCTTTAATAAAAATTTCAAGTTGCGAAAATGTGATTATGTAAATATACGAACCGGCAGTATATTTCCTGCCGATATTCCACAAGATCCCACTCGCAAGATGATTTAAATGCCCATTAATTTACAGGAATTAAACACTAAATTCCTTCCATTTGGCCTATAAATTCATGACAATGAGATTTAAAAATCATGTTATGTTGTGAATTCTTGTGTGACTGTTATTTGGACATTAGGCTTTTTAAAAATGTTAACCTTTTCTTAAGAAATGGATAGATGTTTAGAGCTAGTAATTGAATTTTGTAATTAGCTACAATTGGGTAACTAACTAATGATATGCTTTAATTTCAGGTCATCCAAGCAAGATTGTTTCATATTTGTTTCAGAATGCTTCAATCTATAATAACTGAAAATTTCATTCAGTTCTCTTAATTTTTAAGAAAGTTATGGGCTTTTGACTGTCCTTGATCACAGCTTTGTCAATGGAAAAGCAATTGCTAGCAAGATGCTAGCTTCCGAGTATGAAAAAAGCCATAACATTTTTAATACTGAAGATATGAAAGTGAATTAGGTGTCAAATTAAACTTCTTTTTATGCTTTATTTGATGGGATAAATTGCAGGCTTGATTTTTAAAATCTCAAAATTTTGTAACATTGCTACTTCTATAAAGGAAGAAACAGTGCAAACATTTCAGTTCTTATGAAGTGTCATTTAGCTGAAATGTTGGCTCTGTTTTTCTATTCACAGTTGCTGCCTGCCCTGCTGATTATTTTGGGCTGTATCTGTTTGTGATTCAAATTTCTAAAACCTTTAGTTTTGTTTTATTCAAATGTTTTTTGAAGTCTAAGGGGCGTGTGTTTATTCTAGCAGAATAAGTTTTATGCATAGCCGAGATCAATAAGGAATTCAAAATGGATGCAGTGGAAGGATATTCAAAATTAGGTTTTCACGTTTTAACAAATACACTGATTATTGAGATGATCAAAATATTCAATATTCATCCATCTGGAAGCTTTTAGTCATAGAGAATATCAGGAAAAATATGTTCCAGATGGGGTACAGTGGCATGGTCATCAGATTCCTAGACCAATAACCCAAGGTCTTGACTAATAGTTTAGAAAAATGGGTTCAAATCCCATTTAAATACCTATTGTCTGTCATGGTGACATCAAACTTATTTGGATTCCACTTCAGAAAGAACTAATATCTCTTGCAAGAGAAAATTTGTTAAACTTATCTGATCTAGGTTTCAACCAGAACAATATCAATGTGGTTGACCTTCTGAAATGGCCCAATAAGCCATTCAGTTCAAGGGCAATTATGGACGAGCAATAAATGCTGGCTTTGCCAGTAACATCAGCATTTCTGTGAAGGAATAAATAAATAGACAACTATAGACAATAGACAATAGGTGCAGGAGAAGACGATTCGGCCCTTGAGCCAGCACCGCCATTCAATGTGATCATGGCTGATCATCCCCAATCAGTACCCTGTTCCTACCTTCTCACCATATCCCCTGACTCCACTATCTTTAAGAGCCCTATCTAGCTCTCTCTTGAAAGTATGCAGAGAGCCGGCCTCCACCAGGAAAAGTTCTAAATGGCTTACTCCTTATTCTTAAACTGTGGCCCCTGGTTCTGGACTCCCCCAACATCAGGAACATGTTTCCTGCCTCTAGCGTGTCCAAACCCTTAATAATCTTATATGTTTCAATAAGATGCCCTCTCATCCTTCTAAACTCCAGAGTGTACAAGCCCAGCCGCTCCATTCTCTCAGCATATGACAGTCCCGCCTTCCCGGGAATTAACCTTGTAAACCTACGCTGCACTCCCTCAATAGCAAGAATGTACTTCCTCAAATTAGGGGACCAAAACTGCACACAATACTCCAGGTGTGGTCTCACTTGGGCCCTGTACAACTGGGTGGGAAATAAGCTGTGCAACTCTTTAAACAAATATTAACGGTGTAATGGTAATGCATTTTTGGTTAATGAGTAACAAGACAAGAAACAGATGGAATAATAATTTACTTTAGGAGATGCTGGGGGTATGTTTCATAATATAATGAAATGATTTCCAAAAATTGACAGCGGTGTATATCTATACTTAGGGTATGACCAAACTGTGGCCTGAAGCAGAGAGGTTCCTTGGAAAAGTGTCAAACATAGTTTACAAAGTGATTAGCTCTGTTAAACACCTAGCTAGTTTTAGAATTTACTCAACCTTAACTTAAATGTTTAGAGAGTAACTCTTGAGACATGAGACATCTACGTTTCTGAATACTGTCAGAGTGCTCTTGGAGAGTGTTTATTCAACCAGACACCGTGTGCACTCACGCATAGGATGTTTGAAGGTACTAGGAGAACTTGTTAATTCTGGCCAAATTGGAGAGGCCAGGACACTAAAATTGAGTAAAAGTGTTAATCCTGGCCAAATTGGACCAGCTAGGAATTCAAAATGGGGTTATGTTTCAGGGTTGCTGGGAGATTTGGTCAAATTGGAATTCCTGCAGAGCTGGGACTGGCTGCGAAGAGGTCCCAGAGTGTCTGGAGCTAAGATACAATTTGCAAGCAAAGAATGGGAAGCTCTGCAAACCCTGTCAATCTGGTACAAAATGCATAGAATGGATTGGATGGCTGCAAACCAGACATACACCTAGTAAATAGTTGTAAATAATGTTGCAGAGTCTGACTTTGCCAAGTGTTGATTGGATGAGGTGTTGAGCTTGGGTTTTCTGTTAATCAGGGTAAATGTTTCCAAGTTGACTACATCTCGAAGTCCGTTGTGAATACAATGTGTTGAACTGTTGTATCATTAGGTTAGGGAAATGCCTGTTATGTATGGGGTTAATCGATATCTGTAATTGGGTTATTGAGAGACCACTCCCATGTGGTTCGGCCCCTCGAGGTCCCAGGACATATAAACGTCCGCGATCATGAGGCTCAGCGTCGATCTTCTGGAAGAGCGCTCCGCATCGCGTAAACTTCTGGAGTGCCTCTGTCCGAGGGAGGCCTAGAGGGCTTCAACAGGCAGCACGAGGATCGAACCCACGGTGCGATAGGTACGGTGTGTGATCTGTGACGCGCTTTTGGTAAAATAAAATGTAGTTGTTTCAAGTGTTTGATTCAGTGTTTTTACTGAAACTAGACTGGGGGGGGAGCTTAGAATCGAGGAACTATCATTGGGGGCTTGTCTGGGATCTCAAAAGACCCCCAAACACAAGTTTGTGATCAAGGTGTTGAGCTGTTTCGATCACGAGTGCAGAAATTGGGCCCACTGTGCTGTTTTCGCATTGAATTTTGGCACTTCGTGAGGCGGAGCGGATCGATCATGGGAAAGGGTCTAATCCAGATCATTAGAACAGAGTCTAGCAAGCACGGGGGACTGGTTAGCACACCTTTGGGTTGGAGACCCATAAAACCAGGCTGGGGTTAGAGGCCCTTTCCTGGGTTAGAGGCCCAAAACTTGGTCACAGTTGGCAGACTTGCAGCTGCGTTAACGAGAGCCAAACACGCTTCATCGGGTGAGGTGTGGCCCAGGGTTAGACTTGATATCCGAATTGGTGGAGTATTAAAATACAGGTCTCGCCTTCGATTGGATCGCTGCCGGGAGCGCGAATTGAAAAGGTGCGCTTTGAAAAATGGCATCGATAATTCACAGCGCGAAGCGGCTAGGCGCTGGATACTCGGTACTTAGCAGAGGGTGTGTTTGTGTGTAGGTATCTGAGTCTCTCCCTGAAGTGACGGATGAGGAGCCTCGAGAAGGTACCAAGCTTGGATAAACTGGGTATAGATTGGCCAGAATACTCTAGTTTGTTCAATTGGGCAATTTTAGCTGATTCGAGAGCCCGCGTAGTAAGAAAGATACGCACTAAAAATTAGGGGATCGAGTTCGAGTCTGAGTCTATATTTGCAGCAAAATTTCCAAATACTGGATTTCAAATTGAAGTTCTGCGTAAGGTGGAATTCAAATTCCTATATATAGAACTTCGAAGTTGGTGCATGTCTGTGATCGATTCCGAATAGTGACTGATCAACAGTGAATAGTAACCCTCTGGTCGACTGTTGACTAGTACCTGATAGTGAAGTGTACCTGAGAGACGGGAGCCTCCCTACTTGACGAAAAGTAATCCGAATAGCGAAGGGTACCCCTAATTCTGTCTAACTTAGAGAGGAGGGATAGAGGTCCCCCTATAGAAGTCCAGTCTTAGCAGAGGGATAGTAACATTCGGGAGGGAAAGTAATCATTTAGGGAATAGTACCCCTCAGCAAAGAGTGAACTAGGAAGGGAAAATCTTCGTTATCAGAGGGAGAGGTTCACTGCGTGATAACAATGTGATGCGGCGTCAAGATCAAGTGTTCGTGAATTGTGCTTTTAATCATTTTGTAAATTATATAAAATAGCTTTCCGTATTGTTATAGGATCCGGATTTTGTAAATATTCTCTGTATGTAATTAAATTTAGAGTAATTAAAAATTAAGATTTAGATTGTGTTAAGTCCGCGGACCATCATTTGTATTGCTGCTTGTGCGAGTGTTTACAGATTTAAAACTTGAAGCGAGAGTGTGTTTAAAGGGCCTGTCCCAATTACGTGTCCTTGGCATGCAAATTACGCGACCTTGTCGTTGCGTTGAGGCGCATGGGCATTGTTTGGCCGCGTGGGGCCGGTCCCACTGAGAAGCGCGGAGGGGTATGTAGTTGTGCGCGACATCGCGCGGGGCTCAGAAATTTTTGTAGCAAACAAAATCTTCGCGCGCCAACGGCCTGTCGCGTAACTGACGGCCAAAGTGGAACAGGCCCAAGACCCTGGCGAGATGCAACATCTCACCTCCAACAGCAGCAGAAGCAGGCAAACGATCGCCAAACTCGGCCTGGGGCTCACGGCCGTTGCGGTCCGGAACCACCCCCACTGCTACTCCCAGAGCGGGGCCAAGAAAATTGAAGATAGACACAAATTGCAAGAGTAACTCAGCGGGACCGGCAGCATCTCTGGAGAGAAGCAATGGGTGACGTTTTGGGTCAAGACCCTTCTTTCAGACTGAAGAAGTCTCGACCCGAAACATCACCCATTCCTTCTCTCCAGGGATGCTGCCGGTCCCGCTGAGTTACTCCTGCATTTTGTGTCCATCTTCAAATGACGTCACGCGCTCCAGACGGCTGTGCGGGTGCATGAAATCGCACGGGACCGTCGCGCCTCAATACGACCACAAGGTCGCGTAATTAGCGTGCCAAGGACACGTAAGTGGGACAGGGGCTTAAGTTAAATATTCTTAGTGTTTAAGTTAGATATTCGTATTTGTTTAAGATTGTTTTGTAAGAATCTGCATCGGGGTGGTTAGATCAGGGGTTGTACTCCTTCGATCGTGGGAGGAGTCATCCTGCTGATTTATTGCGCCACGAGGAAGATTACTTAGAGTGCGTGATTTATAATAAACATATGTTTGTGGTTTATTTAGGAGTGTGGTTGTGCCTGATAGTAATAGGTAGCGTGTTATCCTGTTTGTGGACTGTGTTACTTGCGTGTCTGAAAATCATTTTTAGATGTTTTGATTGAGAACATCATAAGGTTGAAAGAGTGTGGATTTGTGGGAAATAGGAGATTAATTTGAATAAGAGAACAGGACTGGTGGAAAGAAGGAGTAAAGAGTTGTGAGGCTGCGATCGCTTTGAACCATTAGCCATTATCTAGGAGCGTGCTTGGTAAATTTAGGGATAAAATGAAGGATTAAAAAATTCTGTTTCAGGTGTTCAGTATTTTTACTGAAACTGGGGGGAAGCTTAGAAACGAGCAATTAGCAAAGGCTTCTGGGCTGCTAGGCCATTTGGTCAATTTAAATGTGCCTTCTGCAGAATGGTGCCAGCTTGTCTGGAGCCTAGATAAGAGCCGCAGGAAGAGAATGAAACATCTGCAGATCCTGACAATTAGGTGCAAATTGCATGGAATGGATTGGATGAATGCAAACCAAACATACACGTATGTAATGTTGCAAAGCTTTACTTTGCTAGATGTTGATTGGATTAAGTACTGAGCCTTGTCTGGGTTTCTTGCATATCAAGGCACATGTTGCAATGTTTGTTTCCTTTGAGAAGCATTGTTTGAATACATTGTATTAGTCACTGTATTATTGGGTTAGGGAAGTTTCTATCATATACTGTGTTAATCAATATATGTTATTGGACTGTAAAGAGACCACCCCCATGTGGTTCGGCCCCTCAAGGTTCGGGGACTTATAAAAGACCGCTCCCATGAGGTCCTGTGTTGATCTTCTGTGAGGACGCTTGGGACTGCGTGACCTTCTGGAGTGTCTCTGCTTGAGCGAGCTAAGAAGGCTTGATCAGGCAGATACGAGGATCGAACCCGGGGTGGTTAGGTATAGTAGTGGGAACTGTAATTGTGTTTTGTCAAAATAAAGTTTCGATGCGCAAGTGCTTGACTCAGTGATTTTTGACTGAAACTAGACTGGGGGGGGAGCTTAGAACGAGCTATTTACAGACTTTGTGGATGCATTGGTGTGATCAAGGATTGGAGGGGGCAAATATAAGAAGGCATAGAAGATTTCATATGCACAGTCATAGTTGAATTGGTTGACAAGATTTTTTAGAGCTTTTCTGACTGTGAAATGTTAGATAATGGAAGAAATGGACAGAAATGATCAAGTGTAAGGGCACAAGTAATAATAATATTAGATGATTAACTGCTGAATGGGGGGCATAGCAGAGCCTCTGCCTCATAGCCCCAGAGATCCAGGTTAAATCCTGGCTGGGTACTGTCTATGTGGAATTTGCATGTTCTTCCAAGGTTTGAGTGTGCTTCAATGTGTGCCCAAATTTCATCCCACCTCCCAAAGATGTGTGGGTTGATAGGTTAATTGGCTGCTGTAATTTCTCCTGGTGTGTAAGGGTGGGGTTGATTGTCGTCATGGATTTGGACGGCCAAGAGACCTGTTTTCATATTGTGTGCTTCAAGACTATGACACTCAATGATAAAGAACAGGTCAAGTTTATCGGGAACTGGGTGGCGCCGTCAGCAATGGCAGCGTCGCCAACAGTCTGTCAGTCTTTTCATTTTTTTATTATTTTTAGTGTGTTTTAATAGTATGTGTTTCTGTTCTCTGGTTTGTTTTATGTGCGGGGAAGGGGAGGGTGTCGGGGGAAACTTTTTTCAAACTCTTACCTTGCCGTAGATGCGATTGTTTTCCGGATCGTATCTCCGGTCGCTCTGCAGCCTAACATCATGGAGCTGGCGGCCTTGCTCGAGACTGACTTTGAGCCCCACCGTGGGGCCGTGGACGTACCATCGGAGCCTGCGATCCCTTACCTGGGATCGACGCTCCAATTGCGGCCTGCGGATTTCACCATCGAGGAGCTCGGGTAGAGGCTGATGTCGGGAAGCTCCAAAGTCACAGGAGGTTCGACCAGCCCCGACCCAGGGTCTGATCTCCACGCACGGGGGAGCTGAGATCCCCCCCGATGCGGGAGCTTGATCACCCCGATGCGGAGGGCTCGACCGCTGGCTGCGGGTGCCAAGATTGCCCCGACAACGGAAGGTTCGAGTGCACCGACCGCGGGAGAACAAAGAAGGGATGAAGATTGAACTTTTTTTGCCTTCCATCACAGTGAGGAATGTGGGGGAGTCGCTGTGGTGGATGTTCATGTTAAAAATGTATTTGGGTGTCTTGTTGCTCTTTATTGGCATGACTGTATGGCAAATCATATTCCTCGCATGTTGCAAAACATACTTGGCTAGTAAAGTACTATGATGATTATTATGAGTATGAAATGTAATTAGGACAATATTATACGTGAAGAAATACAGCCAAATTGGCAAACAGTTGTGTGGAGCGAGTGGGTGCGAATGCTGGATAATATAGAACTAGTGTGAATTGGTGATCGTTAGTCGGCAAGGACTCGGTGGGGTGAAGGGCCTGTTTCTTTGCTATGTCTTACAATTAATCAATCTTCTATGGAACTACATGTTACCAGTTACATTGTTCCTTTCTTAATATGAAATGGATTATCAAAGTATGTGCTGCTTTTGATATTCAGTCAACGAATATAGATTAATGATCATTAAACATCCAATGGAATACCATGCTTGCAATCTCTACCATCTACAAGATGCACTGCTGTAATCCTGAGCTCCACCACATAGATCAGGTACTTGGGAACACCAATACCTTCAACTCACACATCATCCTGGCTTGGGCACAGGTGAAACATCCTTTGCTGATGCTGAATTATAATTCTGAAAGTGTCTACTCATACCAGTATGTTAATATGTTTAACATATGAACTACAGGAGGACTGAGTAAACACAAGGGCAAATTAGGGTACATAAAAATGTTAACCTTGACTGTAATGTTCACATCACAACGTAAGCATTAGATGAGGGAACAAGGGGCCTTGAATATCACTATATAGCGACTATGTAATTTTTTTGGAGAAAACTCAAGGCAAAAATGTGCTTGGATATTACTCTAATATTGATTGTCATGAGATGGATTAAACATAAATTAAATTGGATGCATAATTACATGATAAAAGATTTAACTGTTTTGCTTTTGGATATATAAAGTCATGTCTTCCACAAAATTTGTTTCTGCAGGTTTGCCAGCATTTCAAACAATGTCACGCAATCTTGGTAATGAATCTACTGAGGCATTTGTGACAGACTATATTTGAACGAGGGTTTTATATGCCCTTGAACAACATTAGTTGAAACAATCAATGCTAGAATGTTAGATAATACACCAAAGCATTGCTTTGCAGATATAGTACCAGACTATTTAAAACATTTCATGAGAATTTTACTTGATTCTGTTGCTGGATAGGCTTTCTCAAAAAACATACCAAATTCAAAAATGGAAATTTTGTAATGCAGGGTAATTAAAATGATTAAAATTGATGAGCAAAACACCAGGCACATTTTAGCGACATAAAAAATTGACAGTGTTAAACACCAGGCTGCAACTTTGAAGGATAAGTGGGCTATAAATATTATAAAAGGTCATTAACAGATAATGCTTTTGAAGAAAATTATTCATATTGGCCTTCATTAAATGAGACTGTGGACAAATACCAGATGCAATCAGTTTTGGCTCAGCATCCACAAAATACATTGAGGTCATAAAACATATGTTAGGAGGAAACTTGAAGGAAAAATTACTTCTGGACACATGAATCGGATGGCATAAACCACAGTATTCTCAGATTGATAAATGCACATATTATACACAATAAAATGGGAGCAATAACAGGCCACTTGGCCCCTGCTGTTTACGATCAACATGGCTGGTATAGCCCAGGACCTAATCCTCTTCTAAACCACTTCCACATAGTCTACAATTCTCTGGTCATTCGAAAGTTTATCTACCTCCTGTCTGTTGATCTAGTCTCCACATACCTTTAGGCATAGAGGTATACAGGAATCACCACGCTCCATGAGAAGAAATTCCTATCCACCTCAGTTTTAAATTATTGCACCTTATGCCCCCTAATTCAAGTCTCACGCACAGGTGGAAACATCTCAACATCTACCTTGCCAGACCTTCTATGTTTCAATAACGGCGGCATAGCTGTAGAGCTACTGCCTTAAAGCCCTGTCCCACTGTACGGGTTCATTCAAGAGCTCTCCTGAGTAAAAAAAAAAAAAATCAAACTCGTGGAAGCACGTAGAATGAACGTAGCGGGTATGTCGGAGCTCGGGGACGTCTCTTAGCGGCTCATAACACTAACTCGGGAAACGTGGTAAGCTCGGGAAGACTCGTGAAGATTTTTCAACATGTTGAAAAATGTCCACAAGAGCCCTGAGTACCTGCGAGCGGCCATTACCGTAAATCTCTGAGTTCGAATCAGGGCAAACTCGGGAGAACTCTTGAATGAACTCGTACAGTGGGACAGGGCGATTACAGAGACCCCGGTTCGAACCTGACTACGGGTGCTGTCTGTATGTAGTTTGTACATTCTTCCCGTGACCACGTGGGTTTTCTCCGAGATCTTCGGTTTCCACCCACACTCGAAAGACATACAGGTTTGTAGGTTAATTGGCTTGGTAAATTGTCCCTAGTGTGTGTAAGATAATGTTAGTGTGCGCTGATTGCTGGCTTCCTCCTCTAAGCTATTGATAGTAAATCATTGAAGGTGATGTGCTTATCTTTAAGGCAATCGTCTAATCATGTCAGTGATCCTTGAGGCACCCAGGTAGCACTAGATTAGATGATGTACTAGATAATAACTCACAGGGTGGACACTAATGCTCAAACAAAAGTATTTCTTACTCCAATATTTATAAAAATTGTAGGATTACCCGAACCACCATTGGGAGGAATATATCCAAAGGTCATTTGTGGGATGTCAGAAAAGTTACTTTAAAGGAGATGAGCTCAGAATGAATAGTTAATATTGATGTAGGTGCAACTTCAACATGAAGATGCATACTTCAACAACTGGATTGTTGAAGATGCATACTTCAACAATCCAGATTTCACACATCACAAAATCCAGCCTCACTTATTTGGATACTTTAAAAAAAAAATAACATTTGATAAAGTTCTGCCAGTTGTGTTTTTATATATTATTAAAAGTTACTCAGCAAACTTAAATTTGGTAACCATACTGAAAACAAACTATAAAACAACAAGTGATTAAAAAATCTAATTAGGTTATGATTCTATGATAATTTAAGGAAAACATTGAATATCTTTATCCATGACATGTTTAACAGAACCAGATTGAGTATTAGGATATTTTTTGTCTTTTCAGAAGGAACCAATCCCTTTTTGTATCTTTAGTTGACATAACCCAAATTATAATGTACTACTTATGAAATTTTTAAAATATCATAAAAATACATGCATTATTGATGAACCTACCTAAAAATCAAAAAGAATTGCCTGCATTGATCAAATCGTAATTTAAAGGATTTTTAAAAATCAATAACAGTTCTATTATACTCATGTAAATTTATCCACATTGTTCAAGTTTAAAGTCGACTGACTTACTGACAAATTTCAGGAAATAAAACACTGCAGTGATTCTTCTTCAGATTCAATGCACATATTTGATTAGATATACAAATTTCCACTACGGGTTTAAAAAGGGGAAAACAAAGACATTTCATAACTTCTGAAAACTAAGATTCTAAAAGATAAAATGTATGTTTGAAATAAATTAATGTCAAGTTCTAGGATTGCCATTCTAAACTGAAGAACCAAGGGCATGTTATCCACGGGTCTAGCGTTTCTATTCTCCAATGACTAATAATAAAATGTTCTTTCTTGAGCTGAAATATTGTAAATGTGGTTTGAATAACTAAAGTTCTAATCTATTGGGAATCCTTGACTGTACACTGGCAGTTCTCACCTCCATCTGGGGAAAATTAGGTAGTGGTTGGACATTGACTGGTTCGCTATTCTGAAATAAATCGTGGCGTTTACAAAGAACTAAAATACGCTGATTTATATCTTCTGAAATAAGACGTTTTAAATTCAACCAGATATACATTATTTACTTACTTCCTGATTATGAAGGAGAATGGACGTTGCCAAAAATTGTTAGTCTATCTCATTAACATTCATATTGTATAGGAAGGGACTGCAGATACTGGTTTAAACTGAAGATAGACACAAAATGCTGGAGAAACTCAGCAGGACAGGCAGCATCTCTGAAGAGAAGGAATGGGTGATATTATGTGTCAAGACCTTCAGACTATTGTGATTGCCCAAGATACAATACTTAATGGTATCCAACTCTAAAACTCTGACCAATAATCGGTTTTTGACAAAAACTCGATTGTATAAAATTTGATTATATTTCCCAGCCATAATTTTTAAATTAATTTTAAAGAATTTTATCATCATCCAGCTTCTATCTTAATCATATGTGTATGTTCTAACTTTTATTTAGTTCTGCAAAAGCAGTTACAAAAAATAATTAGACGTTTTGCTTTTTCCCCAGTCCAGTCTATGGAAATTCTTCACGGTAATTGGCAGGTCAGTGGGTTCGTTGGAATTGTTACTGCTGAGTAGCAAGAAAGCCCTTGAAATAGCACCGAAGATCAACTGATGTTGAAAAAAGGGTAGACACAAAATGCTGGAGTAACTCAGCGGGACAGGCAGCATCTCTGGAGAGAAGGAATGGGTGACATTTTGGGTCAAGACCCTTCTTCAGAAAGGGGTAACAAAAACACTAGATACCTATGGGAGCTTCCTTCAGTGTGAGCAGTGTGATTTGCTACTGCGACCCTGACTGCTAAATCTATAAGTAAATTATTAAAAAATTACTGTGATGACATAATGAAAACAAAATGTACAAAGCACAATAAATCGTCAACATTTATGATGGATGGGGATTATGATTCGTATACAGCGGTGAACTGTTGCTAGATTTGAAAATGTAAAACTGTTTGTTTGGAATGTCTCGCATTATTTATGGCAGTGAACAATCAGCTAAAATAGCAAATTTGTTTTCAAAAGCAAGACTAAATAATTAACTGTGGGACAAGCAGCATCTCTGGAGAAAAGGAATGGGTGATGTTTTGGGTCAGACTGTCTCGGCCTGAAACGTTACCCATTCCTTTTCTCCAGAGATGCTGCTTGTCCTGCTGAGTCACTCCAGCATTTTGTATCTACCTTCTGTGTAAACCAGCATCTGCAGTTCCTTCCTACATTAATCATAATTGCTTTCGTATCCAGTGTAGATTTAAAAATTAAATGCTTAAGTCGTATAAGAAGTCTACAAAGTCTGTAGAGATTTAAATTAGCTTCAGTAACTGATTACACATTTGAATCTTCATAATTACGACTTTTAAAAGATATTTGACAGATTTATGGAAAGAAAGGGTTTTGAGGGTTATGGGCCAAATGCAGGAAAATGGAATTAGCCCAATATGCTAACTTGGTTGGCATGGACAAGCTGGGTGGAAGGTCTGTTTCCTTGCTGAACAGCTCTATGACTCTAACTCGAATGTCAAACACCTAGAAAACAAGAGTTGTATATTGGCATAGATCATAGTGGCTTGGTATTGATATTGGTTTATTACTGTCATGCTTCCAAAGATACAGTGAAAAGCTATATTAGCATGCTATCCTGCCAAGTCATACTATACATGAGTACAATCAAGTCATACATATGTACAACAGGTATTGCAGAGAGAAAAACTCCAGAATGCAGAATCACAACATTATAGCATCTGTTAGTTAGTCTGTTACTTAGCCTGTTGTTTTAATATAGGAGACAATTGCCGGTTGAAATCTGTAAACAGTTTGTTGGGGTGTGGGAGGTAAACGCGTTTGCTTAAAGTGGAAACATTTGCAGCATTTGTTATGCACAGATCACACATTAATGCAATGTCATCAATGTTTCAACACAATTGCAACCACATTCTGCTGAAATCCCACCCATCGTGAAGCTAGTCCAGACACCGCTGGGCATGATTTGCCTTCACAAGGCTGACATCATGACAACATCAGTGTGCCTTAGCGACAGGAGCTGAAGCTATAATATGCAACTGTGACCTTCATTTATAACTCCCAGTAAAATGCACAGCAAACCCCAAGGAGATGTGAAGTAAAAGGGTCCCCACTGGGACAATGATACGTGGCTGTCTGCTTCTGCCTGCCATAATTTTCAATGCCCCTGCATATTTCACACATCATTGGACAGTCTCACTGTACCATAGCAGAGGTACATGCAGTGATCTTTGCAGGGTGCATGCCTTGCTATGGCTTGAGGTCACTGAAAGCAGAGGATAAGATCTTAAAACACGAATGGGAAACGCCTGTACCACACCCCTCTCTTCCCTGCACACACACACACGCATGCACACAGAGGGGCTGTAAAATAAGGATAGAAAATGTCGGAAACACTCATCAAATCAGGCAGCATCTATGGAAAGAAAGTTCCACAGTGGAACTGAATGCTTCCAGTAGTTCCACTCTTTATTTCAGATGTCCAGCATCTGGAGCCTTTTAATTTTCATTCTCTGAAGAGGTTTATTTTCCGTCATCTCCATGCAGCATCTTCCATGGCTGCTCTCACTGCCATGGAAACCACCGTTTCCCATGACTCACTGCAGTAACTGCAACTCTTGAAGATAGTTGCCACCGGATACTGCGCGATATTTTGTTTTGCATGCATCGCTGTGACAACTGGCCTATCTAATCCTTAAATGTAGTTATTTTTTCCAATTTTGTGATTTTTGTTCAGGGGCTTGCATTTATGCATTAATGTTAAACTAGGCACCTATTTGACTTACTCAATAAGTGTAAACTCCAATTCCTGGATAACTTTAATTAAGACTTGAACCACTAACTTACAGTGATTTTTCCTCGTCTTTGCATGAGGGCATTAAAAAACAATATTGCTAATGTCTCAAAATATTTGGAACTTCAAAACTCTCACCAAGAATAACAAACTATTCTTTGTATTTCTCAGCTTTTTACATGGGAACTCGAAAAAGCATGTGCAATGACTCTTGGGAATTGATAATGTTCGCAACTGCACAGTTACTCCCAGAAAGAGAAAACAAACAAGCAGAATGTGATTTCTGAGAAGTGGAGACTGATGTCACACTGTACAGATGAGATGGTTGCGTGTGACCAATCCTCCAAAAAAGAAAAATCAGCTCTAGTGCCCTGGCCCTGGAACTGGAACAGACCCAAAGCTCAGCTCTTGACACAAGACAGACCCAACTGATGGAAACATTATCCCAGAAAATTCTGACACTTCTATATATTTTTTTCGTTGATATCTTTTTCATGTGTGTTACAAATCTTACATCTAGACTTATCAACAAAGCAGATGGTGTCAATGATTAGCAGTATATTTTTGTTGTTACATGATTTGACTGCCTGGTTTTGCAGAGGTACACATTTTAAGATGTCGTTTGCAACATTTTTAAAATATTTATCTATTGATAAATCCAAACGTATAGGAGAATATCCTTGATCAACTGGTCAGATAATGTTTCCTAAGGAATGCCATTATGGAAATATGTACATGTTTAAAGTGTTACAGTTGTACAGGGTCTTGGTGAGACCACACCTGGAGTATTGCGTACAGTTTTGGTCTCCAAATCTGAGGAAGGACATTATAGCCATAGAGGGAGGGCAGAGAAGGTTCATCAGACTGATTCCTGGGATGTCAGGACTTTCATATGAAGAAAGACTGGATAGACTTGGCTTATACTCGCTAGAATTTAGGAGATTGAGAGGGGATCTTATAGAAACGTACAAAATTCTTATGGTGTTGGACAGGCTAGATGCAGGAAGATTGTTCCCGATGTTGCGGAAGTCCAGGACAAGGGGTCACAGCTTAAGGATAAGGGGGAAATCCTTTAAGACCGAGATGAGAAAAAACGTTTTCACACAGAGAGTGGTGAATCTCTGGAACTCTCTGCCACAGAGGGTAGTTGAGGCCAGTTCATTGGCTATATTTAAGAGGGAGTTAGATGTGGCCCTTGTGGCTAAAGGGATCAGGGGGTATGGAGAGAAGGCAGGTACGGGATACTGAGTTGGATGATCAGCCATGATCATATTGAATGGCGGTGCAGGCTCGAAGGGCCAAATGGCCTACTCCTGCACCTATTTTCTATGTATCTATGTATCTATGTTACCGTTGCACATTCATTGCGATTTCCACTGCTTGATTATTCAAAAAACATATGATTTCAAAATATTTCAAGTTGCAGATACTGCATATCTCTCACTCTTCTGATTAAGGATTTATTCATCAATCAAGCAAGCAGGCTAAGGAGACCACTATGTAAAAATTCAGTCTCACAAAAGGTTGTAGGAACGAATCTCCAAGTGAGAAATCTTAGCTTAAATAAAACTGAAGAGCCCAGGTTTTACGAGTCCAATTGCCAGAGTTTGCAAACTGCATGTAGTTTGCAGTCAATAGTTCAGACCTTGTGGCATGCACAAATAGCTCACTTCAAGACAATGATAAATGCTACAGGCAAAGGAATTACTGTGAGTACTCTAAAGATCATTAAATAATTTACAACATCCTATAAGCTTCAACGTTCTTGAATTTTTGATTTAAAGCTACGTCTCCATTAGATTCCAATGACTTAACCTGGTTTAAATTGTGCAAAATTGGGAAGATACGGTCAAAATATTATTAGATTAATGTCTTCCTATAAAAAATATTTGACTGGTAAATGGCTTGGCATGTTACCTTTAAAGCATTATTTAAATACTAATTGATGTAATCCAAACCACATGAAATTGTTGATGAAGAATAATGTCCATTTGGCTGTTAGAATGAAATAACCATTGCATGAATATCCAAAATCTTCTTCTTCCACTCTTTTTCTGATTCCCAATCAGCAGCTCCACTGTATTACTTGGCATCTGACCAAGTTTCTGATGGAATTGCTCCTGAGCTGGTGACTAAGGAACTTGATCTAACTGTTCTTAGATAGCCTTTTCTCCCCCTTGAGGAAATGATTTTCTTCACTCAACGTTCTTCCCACCAAAACAACATATTAACCAGATAAAAAGTCACAAATTACACTCCATGCCTAGTTCCTGGTATCTGTCATTCAGCCAATGGAATATTAAGCCATCAGTTTTCTGGCAGCAATGCTACTGATGATAAATGATTTTTAATATGTTTCTTGTATCTCTTCTTAAATCAACTCACACGTTAGATGGACTTAGATTTTCTGGCAATATGACTATGAATATAATGACAAGCATTCGTAAATGTTGGATATTGGTGACTTTCAATGAGAATATCCTCAATGCAGAAATTCTGTAATATTTTGCTTCTAAAATAACCGCAACATAATACTGAGAGTAAATAAAATAACCATAATTTCAGTATAATTTAAACGATCCCAACATCAACGCAGTTTGCAGCAAACATTGTACATTTGAAAATGATAACAAAATATACAATAAGTACTCAGCAAGTCAGGCAGCAATTGTGGGGAGAGAAATGTGTTAACTTGTCATGGTTTTCTCGCTACAGATGCTGCATGACTTGCTGAAAATTTCCAGCAATTTAAGTTTGTTATTTTAATGGGGGAAACATACCTTCTGCAACTTTGTGGCAACTCCCTTGGTTTGGGTTGCTTCTTCAGCTACACTCACTGAGCTTTGTGACTGGTGAGCCTCTGCCCAGGGCTACCTACTGCTTCAATTGTCATCATTGATTTACCTTTGTACTAACAGCTAATTACTCTTATTATTCTATATAATGGAACCAAAGTCCTTGGCGTAAGTCCAGCAAGCCTGAGAGTGAGATATCTGCAGAAGTTGTCACTGAGCTATCAGACTCTATGAGGACTTCAACAGCAGAGTGCTAGAATATCTCATGTTTGGTGAAGCTCAGCTAAGTGTTGTGCTCTATTAGAGCTTATGCTTGGGAATTATCTGGTGATGTGCACATTGGCTGGCAGATCTGAACAGATCTCCTCATTTTGATCAGTTAGGATCAGGAGGGCAATATTTTGAAACCCTGCTCTCTTTATAAAATGATCCCAACATAAAATGCAGCATCTCTCCTGAACAAAAATGTTCCTCAATGCTTAGAGAACACAGCCCTGATTGTTGAGTTTGCAGTCTAACTGTGTAGTTTCACTAATCCAGACGTTACATGTTACCTTACAAAACCTATACCATCACTCAGGAAAGACCCTCTCTAGAAGCAGTGCATCTATCAATCCCTGGAAACAATTCCTTCAGTGCAACATCCATTGTTGAATCACTTCAGTTACCAACACTTTTTCCCTATTAATAAGGTAGTTGTGTTCTGCAGAGGTGTTTATTTTTTATAAAACATGGGACAAATGGATAATTATGCAGAAAAAAAGATGAATTGCTGCGCCTTGAGGAAGTAATGCTGATGTTCCAATGGAAAACAAAATTATACTTCTTGTGAGCAGCAACCAGTTCAACTCCTGAGAGTGCAAGGGCCAAGCCCAATTTATATAATAATGACAGGAGGCTTAACCATCACGTGTTTGGACAACACTAGTAGGTGCAATATATTAAATTAATTATGAGTGCTAACCACTTTCAGATTTAATGTTCCCTTATAACATATAATGGGAATATTTGGTTTATTTAGTCATTGCTTGTACACAAAGCAGTCCCATTCCCCCTCTTACTTGATTGTAACCTATTCTCTCTCGCACACTCATCACACTATGATTCTCCTCCTACCCAGCTACACCAGAGGTAATGTACAGCTGCCAATTAACCCACCAACCTGCACATCTTTAGGATGTGAAAGAAAACTGAAGTTTCCGGGGAAACCCTTGCTGCCACAAAGAGAACATGTAAACTCCACACAGACAGCATCCAAGAACCTAATCAAACTGGGATTGCTGGTGTTGTGTTGCTGTGTGTCTGACTTCATATGAGTGCATTGGGAACTTTTAAATGCAAAGAAAGAGATTTTTAAAAAGGAATTTAAAACAGGCCTCATTTCACTTTATAAAGATGCTCACTGTTTGCCAAGATTTACTTCTAATTGATAATTAAGGCTGTGCTCATGGATCTGAGCAGATGGTATAATTACAATCTGAATGTGAATTGAATAATCAACATGTTCTTGAAGTGTAAAGCAAGCCTATATAATATTACCTTTCTTTCTGCGATGACTATAATCAAGAGAATGAAAAGAAACAACACATTATTTTGCAGAAAGTCTGACTTTCCTTTTTTATACATCCGAGAAATACATTTATGCTGCAAGCTCTCAAGAATATCAGTTTACAAACTTACGTGAATAAGTATTTTTTTTAAACACAATATTAAATTGCTTCCAAGTGGACTCTGTGTAAATTTGGCAATGAATAAACAAATAATAATCTGCTCAGTCTGATGGACTAGCAATGTGGGAATGCTTATTTTCCACCAAAGTATCTCTTGCCACTCCCCTTCTTCCAGCAATCTGTGAAAAATTAACAGCCAAACATGTTTCCATTAAACATGTTACTGACTTGAGGAGAAACATGACTGCAAAAGGTAATTGTGCTGTGGAACTGCAATGGGACAATTCTGGACATGTTCTTGGAGCATTGAGGGTCAATTACCCATATTTAAAGAAGTGACAACGCAGTACCTTGACAGGAAGGTGTTCACCTCTTTACTGGTCATTTAAAAACTTGTCATCCTACTGCAGAGCTGTGGAACAGATAACAATGGCCTGTTTCCTTTATCATCATTACTTTTTTGCAAATCTTTCATTCATTTGTTCTATATCTCTCTACATCACCATCTATATCTCTTGTTTCCCTTTCCCCGACTCTCAGTCTGAAGAAGGGTTTCAACCCAAAACGTCACCCATTCCTTCTCTCCAGAGATGCTGCCTGTGCCGCTGACTTACTCCAGCACTTTGTGTCTATCTTCGACCTAATAAACATTACAGTTAACTCTGGTCATAACAAATGTCAAACTAATAATCTGAACTACAACAGAGTATTGTTCTGACTCTTGCAAGGTGAGGACTGGGAATGTGAATTTGGCAGAGCCTTATGGAAACTAAGGTTAAAATGCAGCTCCGGAAGAATATAAGAAATGGGCTATTCGGTACCTGCCTTGTACCTGCTCCGTCATTCAATAGGATCACGGCTGTTCTTTTACTTCAGCACCCCTTTAATAGGTACACCATCCACCAGTCTAAACACTTCTTGGGATCTTGTTATTTTTTTGGCAAGATCATAATTTAATTCCCATTGTAACTAGCCTTGAGATGTTAGTGGTGAGCTGCCTTTGACTGCTACGTTCCTTCAGCTAAAAGTCCCCCACAATGCTGTTGGGAGGGAGTTCCAATTTGCTTTGTTTCCAAGTGGCTTAGCACCATAAAATCGTGGGGGTAGATCTTATCACTAGTTTGGAGTTATGAATCAATATTTTATTAAGAAACCTAATTGTCCAAAATTGATTAAATCTGTAGTAAGCATATTCATGATTCCTGCATTAGACAAATTATGAAAATCTACTCCTTGGTAAGTAAGATAGACACACAAAGCTGGCGTAACAGCGGGGTAGGCAGCATCTCTGGAGAAAAGGAATAGGTGATGTTTCAGGTCGAGACTTTCTTCAGGTTACGTAAATTAGCTGAGGGTAATGACTGGCAATGATAAGGAAGTAAGAAACAGAATAGGAGTAAAGTTGTAGAAATACAAAAGAAAATTGAATGTGGTTGCACAATAATACAACAAGGAAGCGAGTAGTGACTCGGTCTTGCATTCTGTCACGATAGACCAGGTCATCCACTCCTGTGGATGAATTCGAAGGGACTTCCAAAATACCCGACTTTCAGAATTGAGCTGGAAGATGCCAACTGTAGCACTCACAAAAGGAAGGGAAAAAAAGAAATAAGGAACTACAAAACAAATAATGGAATTTTGCTTGTTGGGAAAAAAAATTCAGAATCAGCCCGTTGACAAGGCCAGTATTTATTGTCCATACTGAAGTGTCCTTGAAGAGGTGGCGGTGAGCTGTCTGTTTGAACCATCTGGTGAAGGTGGTTGAGTTAGAAGTACAGAACTATTGATTTCGAAGTACTAGGATTTAGACCAAGTGGTGATAAAAGGATGGTGATATATTTCCAAGTCAGGATTGCATGCAGCGTGGAAGGGAACCGGCAAATATTGGTGTCTTAGTATCCTACTGCGTTTGTCTTTCTCATTGGTTGAGGTCGTAGCTTTGGGAGGTGGCGTTGTGTGGCCCTGGGAGTAATTACAGTGTAGTTTATATATGGGGCACAATTCCATGACTGTGTGCTTACGGTGGAGGGAATGAAAGTTTAGATGGGTTGAAAGGGTGTTAATCAATATGGCTGATTTGTTCTGGATGATATTGAGCTTCTTGAGTGCTGTTGGAGTTGCACTCATATGTGTAAGTAGAGAATTTCCATTACAAGCTTGTAACTTTGCCCCTTGCACATTTTTCCACAAGACCTGACCTGGCATGGTTTGTTCTGCTGGATTTGTGCAATGCCACTGTTGGAGTGCACTGAACAAATAATTGTCAACAATTCAGGACCTCTGCATCCCTGTAATATTTTAAAAAATGCAAGTATTCTTTTATAAACTTAGAAATGCTTAATCGCCTTCAATGCTTTCCTCAACAAGCAGATTGATCTTAGGAGCATGCTTCTGAACGCCTGCCCAGATCAATTTGATACAGCAATTCACTAGTCACTACCTTTAACTTTGATTAATGATAGCTTTTCACTGTACCTCGGTACACGTGACTAAACTGAACTTAAACAGTTTTGTGCAATGATAAAATAAATTAAGATAAGCTGAGATAATTATCCCTTAACTTGACTCTCTCTATAAAATGTATATCAAGAAGCACCGGTGGAATAAAAAAAGACAAACCAGAAAATAGGAAATACCTTTTTTCATTCACTCACTTGCCTCTATTGCAGACAGTACCTGGGGTATGATTCATATACATACTTCACCCATGAAGTTTACTAGTTTCCAGATAATATTTAACTTACAGCATCAGCATTTGTCACCATACTGCGTCTTTCATTACCGCTTTTAGTAAACACAAAAATCAGGTGCTAAATAAGTGAAAATTTGCCGTAGAGTTTAATATATTCTTCTTGCTCTCTCTAAGTTAATGCCAGACAGGCACCTCCCGAGTGCATTTTCTTTTACTCCTGACACAACACTTCCAAAAGTGCCATCTGAATACTGAAAGCTTGCTAGTCATCTTTTGGGATTGTGTAGGCTTTTTTGATTGTCCTTCTGATTACTGATCTTGGAGGATTTCAATTGGCCAAAGTGAATCAACTGAGGAAGTTCAACTAGCCTTTAAAATAGGTGATTTTGAAAAGTAATTCACTTTGATGAGCGTGGTTTTATGTAATGGGCAGGGGGAAAGCAACATCACCAATCAGTCTCTGGAGCACAGTTCGTTTATTGAAATTAGATCCCATCAACAACCTCACCCCTCCCCCAACACCACCACCACCCTGTTTGCTGTGAAGAGTGTTTTAAGCTGTTGCAGATTGCATAGCTTTCTCTTTGTTTTGGTCTTGTTTTATTACCAATTTCAAATGATTTTTTTAAGCAAATGAGAAGAAATGGAAGAAATGCACCAATGCTGTTGCTTCTGCGTGAACATAGTGGGTTCGGAAATACGGCTACAAAATTAATCATTGCACCTTTTTGGCTTCAACAAGATATTCCAGAGAAACAAAATCATACACAATAGAAATTGTTGCTAAGCAGTGATGATAAGTTTTTCTTCAATTATGAGTCAATCGGTCTCATCTTTACGCATTTGAGAGAAACCAAAATGGTAGACATGTCAAGTTAATTGTGGAACAGGTATTCTTCAATGGTGGCCGAGTCTATCAAAATCATATAGCTTTGCACAGAGGAGTGCAGGAACAAAAACTGGACAACCATTGAGAATGAGACATGTCTGAATAAGGAAACTCTGATTTTTTTTCGAAGCAATAGCACAGATAGCAGTTGTTCTTGCAGGATAAAATGTGAAGAATACAAGGTTGAAGATGGGGAATGTGATCTCTGCTGCCAGCTCACATACAACCTTAATTAACTATTTTTGGCAGCGACAGTTCAAGGTCCTTCTGAAGCCCTAACCAATAAAGCCAGTAACAGGGTTGGTAATTATAGGCCATATTTACATAGTAGTGATAGATCTTTGATTTTAGATGACCAAGAAGTGGCAAAGTAACCCTCCAAATGACAGGAGTATAATCCCAATATCCCTTATACTGCATTGTTTTCTCAGTTTCCACTAAACATTATATTTTACTATTAATAAGAAATAAATTTGCATATATCGTCCAGTGGTTCTCCTGAAGTGAGCATCATCTGCATTCCTATATCTGCATTCCACACCAAGCAATGCGGTTTACTGATGTGCTTTGCCTCAGACTGGCTACTTGATCGAAGAAAATTACATTTTTATTATTTCTGGATTCTATTTTACAACCCTGTAGCAATTAAAATCAATGAAGGTAAACAGTTCAAAACATTGTTGGTAAAAAGCATGAGTAACAACCATTAAATACATTGCTACACTTATCTGTATGTCACATATCACTGTTGGATGAAGGTTAATTCACATTTCAATGTGAGGAGAGCATCTTCACTTCTGCTCTGCTAAAACCTCTCTGGATGATGTTATGAATTGGAGAATGTAAATTTTGCAGTCCCTCTTCTACAATGCTAAATCAACATTATGTTTCACACTTATCACAACCAGGACACTCATTAACTACTCAAGCAACTAATGAAAATGGTGTAATTACAGGTGCGACATTAGGTGGCTGTTTCCTCTGCTTGCACTAATGAAATGGTGTACTCCAAAAAGACTGTTGGAAATTCATGAGCACTCATTGTTTGCAATGGCAAATGGGATATCACTGGCTCAAAAGATCTGCAGATCCAGAAACACCCTCAGCATAAGTTGGTCACATCTGAAAGTATTCCTGGTCCCAACGAAGACCACGGGTTACTCTCTGTGTGACCAGAGAGCCTGGCAAGATCTCTGTTTAGATCTTGGAGGTAGATTTATTCTCTTGCGAAGTGGGATGATCAGAGCAGTGAAAAGAACCTGGTGCTATAATGTAAAATTTCTCCACTAACCTCTCTCGAAAATAGCCATTGAAATTGAAATAGGAATTGTTGGAAATAAGAGACAAATAACTTTAAGGTTGACTACTTTTCACTGGAGCTTTGAAGGGATAGAGGCATAACAGATTATAATTAACCAATGCGAGGTGGTGTAGTGGAGGGGAGTAAAGATCGAAAAGGATGATCTATGAAAGGGTTGAAAGTAAATGAGAGTAAATGGCACAAGGAACGGTAGGGCAAAGTTTAAAAAAATGTTGCAACAGGAAAAGGTAAAAAGGATTGGTCTTGAGAAGGTGTAAATAGATATCAACACCGACAGCTTTATTCAAAACAATTGGGGTAATTGATATGATCTGAAATTGCTCGGTACAATATTGGGCACAGGTGGCTGTAGAATGTCTCATGAATAGATTGAGATTGCAGGTAACCAGAAATTTGAGGTCATGCTTGCAGACTGAAAGGAAGTGATCAACAAATCTCATTAGCCTCCTGGGTGTGCAGACATCAACATACAACAAATTGAAAGAGGTGTAAATACATTCTTAATTCATCTGGATTCATTCTATGGATGGAGTCTTCGGGATATTCCATTGTGGGAAGGGAGGAGGTGAAAAGATTGGTATTACATTTACTGCCATAATAAGGTAATTTCTCTCTAACGTCTACATGTGCACAGTAGAGAGCATGCTGACCGATTGCATCATGGCTTGGTTCGGCAACTTGAGCGCCCTGGAGAGGAAAAGACTACAAAGAGTAGTAAGTCCATCATCGGCTCTGGCCTCCCTTCCATCGAAGGGATCTATCGCAGTCGCTGCCTCAAAAAGGCTGGCAGTATCATCAAGGACCCACACCATCCGGGCCATACACTCATCTCCCCACTACCTTCAGGTAGAAGGTACAGGAGCCTGAAGACTGCAACGACCAGGTTCAGGAATAGCTACTTCCCCACAGCCATCAGGCTATTAAACTTGGCTCGGACAAAACTATGAACATTAATAGCCCATTATCTGTTATTTGCACTTGATCAGTTTATTTATTCATGTGTGTATATATTTATCTAATGATATATGGACACACTGATCTGTTTTGTAGTCAATGCCTTCTATGTTCTGTTGTGCTGAAGCAAAGCAAGAATTTCATTGTCCTATCAGGGACACATGACAATAAACTCACTTGAACTTGAACACTTGAACTTGAACTTGTAATGTTCTGTTGAAAGGTCACCAACCTGAAACATGAACTCTGTTGCCCTCCCCGGAGCTGCGGCCTGAACTACTGAGTTTATTACTCACATTTTCTGTATCAATTTCTGATTTCCAGTCTTTGCAGTTTTTCTTTTTTTCTTTTAGAGGAAATGTTGGAATTGACTAAAGGTTGAATGAAGCAAGAGGTTGAAGTGGGAATAAACTTTTGTAACTGAAAAATGTGGGAGTCTTAAGTTCTTTTATATTTCTGCTTGATTAAGCAAATAAACAGGTAGCTATAAATTAACTTTTAATATTTCAAACCTCTGGGATTTCCTCAATTGCAAAGGTGCGCGTAATATCCCTGATTGTCCATTGTCGATACCCTTAATTCTGGTGCATCACCACTTTTTGCGGGTTATATGCATTTTGGAGATACATTATTTGTTGAATGGGACATGTATCATAGAAATAATCCTGGAAATCATGTCCATGTTCATCATTTATCTCATGCTTCCAATTTCTTGGACTTCAATGGACTTCAATGTCTTGGACATTGATCTTCATGGTTTTTTCTGTCCTCCACCTTCATTATCTCCTCCCTCTCTGTACTTCATTCAACTCCCCATGACTCCACCCTGACAAATCCCTGTGGCCTCGTGGTCTGCACACTCTCAATGTGCCTCCCACCAGAAGCCGTCTCTCCGGACCTTGTGACTTCTTCTGATCTTTCTGCCTCCTTTCTTCTTCCACCTGATCATCCAAGTTATTGCACCTAGCTCAACCGGGCCTGCAAACACACTCATCAGCATCTCCCTGTGGAGAGTGGGATGTTCATCCTGCAGAAGAAGCAATATCAGCCAATGCCTCATAGACATGTTGTTCGGCAACAAGTCGCTTCGCTGTTTCCTCCAATGTGCAAACTGATCACTCTCCCCATTTGAATGACATAGACTGAGAAATTGTGCTAGATTCCATTGGAATGGAGCAGTATGACAAACTGTGCCAATATGAACTGCATACCATAGGCAGAAACCAGCTCCTCAGCAAGTTCATGGAAACAACAATTGATCTCAGAATCTCAAATATCTGTTGCAAAGTGGCACACAGCCTAGACAAGAAAGACTTCCAATGGCTTTGAGTGGCTATTAACTAGCAGGAAGAAAGATTTGATTTCCAATCGACAAAAGAAAAATCAGCATCCATCTTCTGGAAGAAATGAGGTGAGACTTCCAATTCGGAACTGCAGTTGTGAGCAGGTGGAGACTGCAGTCCAGCCACACTGTCTACCAATTAACCAGGTTGTCAATGTCCTGGTCGATCTCAGGCCAGTACACTAACCCATGGATATCATTCAGTACGGTTGTATCTAAGGAACCACCATTCTGTGGCTCCCTTTCAGGCAACCCTGGCACCTCCCAAATCATGTCACCTTCACCAGAAAAGTCTGATCATCCCATTCACAGCGATCTCTGATTCACTCCCGCCTGAAAACCAAATTCATTTATCTGTTTGAAAGAAACCTCTTTCGGGATTTTGTTGATAAGCTCTACAGCAGTCACCAAAAGGTCATCATCAACAAACTGCAATTCAAATATTCCCAGTTCCAAATTAACCTTTGCCTCCTCATAAGGCAGGCACATCAATGCCCTCGGCATCAATGTGCAAATCTTAACAGGATGCCCCATTGTTGCAATTTTGCAGTTACTACTGTTGGAATGATTGACTTTAGCCCAATGCTTTACAATTTGTAACCGGGTTGAAATACCTTCCAATCTGAAGCTTCTAATATTGAGTAACCCGAAAATGATGACAGTGCCTCTCTCTCAAGCAGCACATTATTGATGGCAAACGTTTCTCGCATTCTTACTCTTGCTGCTGCTAAAGACGCAAGAAGAATTTGCAACGGCCTGATTCATTGCATGAATAACAGCACCCAACCCACAACATGAAAGTGTCACACCACTGTTGTAATGCATTCTGTAGGTCACACTAGACGAGGCAGAATTCACGGAGGCACAAGAGGCTGCAGATGCTGGAATCTGTTCGCAAAAAATAGAGAGTAACTGGAAGAACTCAGTGGGTCAGACATCTGTGGGAGGAAATAGACAGCGGACCTTTTCAATGAGGGGTCGAAAATTTCAGATGAAATCACACTTCAACTTGAAATGTCGTTCGTCCATTTCCCTCCACAGGTGCTACCTGACTTGCTGAGCTATTCTAGCTGCGCTACTTCTCTTGGCTAAGGAAGGATTTATTGCCATATTCTGTGGCTGGGATCCGCTTTACGCAAAATAAGTGAAAGTACACAAGGTTACGGTTAAACTCGGTCAAATCTCACACAGTCCTCTAAATAAGTGAGACTGACAAGATCTGGCCAGTATCATTTTGCTGGATGTTAGCCCCCCGTTCTTCACCAGCAGCTGGTGGCACCACTGGCCTCTACAACAGCTGATGTCACTGTCTTAACCGCCTACAACAATATTGCCTTTCTCTGCTTGCATATTGCCGTGTTTCTTTGGTCTGTGTCCTCTCCCATGACCTTGGCAATATTGTTCCCCTTCAGGAACATTTTCACGTTGGATGTTCGCGCTTGCTCAAATCGCTCAAGCTCTCAGACATATCCAACATATCCACTGCCTGCCTAGTTAGAGAATCCTGTTCTTTATTTCCCTCACACAAGAACCCGCTTCTGCTGCTCCCTCTGACAGAAACATCCAAAACTCAACATAGTGTCAATGGATTCCTTTGTGTTGCTGCTTACATACACAAAGAAACAAAAGCTGAGTTCAAAACATAACAACCTTTATTAAAGGAAGTAAATTTTAACTAGATAGTGGCATCTGATAATGCAATGTATCAAAGTCATGCCACACAGTATGCTCAGTTCTTAAGGGCTCTACAGAAATGTTGGTGGCTGCAATATACTGGACATGGCAGAAATGGTGCCAACTCCAGCATATTTCTGATGGGCGGTTAGTGAGAACAAGGTGACCACCATCATGGATTTTTTACAAGGACTAAAAGCAGAACTGACGGGAATAAAACAGTATCAGTCATGGGACCTACATTTAAAACAGTCCAAGGAATTCACAGTTGAGGAAATAAGGAAACACTGATGAGGAAAGTGGCACCAGCAGATAGGTTGTGATGGAGACGGAAAGCTGACTTGGGTCTGTGGAGAACACCGGTGGAACGAAATGCAGTTGATGTAGCTGTGGGAGTAATGTGATTAAGTTCGATACTGACCATTGAAAAACACATGCAATGGAAGAGAGGAGCCGGAGATGTACAGTGGGAAGGTGGGACTAGGGTGAAAAGTGCAAAGAAAGGTGCTGAAGTTTTCCCAGTTGAAACAGTCGTCAATGTGACTTTAAAATACCTAATGGGGAGGTCGTCAATGTGCAGTCGTCAATGTGCGCAGTCATCAAGGTGACTGTAAAATACCTAATGGGGAGGACACTGGTGGAACAATGACTGTGCTGCATTTCTTA
The DNA here is from genome assembly GCA_038087875.1 of Malacoraja senta. NCBI lineage: Eukaryota > Metazoa > Chordata > Chondrichthyes > Rajiformes > Rajidae > Malacoraja > Malacoraja senta. The sequence continues at coordinate 175,982,560 of CM075977.1, forward strand.
CACATCACCCACAACTGAGAGGTACTAGGTTCCCATCACTGTGTCCTTCATATGGAGGAAATGAACAGTCAAAGGAGAAGACATTCAATATAAGGCGGAATGGGGCTGATTGGTCCTCCGCTTAAGGCAATAGTGAAGGGCCTTCAGTCTGCCCTGGTGGAATCCACCAAGGTGCTCACTAAAAATAACTTGCTTTTTACTAGAATGCTGCCTGGCTGAGAGAGTTTCAGCTCCAAGGAGAGGTTGGATAGACTTGGATTGTTTTCTCTGGAACGTTAGAGGTTGAGGAACGACGATAGATACAGTATATACAAAATTATGAGTGGCATAGAGAGGGTAGACTGTCAGAACCTTCTTCCCAGGGCAGAAATGTCCAACGCTAGAAGGCATTGGAATAAGGTGAGAGGGGAAAAGTTTAATGGAGATGCGCGAGGCAATTTCTTTGCATAGAGAGTAGAATGGCCCTGGAATGCATTGCCAGGAGTTGTGGCAATGGCAGATTTGATAGTGGCATTTATGAGGCTTTTAGATAGGCACATGGAAGTGCAAGGAATAGAGAGATATGGATCATGTGCAGAGAGATGAAATCAGTTTAACTTGGAATTATGTTCAGCACAAAGATTCTGAGTCAAAGTGCCTGTGCTGCACTGTTCTATATTCAAAAGTCTTTCCAAATAATATATTGTATGCAATGTATTGAGGCTACATGTACATCTTTAACACCTGCCACAAATTTTCTGTGAATTTCTAAGACACATACATTAAAGGAAATTCTCGTCAGAGTGGAAAATGTGTTGGATCTCATGAAATCAAAAATATTTTTAGGTATAGAGGGAATAAAAGATGAATAGATTTAAAATTTGGGAACACAAACAATCTCCCAGAAATACTAGGGGACCGAGGATCTAGTGGGAGGGAGGAACTGTGGGAATCCACATTAGGAAACGGTGTTAGGTAAACTGTTGGGACTGAAGGCAGATAAATCCCCAGGGACCGATGGTCGCATCCCAGAGTACACAAGGAGGAGGCCCTAGAAATCATGGCTGCATTGGTGATCATTTTCGAATGTTCTCTCGACTCTGGATCAGTTCCTGTGGACTGGGGGATAGCCAATGTAACCCCACTTTTTAAGAAAGGAGGGAGAGAGAAAATGGGGAATTATAGACCCGTTAGCCTTACATCAGTAGTGGGAAAGATGCTTGAGTCGATTGTTAAAACTGTTATAGCAGCGCATTTGGAAAGCAGTGACAGGATCGGTCAAAGTCAGCATGTATTTATGAAGGGGAAATCATGCTTGACTAATCTTCTGGAATTTTTTGAGGATGTAACAAGTAGAATGAATAAGGGAGAGCCAGTGGATGTGGTGTATCTGGACTTTCAAAAAAGCCTTTGACAAGGTCCCACACAAGAGATCAGTGTTCATAATTCGAGCATATGGTATTGGGGGAAGGGTATTGACATGGATAGAGAACTGGTTGGCAGACCGGAAGCGAAGAGTAAGAATTAACGGGCCATTTTCAGAATGGCAGGCAGTGACTAGTGGGGTGCCGAAGGCTTGTTGCTGGGACCCCAGTTATTTACAATATATATTTACGATTTAGACAAGGGGATTAAAGGTGACATCTCCAAGTTTGCAGATGACACAAAGCTGGGTGGCAGTGTGAGCTGCGATGAGGATGCTATGAGGCTGCAGGGTGACTTGGATAGGTTGAGTGAGTGGGCAGATGCATGGCAGATGCAGTATAATGTGGATACATGTGAGGTTATCCACTTTGGTGGCAAGAACAGGAAGGCAGATTATTTTCTGAATAATGTCAGATTAGGAAAAGGGGAGGTGCAACAGGACCCGGGTGTGCTTGTACATCAGTCATTGAAAGTAAGCATGCAGGTACAGCAGGCAGTGAAGAAAGCTAATGGCATGTTGGCCTTCATAACAAGATGATTTGAGTTTAGGAGCCAGGATGTCCTTCTGCAGTTGTACAGGGCCCCGGTGAGACCACTACTTGGAATATTGTGTGCAATTTTGGTCTCCTAATTTGAGGAAGGATATTATTGCTATTGAGGGAGTGCAGCGCAGGTTCACCCGGGATGGCGGGACTGACATATGATGAAAGAATGGGTTGACTGGGCTTGTATTCACTGGAATTTAGAAGGATGAGAAGGGATCTTATAGAAACATATAAAATTCTTAAAGGATTGGACAGGCTAGATGCAGAAAAAATGTTCCCGATGTTGGGGGAGCCCAGAACCAGGGGTCACAGTTTAAGAATAAGGGGTAGGCCATTTAGGACTGAGATGAGGAAAAACTTCTTCACCAGATAGTTGTGAATCTGTGGAATCCTCTGCCACAGAAGGCAGTGGAGGCCAATTCACTGGATGTTTTCAAAAGAGATTTAGGTCTTAGGGCTAAAGGAATCAAGGGATATGTGGAAAAAGCAAGAATGGGGTACTGATTTTATATGATCAGCCATGATCATATTGAATGGCAGTGCTGCCTCGAAGGGCCGAATGGCCTACTCATGCACCTATTGTTCTATGTTTCTATGTTTCAACAATGCACATCAAAATGCAAAAACAAAGTTAATTGACTACTAATGTAAGGATCTTTTACTTTCACCTTTTTAAATTGCCATACATGTCAAATCCAGCGGCCAGTAACATTACAGATTACACTGTTTAAAATATCTGCTTCCTATAATCTAATCATTGCGCTGTTTTGTTTGATTAAAATGTTGTAAATGGCTTTTAATGAAATGTGACAATTTCAGTCCTGTTCACTGATGCCAATAAAGTGTCATCTTCCTTCATTCTGGAGTGTTTTCAGCAAACTTCCTAGATTCAGATCTAGAGGGCAAGTGGTTGTGTGCAGCAAGTATTACTGAGCATCTGATTTAGCATTATGTACATGTGCGGCACATTGGCAATAATGGAATTTAATGCAAGTTAATCAACATTCTCAAAATTATACTAGGAACATAAGAGTTAGGGAAAAAACAATGGTTGCCCTCATTAATCTCCTCCAATTTCCAGCCAAACTCCAGAAACTAGAATTCTTCCAACAATCCAAAAATGCATCAATCTCAGCCTTGTTTCTGCCCAGCTGTTATCAGGCAACTGAACTATCCTACCAACAACCAGAGAGGTGGCCTTAGCTACTATTTACCTAATTGAAGACCCTCGGACTATATTTAATCGGACTATACTAGACTTTATCTTGTACTAAGCGTTATTCTTATCATCATGTATCTGTACACTGTGGACGGCTCGATTGTAATCATGTGCAGACTTTCCGCTGACTGGTTAGCATGCAACAAAAAGATTTGCACTGTACCTTGGTAGACGTGCCATTAAACTAAACCGAACTAAACATACTTTATGAGTGAGCATACACAGCCCTAAGCAGAGTGACTTCTCAAGATTTATAACTCAATAAGAGAAGGATTATTTTTCTCATCAGTCTTAAACAGGCCGCTCTTTATCAATCAATGTTCTCTAGTTCTAGATTTCCCTGCGCTGAAAATATCAAAGGATCTCTAAATAAATTTCTCAAAAGTTCATGTGATTGTCAGTAACAAGCTCACTCTGAATCTTAATTGTCTCAGTTGGTCACTTCTCATTCCTCTAAATTCCATTCTATTTAATCTTTTTTCATAAGACGACTTCTTATCCCAGGATCAATCCAGTGAATCTTCTCTGCAACACCATCTGAGAAATGTATCCTTCAGACCAAATCTGCACGTAAAACTCCAAGCAGGATTTCATTGAAGTTCTGTGCAGTTGTAGCAAGACTTCTCTAATTTTGTACTCCAGGCCCTAATAATAAAGAACAATGTTCCATTTGATTTCCTAACACTTGCAGCATCACTTCCTATACTTTCCTGTGATTTTTGCACAATGACAACTTGACACCTATGAACACCTGCATTCCCAGACGATTTAAATAACATTTTGTTTTTCTAATCTTCCTACCAAAATTGATTATCCCATTTTCCCCCCATAATATTCTCCATTTTTCATCATTTTATCCCAACATTAAAATTAATATTCCTTTGCAAACTTTTAATGTTGTCTTCCCACCTTACTTTAGTAACTATCTTTAGAAACTCTAATGCAATATCCCCTAGTGAAGACAATAATATAAATTACAAATAGGTCCTCCCAAAACTGGTCCTTATGGTCACCAATTGTTACACTTTGGTATTGTTTGTCATGTGAAAAAATGTTCTTTACTGAACCTTTTTTCTTGCGTGGCACCTTATTGAATTCTCTACCAATCATTGTGTCTTCATCTATTGTACTACGTCTAAACACACTACAACCATTGTTTCTCCTTTATCCACCCTGCTAGTTACATCCTCACAGAGTTCTAATCGGTTTATCAAAAATAAATTCCCTTTCATGGAGCTTAACTGCTCACTTGATAGAAGGTGAATTATTTGCTTTTACTCCCTTTTCTCGCCATTGTCTGACGATGTCCACAAGAAATTGTTTCAAGAAAATGTCTCAAATACATAACTTCATCCTCACAGGTATATTTGCCAATTGGATTTGCGTAATCGATCTGAAGATCAACAGCGCCCATCATGAAAGCCCCCTTCATCTGTTAATTAACATAGATGCCTTTTGTTTTTAGGTAGATCTTGGAAAAAATTATGGGATTTACACTTCAAAGTAGATTTTTATTCCAGATTATTTAATTAAATGTATTTAACTTCCCCAGCTCCTCAGTAAATTTTGAACTCCCCAGATAATTAATAAAATGTTTCTGCATTAAAACTGATCACCATGTTGCCATTTCAATAAGTACCCAGGATTGACCAATATCACAGAAAAGGGAGCATAATCACTCTTAACCATCCAGAGCAACACAGGTCATATACAATCACATATTCACTTTGACCTACCCTGTGTCTGTCACCACTGTCTTTAAAACCATCCATTTCTCGTCCTGCTGAGTTTTCCAGCCTTTTCAGTCTTTATTCACGTCACTTTGTCCCGGTTATATAACATGAGCATTTATTCCTCCTTTTTTCCCCCAGCCTACATTAGATTAATGGTCCCATGTGGCGTTGTCATTTTCTTAAAACCGACATGAATCAGGATTATCTTGGGGGTAACAATGCTGTGCATTATACAGTGGCTTTCTGCAGATCAGGTTTTCTATGGAGCTAAATGACCAGCCGGTACATTGGTCCACCATAGGTACCCTTTGCTTCTGGCTCTGTAAGATCACAATTACAAATGGTTTCTCATTGAGACGTACAGCACCAATAAGGGCCTTTCTGCATACCATGCCCATGCTGATCTTTTTGCCCATGTACACTGATTCCATTTGCCCGCATTGGAGCCACATCCTTCAATGCCTTCCGAGAAGGCAATAGGGTTTATGAGGAGGGATGATCTTCGATGATCTATTTCATCCACTCATTATCACCAATGACTCATCCTATGCTCCCTCTTCTGCATCAAAAAGCCTTCTGGGGTGTTTGCGTGTGTGATCTCATGGTTACTTCAAGTGTTGCTGCTAAGGGAAGATTTTCAATGGAACAGATCCGGCTGGAGAATTTTGGGATTCTGCTATGTCTGTATAAGAAACTGGTGTACAACAACCAACCTCCCTTCCACCAACTCCATTTATACCTCGCGCTGCCTCGGCAAGGCCAGCAGCATAATTTAAGGTGAGTTGCACCTTGGCTGCTCCCCCTTCTCCCCTCTCACACCAGACAAAAGGTATAGAAATGTGGAAACACACACGTCAAGATTTATGGACAGCTTCTACCCAGCTGTTATCAAGCAACTGAATCGTCCTACCACAACTTGAGAGCAGTGCCGAACTACTGTCTACCTCTATGGTCACCCTTGGACTATCCTTGATCGTACTTTGCTGGCTTTAGCTTGCACTAAACGGTATTCCATTATCACATGTCTATGCACTGTAAATAATCATGTATTATCTTTCTGCTGACTGGATAGCACGCAACAAAAACTTTTCACTGTACCTCGGTTCACGTGACAATAAACTAAACTGAAACTGTAAGCCAATGAGTATAGGGAAGAGGGGATAAGTAGTTCATGCATAGGGATGCAGAGGTTAAATGATGGGGCCTACCATAGTTAATGCTTATCATGAACTTAGGCCTAGTTCTAATGCATTATGTACATATTGCCCAAATACATGCCACACCTTCCTTAGGAAGTTTGAGGGAATATTTGAAACTTAATTCACAACTTCCATGCATTCACTTTTATGTTTCAATCATTATGTGTAAGTCTTATAACTTCCTCCTTTACAGTGATTATCTCCTGTCCTAAATCGTGCTATGCAAACTATGAGGTGCAAGGTAAATTGCATAATGGAGCATTCCTGGACTGGTTCACCCAATTACTTCATTTTAAACGATCACGACCGTAACCAGAAATAAGCAGTTCTGAGAAATGGCGTCAATCAGCACCCTATGAACACCCCACCTACTCCAAAAGAGGCTGTGTGTCCAGACCTTTAACTTTTTAAAGGTTATCTGAATACATTTACAGTTGCTCATTTGAATTTCATGAAGATATTATAATTTCTCCAGAAATGGTATAACTTGTTGTCCTCTTTCTGTTCTTGACTCCACGTGTTTCATATATTGGGATGTGGGGAAAGCCGTAAAGACCACATTTACAGCAGGTCCCAAGTGCATTGTGCAAAGAATGGTGAGCCATCATTGTCAGTTAGAGCAGTCCCGTTGGTGAAAGAACGTCCACAGTTCTGGTAAGTGGGAAGTGGCAGGAATGATGAAAGAGCTGTGTTGCTTTTCCAAGTCAGAATGGTGTGTGGCTTGGAGGAGACTGTGCAAGTGCTGGTGTTTTCTATGTCCCTGCTTTCTATTGCATCTAAAATCTTCACCTGCTCCAAACCTTTGAATCCTCCTTTGTGTCAGATGCTACGCTAACCTCCTGTATGTTGGCCTCCAAAATTGGTTTCAGTTTTGGACATTGATAATTTGTAAATGGGTTCACAAGAAGTCATTTGCCCTCTCATGCCATTTAATAATTGCATAACTACACCCTCTGTCCATTTCTGAAACAAATTACACACCCTGCACTTTTAGCAGGTATGACTGTTATTTCAGTATAGAGGTTCTTCTGCAGTTGTATAGGGCTCTGGTGAGCACATCTGGAGTATTGTGTACAGTTTTGGTCTCCTAATTTGAGGAAGGACATCCTTGTGATTGAAGCAGTGCAGCGTAGGTTCACGAGATTGATCCCTGGGATGGCGGGACTGTCATATGAGGAAAGATTGAAAAGACTAGGCTTGTATTCACTGGAGTTTAGAAGGATGAGGGGATATCTTACAGAAACATATAAAATTATAAAATGACTGGACAAGCTAGATGCAGGAAAAATGTTCCCAATGTTGGGCGAGTCCAGAACCAGGGGCCACAGTCTTAGAATAAAGGGGAGGTCATTTAAGACTGAGGTGAGAAAAAACGTTTTCACCCAGAGAGTTGTGAATTTATGGAATTCCTTGCCACAGAGGGCAGTGGAGGCCAAGTCACTGGATGGATTTGAGAGAAAGTTAGATAGAGTTCTAGGGGCTAGTGGAGTCAAGGAATATGGGGAGAAGGCAGGCACGGGTTATTGATAGGGGACGGTCAGCCATGATCACAATGAATGGCGGTGCTGGCTCGAAGGGCCGAATGGCCTCCTCCTGCACCTAGTTTCTATGTTTCTATGTTTACAGTGTAACTGACAGCTCTGCCAGTTTAGCAACATTCCTAAGCATACTTTCCAACAGACCTTTCGATCATCACACCCTGAAGCACATAATTGTTCTGAAACAAAGTTGGCTACAAAAGATAGAAGTGACAATTCCCACTTGTGTGGCTGGTACCAACTTATCAGAAAGTCCAGACAGCAAGAGTTTGACAAAATTATTTCTTTTAATCATTATCGAATCATTCTTGGAAGCACTGTAATCAATGAGTTGTTGTCTGAAGGATAAAACAATATTTTATCAGGAAATACTACCCAACAACATTCAATGAGAATTATCGTATGTCACATAAGCAGAAATATGCAACTTTAAATTTTCTTATTCACTCAGGAATCTATTATGGAAGAGGGGAAAAATATTTCATATCACATCGGAAAAAAGGCCAAAAAACCTTTGTGATAAAGTTAGTTGAGAAAGTAGTACTTCATGAGAAAGTTAGTTTCTTTTATCTATTCTCTAGCAAAAGATAAAAATAAATCTAAACATGTCATTCATTATTCTTTTATATAAAGTGTAAAATGCCAATCATGGGACAGCAAGGAACTTATCCACATTGTTAATTTTAAAGGCAGTGCTTCAAGTTTGCATCTTTAAAATGAATCATGTGATCAAAGCCAACAGAAAATAAACTGACAAAAATGGGACCAAAGAGCAAAATAAGCCAGTTTATCAAAGATGTCAGAATAAACCTATACAATCCATGGTAAAGCCTCTTCTATTCATAATTCAAAGGTGTTGTTCAGAGAACATAAGAGCACTCTTTTCTGATACTGAATACTCAAGAACGTAAAGGTTCACTATTCAGTGTTTTCGCAGTCTCGACTGCAGCTAAAGCTTCTGTTGTTAAGTGAACATAAACAGTTTCCTTTTACTAATTCTCCAATGTAAGATAATTATTTATGCATGCATGGTTTTCTTAAGTGTTTACTTTGTTCCAATCTCATTATTGCATTACGTTTGCAAAGGGAAAGTGAAGTTTCCACTAATAAGCTTTTGTGATATTTGTGTTACTTATTTTCCCAGTCATATTCCTCAATTCTCAGCAAATTATTTGATAACGGTGTGCTGTGTGGTGGGGGCCACTTGCACATTCTCATTTGTTTCCAGCTGGGACAGCTATAATTTAATTTGCTTAAAGACTAAATTTGCTGGATTTTCAAGGTAGCCACTACTGCGACTGGAATCTCTAATAAGCGTGAAGGGTAATCTGCATCTCAATTGCTGTACCGCTAAATTTTTCCACTGATATTTTCTTCTGTAATCCATTTCCCAGGCAAAGTTAGTAACTGAAAGATTCCACCTTGAGAACAGTCTTCACACAGTGCTGGGCAACGTTGGTGTTGTGTTTCTGAATTATGTTGCATGCTCCTCCTATCTTCTCCCCCACACAGCCTCTGCCAAAGTCATCTGACAGGAAACTAAAGATTAAATTTGTCCTACCGAAGAGAACAAAGAGCCCACAGAGCAGTGAACCAGCTTACTGCAGAGTCCAAACTTTCTAATCCACCCCAAATCTTGGGATTTTCAGGAAAGTGTTAATGCAAAGTTGTTTCAATGCTCTACTATTTTGTCTGTGGATCATCTTTCGACACTTTAGCATTTACACCCAGCATTTCCATAAAGGTTAACTTGAAGCACCAAACATAATCATGTGGAAAATAGACTTTATTGATTGCTATGGTCTATTGTTCCCCTTTTTTAAGTCCCTGTAGTTCAAGTTCAATCTGGAATTACATCATGTCTGGTTTCCCTTGGTTACCAGACAGCTTGCGACGTGACCATGATTAGAGAGAAACAAATATTCATCTTCATGTATCAACTCCTCTTCTACTCAAATATAAACTTCTTTTCTACAAGGACACCTGAAGTATGCACTGTAATCAATTTATAGATTATAGTCTAAATTAGATTATCTAATGGCTTCCTAATGGATAATTAATCCATTTACTTTCATATGCATATCTAGGATTCTCGAATCAAAATTCCTGAGAAGAGCAACTACAAAATTAGTTCTGTGAACATTTGATGGATTCAGCTACATTAATCATGTAGGATATTTTCTAAGTACAGCGATTCCTGGCAGTATTTTTTTTTAAACAATCATTATTAATTAGTTTTCCTTCACACAAAGAATCAAGTTTTTCCTGTCGCACTTTCTACGAAGTCAAAAGTTTTTGATAATGTTCTGCAAATCTAAATTGCAGTACTGAGGAAAATAAAAGCAGGGATAAGTGATTAAGTCTGCATTTTTGCTCCCAAAGACTTTGATTCAAGAGTACTAAGCAATCTTTTGAGTCTTTCACATCCAACTATCGAGATCAACATGCTCCTCCAGAGCACAGCCTAAAACAGCTGCTTCACTGTAAGTTTAATGTAAGTTACTGCAGTAACATAAACTTATGACAGGAAGTGCTGACCCAGTGTATTTGCCAGGATAGTCAAACAGAAACATTTTTTTTTCAAGGAAAAGAAATATGAGTATTGATGCTACATGCAAAAGGATTAACCATTTGAGTACTGAATTTCATTTTTTCATTTGGCTGGGCAGAGTTCTGCTTCCAATAACACAATATCTATAAGGTAACCAGTCACTGAACAGTCAGAAATCTAGAGCGTAACAACAATGAATGAAAGGCTATGAAACGTCCAACAATAAAAGTATACACTGGGTGTGCTGCCTAATCATATTTTTATCTATGATTTAGAAGAAACTTACATCTGGGCCTAGAACCTGCAAATACTCCTAACAAATTCTCACACATTTGGCTTCCTTTAAACAAAACTGCCTCACAGCTTAACTGTCACAGAACCATGCTAAAATGCAATTTTTTTTTTAGAAATGTGATCGCACCTGCAAACAAAAACAAACACATCTAATGCACAGTGTTAAATCACCTCATCAAGTTATTTGAAATATGCCTTTAAAAAACATACATTGCCATCATTGTATAACATTGCACATACATTTTACACTAAATAGGCACAATAAACATAATTTGGCCTGTGATTCTATCTATGTTTTATAATTAGCAATCTAAATGAAAAACAGAAAGTTGTCCTAAATTTTCAAAATGCTGAATTAGTAACTGTTCTTTAAATATTAATTTGAATATACATGATTCTTAATAAACAAAAGAGAAAAATGCAAGAGCCAATAGTGTTGTGCAAAGTATAGTCTTAATGAACATTTCTACACAAGTGTCCCTACTTTACTGGCTGGGGTCTAACTTTTCACACACTTAACAAAAAGTAATCACGTCTCTTAAAAAAAAAATCGGAATTGCAACTTTTAAGACTGCAGTATCTCTCTTTGCTGCCCTGCATCTGTTCAATTACAGTATCGTTAAATGTCACCGTTGCTCAATAAGGAGCTTAATTTTGTTTTCACAAAGTTGCATTTTGCGCATTCTATTGTAAGTACCTGTACATTTAGAAATAGTCCAGTATTTTAACCACACAGTCATTCAGTGTTTGCCTTGAGACAATATTCAGAGATGTGATATGTTACTTCTTTTCTATATAATTCACCAAGTCACTTGGGTCATACACTAGCTCTGACTGAGGTCAATGAACATTTTGCTCCAAGAACTACTGCTTTGCTATTGACTAAGTCCTGGGATATGCATGCATTTGCTTGCCTTTCCTCTCTAACCAGTAGCCCTAGCAGGTTGCTAGTACCCTCTGTGTTATCGGGCAGCTGAGATAAGAGGTTCTGCCAGATGGGACTAGGACCTTTGAGTCACAAACCTGAAGCTTCACATACTGGTGTACCAGCGCACTGTGCCACTTCACTGCAGAGCAAAATAATTATTAAACAAAAATATATATTTTTTTCAAAATAAATTATAAATGAAAATGAAACAAGCATTTCATTGTCCTGAGTATCAAACATTAAGGGGTTAAATTTTCTACTGTAAAAACTTTCCTTTAACACAACTCCAGTCTTCTTACAGTAATCTGAACAGATGTTTTACATTTAATTCTCTGAAGAGGATGGCAGCCATGTTTACATCAAGGAGTGTGGGAAAATACAAGCAGTTTAACATTTCCAAATCCACCATACTGAAAATACTAGAAATCGCTGAAGTAGAAACTAACTTTTTTGATTTAAACCAAATGATAACAATCTTGATGCTGGACAACAAGAAGAGATAATGCAGCTTCATTTTTGATATGCATGTGTAGATTTTAGAAATAGTTAAAATATTACCTTTGCCAAGCAATTCCCAATGTATCGTCACTGGCACTGGGGTATAAATGCCTGCCGTTTTGATTCATGGTCCAGTCACAAATCCTCAGCTGTCAATTGAAACCTATCAGTGAGATTGGGTGTCGAGCAGAACTAGACTCCAAGAATACATGCAAAAAATTCACTTCTATTAAGAAAGACATTAGTCTGATTAAGATGCAATACAGATTTCAATCAAGAAATATTAGAAAGTCCACCACATTGGTTCAACATTCCAGACAGACAGACAGGGTAAAGGTTAACAAGTGAAAATGTTGACTTTGTTTGTTTAAGGGAACCATTTATGCAGCTGGCACTGGCAATTCATTTTGTCCATTCCAGAAACCCTTAATGTAGAGCTATGAAGAATTGGCGTAGGAGCCTACAGTGATCTTGGATGGCTCCGCAGCAGAGGGCTCCAGGAATTGTGTTTAGGAGTAACACTTGGGATCAATAATATTGTTTTTCTGCCCTTTCTTTATAAATTATACAAGTGGTGATGCCCAGGTTCAGATTCATCTTTAGTTACAGACACTCATAGTTCTCCATAAAAAAGATCACGAGGCAATATATCTGACAAAGAGTTTGGTTTCACATATCTAAAATTTCAGAATATTTACAAACCACACATTTAAATGAGTTCATAACTAATAATGCAAATAAAAGGTTATTTTAAACTTTATAAGATCAAAACATTGTTACATCTGCTTGAAGTGTATTATAATACTAAAATTAGAACTGTTGAAGTAGTTTATCAATCATAGAAAAGAGCAATATTAGCAGATACTGAATGATGCTCATTGTACTCGCATGAAAACTATATTTGGTTTCTTGAACAAATTTCAATACTTTGGCTGAGTTTTAAATGTAATTATCTGCAGGCAAGTTTCTGAAGAGGCTCTTTATCTCCATATCCAAAAATTCATTGGTTCTTACCTGATCTTTACTCAGTAATTTTATCCACTTAATATTAATGTGGTGGAATATAACATATTTAAGATTAAGAGGGAGCAAAATATTTATTTCTAGATTCTGATGCGTTTAATAATACCAGGAAATCTAAATAATTCCCATTTCAAAAGAAGTTCATGCCTTTGGAAAGCTTAAGCAGAAACCATGGTTCAGTCAAAAAAAAACTTCCACTCATTTTGTACCATTTGAGTAGATTAGATTCATAGACTTGTTATGGCAAAAAAACACCATCAGACCTGTGGTGGATATTTACAAAGCATCGAGTCAGTCCTGTTTAACCACCTTTAGCTCTATTTTTGTTTAAACCATTAAATGTTTATTCAGTTTGTTTTTGAAAGCCACAGCCAAATCTGAATCAATGGTTCAATGGCATTCAATTGTGATGTGTACCTAAGTACGGTGAAATTATTTTATTTGCATACAATTCAGTGACAATTCTAGTATACATTAGGCACAATCATGCTAAGTATAAGAGTGTAAGACAGTAGACCACACTGAGTCAGTACACAAGAGTCATCACATTTTAGATGCCATCTTGTACCCTTCAAGCCCACCACACTTTCAGGTTCTGCCTTCCAGCTTTTCCACACAACACTTTCGATTTTTTTTCCATCACTATAAATCTGTGAATTCTGGTCCCTTCACTGAAGGGAACAGTTATTCCAATTATTACTTATTATTTTAACTTATTATTATTTTGTGCATCTCTACCAAATCTCCTCAAATGCTTTTTTGTATCAAGAAACATAATCTCCGTTTTGCTAATCTATTCTTAAACCTGCATCCCTCAAATTATTCTGGTAAATCTTAATGTCCACCTTGGCTAGGACCTGAGAATCCGTCATGTATGGTGAATAAAACTGGATGAAATACTTTGGTTGTGGCTTAAGATGTGTTTAGAAACACTCCATATAATCTCTACACTTTTGTGCTCTGTACTTATGTTTATAATCCCTAACATCTCATTTGTTTTAGTAACTGATTTCTCAACATGCTTTCCTATCTTTAAAGATCTGTGGACATAAAATCCCAGGTCCCTGTATCCCTGTATTCCGTTCTGCAATATACCCTTTATTGATTTGTTTTTTTATTAATTCTTTTTGCCAGAATGCATAATTTCATTCTTTCTCCAGTGCCATCTGCCTCTTATCTGCACATTGTACTTGCCTGTGTTCTCTCGAAACCTACCACCATCTTCTCCCATCTCTACACATGTCTATGTTTCATGTCAACCACAAATCTTGAAATCTTAACTTGTGCACACATGTCTTCATTGTTTATATCGATCAAAAACAACAGTCCACTCTCTACCTATTTCCTGCCAGGGAGTCAACAGTCTTTTGTCCATTATGACTATGCTAACCATTCATTCTAGTTTAAGTTTAGTTTAGAGATACAGTGCAGAAACAGGCACTTTGGCCCACCGAGTCCGTGCAGACCAGCGATCCCCATACACTAATACTATCCTACATTAGGGACAATATACAATCTTTACCAAAGCCAATTAACCTACAAGCCTACACATCTTTGGAGCGCGGGAGGAAACTGGAGCACCCCGGTGGAAACCCACGCGGTCACGGGGAGAATGTACAAGCTCTGTACAGACAGCACCCGAGCCAGGATCAAACCCAGATCTCTGGTGCTGTAATGCAGCAACTCTACTGCTGTGCCACCTTGCCACTCTAAATCTATATACTTGCACTTAGTCCATTGCCTACCATTCCTTGGTGATTCCAGTACTACATTTACCATGGCTCTGCTAAGATGTTATATCGATGATGTACCTAGACTTCAGTTTTTCTAATCAGACTTATATGTGGTACTTTATCAAACACCTCTGAAAATCCATCTACCTCATCCCCTTCATCTTCAACAAATTTATGCTAGTTTTCTTCACGAATTTGTACTTCATCAAGTGGCTGTTATTTTTTCCTCTTTGATTATTACATCTAACAACTTTCCCACCATAAAGGTAAGCTGATCAAACTCTTCACTCCATTTTTATGAGAGTGTATATATATGGCATTCTCCCCACCCCTCTATCTAGAGAGGATTGGAAGATTAAGAACAGTCCTTCTGTGATATCCACTCCAACATTTCTCAGCTGGATGTATCAGTTTCAGATATTCCCTTCAAGCACAGCCAGTCAACTCAGTGGATCCCCTTATTAATATCACATTCATTATCTTTCTTCTGCATGGTATGACAACATCTTTTTTTGACAACGGCCAATGCAATAGACTCATGGAGCATATCCTGGTGGATTTGACCTGCTGTCCAAACTCCCCACAAAGGCACCTGCCTGCCCATATCTGGGAGGCATGGGCAGGGTGTAGGAAGATCTCACAAGCAGAAAGACTGCAAGCAGCTCATATCATAGGCCCTGCCCCAATTATGACTTGGCAGTCGCTGTCTACAAGTAATGCTCGGGATGGCAGCTTGGGTTGCCTTGAGTGTGTGTGAGCCTAAAGCACAAGTCTAGTGTTCAACCATAAGACAATCATAGCCAAGCTCAGTTTTTTTAGATTTCACCGTCCCCTGATCAATTTCACTCATTTGAATGGGATAGTTCCATGTACAGTATATACATTATGAATTAGGAGGGAGGGACATTCAAAAGCAAATTCATCTTTAGAATAACCATATTCTGTTTTCTGTCAACACAGGGTATTGACAAGCTTAACACAACCACAGACTTGCATGGCCCAAAGGGATCAATAAACAATAACATAAAGCCCTAACATACAGTTAAATACAACATTTGTACATCACATGCTAACGCTACAATGAAAACAAAAATGTAGCTAATGATTTTCTTTTGGAATCAAATAAAATCCAGCATTTCCTCCCAAAAAACCTCTGAATTAATCCTTCAAATAAGTTACAATATGATCTCTGTGAATGAGATTCTCATTTCTCAACTGAGAGAGAAAATTAGATCCAATTTCAAAAACTCTAGAAACGTGATCTAATCAATAATGTTGAGTTAATACAAGGAAGCGATAAGGGGAAATATATTTGCACATTATACTTTCAATTTATTTCAAATTCCAATAATTAATAATATTATAATAATATGTAAGATATTTGAAGAAATGCTTAGGCAAATCTAGATCCACAATGTCAGCATAATGACAATTTTCTTTCTGGTTAAAACCAATTTGAACATTTTGTCTCATTCACTGCATTTTTTTCTTTAATTAAAACTCCTTATCTATTACATGCAAGTGAAACTAATTACAAAATTATTAGAAACTAAATGGACTCCTACTCTGATATTAGAATACTGATTTTGCACTGGGGTCTCCTGTAAAATCTGCTGCTGTAACTTCAAGTAGTTTTAATAATTTATCGCCAGTATATCTTGTACTTAACAAGTAAAAGAATTGAGAACGTTAGGTCCCCAATCCAAGTTTGGCTGCTTTAAGCACAATTTTCAAATATCTCCGTGTCTTTATCAGCATTTTAATCTGCTGTCTTTAATCTTTATACTCAAGTGTAAATCATACTACAAAACTCAGCTGCATTTTACAAGGGCTTGAAAGAATTGTTTATTAGAATCACAATCACCAGTGTATTGAGGAACAGGAATGATTCGTGGCAATGGCAGGTGAGTTTCCCTGGAGGTTGCACAAAGCGACATCTAAATTGTTCCGTGATGAAAGAGGCAGGCCACATGGTTGGACAAGACAGGCCAAAATAAAGTTTGCATTTATTTTCCATATCCTACATGTTCTGCACTTGCAGCTCAGATCTATTTTTACTTTCTTCAGTTGACTGAGATTTTAAAATTACCAAGATATCCAAGAGCCGTGGCCATGCCCTGGGCCAGATCTTTCAGCACTCCATGTGCCAATTTGCTTTTAACTTCATTCACAAATCTTGACCACATATATTTAAGTGTGGATTAAACTGCTCTGTAAATTGGATCACATGGTAGCCTGCAAGTTATGCATGCAGAGTTGGCAAGATTTAAATCTGCAGGCAACTCTGAATTGACACCAATACTAATTAACTGGGATGCTGTGGCTCTGCTAATACTACACACTGAACCCTGCTGACCCCTTGACAAACTATTGCCATTTACCCGTGGTAA
The DNA here is from genome assembly GCA_038087875.1 of Malacoraja senta. Lineage (NCBI taxonomy): Eukaryota > Metazoa > Chordata > Chondrichthyes > Rajiformes > Rajidae > Malacoraja > Malacoraja senta. Next base: position 175,999,615 of record CM075977.1, read on the forward strand.
ATGCAAGCAGATTCTGGACCTTCAAACACATATACTTGAATACGGAAGTCCCAAACTAGCAAACAGATTCTTCACAGTGAATTTGTTAGCACATTCTGTCACTGGACTCCACGTGGAAACCACCAACAAAACACAAATGTCACTGAGAGTCCCATGCAGGCATCAACTGAAATGTTACAGCTCCTGGGAAGAAAGTTAACAATGAGGCGATACTCTTTCAATAATTATGATGTGTGATTTGATACTTACATTATTTTATAATGTTTCCCAGTAATTTTATATACAGTTTGGAAATGTTTTAATCACTTATTTCAAATTTATTAGTTGCTGAATGGTTTTGGGCATTCAAAAGTTTTTGAAAAATGTTTCAGTTTTGATTGATAACAAAGTAGGAGCTGTGTTATGAGTTCGGACCACTCATGTGACTATATTACATTGGGTTTGGATGGGGCCTTGTTGATCAGAGTCATAGAGTCTTACAGGGTGGGAACTATCCAGAACACGGCCTACTTAATATGTGCTCCATTCACCCCCTTCAATTCTCCATCTGCATAAATGGCACAATATGGCTGCAGTGGATGATCAAATAGTGGGATAAGAGGAATGTGGGATGTGAGAAGGTGTGATATGGGATGCGAAGAACAGGTATGGATATGTCATCCTCTTCAGAGTTCCCCATAACACTGCTGGCTATAGACTCATTGATGGTCACAATATATTTCAAGTGATGGAAATGGCTGTGCCCCTTGCCAATCTGCAAGTGATAGAGGGATTGTGTTGGTGAGTACAGTGCAATGGGTCTGGGAGATTGGCCTGGTATTTGTTAAATTACTGACAATGAGTGGAAATTGTGAGATGTGGGTGTAATGATTGGAGATGTGTGGTAAGCATGTGAGGATATGGTGCAGTATCTAAATGTCAGGTAAGATTGTCACCTTGATGAAATTTATTGGGAGGTGAAGGAAGCATGGAGAGAGGCATTTGTTTTGTGAGATAAGCTAGAGGCACATTGTTCCTGAAACAGACCTTAAGTGTGATCTCCTCCCACTGTTACTTCACAACAGTTGGCTTCCTTTCTCTTTCTCTTCACCTCAGCCACTGAAGCATCTACAGCAGTACACAAACTAGGATGTCCATTCTCATCGATGGCCTCCACCAACCTCCCCTTACATGGAGGATACTTGCACTGAACATTGCAGGCAATAATACCTCCCTTTCAGAGATGCAGGAATGGCTCCATCAGAGAAGGCTTGAAACAACTGATGCTTTCCTCACACAAAATATGGTCCCATGGATGTCCACCGGAGCACCAAACTGTCTCATATCTGAAAAGGCTGGGAGAGCAAATTGCAAATGCAGCCTGTACCTAGATATAGGACATACAATAGGTTTATATACATTGCGATCCCAATGCATGTATTCTAGTGGCATTCATTAATACTTCCATCTTTCCCTCTGGAGAGTACAATGCTACCCTGTACATGAGAGAGTTAAATGGTAGTCAATATTCCTGCCATACTTCTCCTGTACTCACAGGACACAGGTTCGATGTATTTTTTGTACAAAGGAACATAATAGTAAACAGCCAAGTGAAAGTCATCATTTAACATGCCACTCAGCTCGGGCTGCCGCAGCTACTTATTATTTGCCTCTTCCATCATGTCCAGCAAAATATGAAATAAATTATATGCACAATCATTTCTATGTGAATTGACAGAATTAAATAGCTCTAAAACGCTCCTTGTTTGATCCCCTAGCTTACTCAGTGCCACTTTCACAACAATGTACTGTAGGTACCATGACAAATGTGTAATTTTATGTATTACCCATATTTGTTATTTAGGATGCATTATGTTAGTCTTTCCTATGAGACCAACGTATTTTAATGCTCTTGTGCTCTTAACACATTGAAAATCTATACATCATTGAATACTTAACATAGGTAATCTCTAACATGGAGTAATTTCATTTTTTTTTAAAGTACTACCAAAAGGTGTTATACAAGGGGTGTTATAATACTGAGCAACATTAACGAGTCACTAAGCATGGATATACACATATTAAACGCACTTTTACATTGTAGTTAGTACCTGGTTATGGACAAATGCTGGATCATGATGGAACAAGGGATTTACTTATGCTCACCGCAATTTTGAATTGCATAGCAATACCAACATACTTAAAAATCATCTATTTTAATGACCATACCGTGTCACAGTCTGAAGAAACACAAAGTAAATTTGGGTTATTTGTTCTCAAGAAAGGACAACAAAAATGGATAGGTTTTGTTTGGAATGTTAGGCGGGACAGGAAATCAATAAACTTAAACAAGCCTGGTTTTCCATGGGCTGTCAGTATTTTGACTGCAGTTTCCTTTCTCATTTCCTTTAGATGAAGCATATGTGGAATGTGACCCAACTTCCTCTCACTCTATCTATACATTCAGCCTTCACCTTGGCAGTCCTGTGATTTGTCTTTATGTCAAACTGTCAATCATAGCCCATGACACAATGAGAACATGGTGCCTTCAGGATCCTGAATGCATCACACTTCCTTACACTCCCATAAAGTTCCCTGCTGGGGGAAGAGCTATCTTACATTGGTGTGGTTTTCTATTCACCATATTATCATTACAGCATCCTTTGTGAGGCCATCACGTCCATCAAGCACCACACTTTAAAGGAAAAATGCATCCCAACAATGCTAAACCATAGTGTAAGAGTCAATCAGATTATTCTTGATAGATATGTTCTTTATCAGCCTTGAAGCATTCGCCAGAGGAACATTCATGCTAATTTGTCAAATGGACAGACATGACTGATAAATCATATTACAACCAAAAGTAATCATAGAAGTATAAGACTTAGTCTGGTTGATCATGCTCACTACAACTAGGCTCAACTCTACAACATATCTGTTGTGGTAGATTTGTGTTGCTACAGATGCTCTCTGTGGGATACGTTGGAGGAGGAAGTTGGTGGTATGTCAATTTTGTACAACCAATTCTATTTTATTCTATCATAATTTTGTCAACCAAACAGAGTGAAACTTTACCAACCATTGCTTATCTTGAATAGCACTTAAATTCCAGGACTTCACTTCAACTACAACCTATCAAGTTTCACAAAGACATTATGTATTGTATTCAGCAGCATAACAATTCCAATTTAAAGGATAAATTATTTTAAAATGGTTTCCTTACCAAGCTGAAGGGTTGTCAGTCAAATGTAATTTTGTGAATACCAATTTTATGCCAATTAACAGAATTTGCTAAATACAAATGTAGATTACTAATGCTAAACATAGATTATACCTAAACATGCTGACTGGAGTGCCCATCCTAGGTTGATTCTGGTTTCATCCATACAGAATGTTGAAGATCAATTTAATGGAAGGACTATTGGACCACCCTCAGCCTTGGGGACTTTACTTTGTCATTTGCAAAGTGAATAATACCAGAAAACTGGAACTGTTCCAAATGCATGAATTATATTCATATAAGACTTGCATTTAGGTACTAAAGACAATTTCAGCCCTCACAATACAAAGTCAAGGTTAGACTTATTCAGCAGCACTCAGAAATCAGTCATGTGGAGGGAAAATTGATTTTGATGATTATCTTTAGAAATATCAAAGCAATAAGGGGGAAAGAAGGGTTTCTATTTTAATGAATGCATTCACCCTGTGCTTGTAATATGTAGCTCAACGTGTATACTAACACTACATTTCTAACAGACAACAGGTACATTGTTAACATCTTAAATTGTTGGATCAATTTTTTCAAAATGTTATGCTCAATTTGTAGTCAGTATACAATAACTTCACTGTTTTACAAATGCTAGTTTGTGGTGCAAGTGCAATTTGCTCACTTGATACCTTATGATTTTTAATGTGCTGCTATTCATTTCTAATCGTTACAATTGCTCATTAACCTGACTGGCCAATTAACTATATATACAGACAGAGCAAGCAATGTACTGATTTTGCTTGTTGCTGTTCCGATGAGTGCAGCAGACCCATTTTGTATGCTCTAATTAGTTATAGATAGACACTGCAACAAGCTGCCACCAACTACCTCATGCTGCTTGATTAACGGCCATGCCACAGATGTCAGACAGAGACCATGACTGTAGATTCACATCAAGATTCAGACTTCCTTTATACTGACAGATGAAAGAAATCCAAGTAGTTAGAAAACTATAAGCCATGTCCTCTCTTTCTCCATGCATTCTGCCACGTTTGCATCACTTTGAAAAGAAACCTTCAGTTTCAGCAGAGACTAATATACCTGCATACAAAAGCATTAAATGAACCCTGATGTTTGCCCCAAGTTAATAAACTGACCCCACATACATTCACTTAGATGCCTAGATAGGGTACTCTCAAATTTTTATTTGTTCAATTGACTTTTTCCTGCCATATTACGTTTTGTAAAGCATTACTCTCCGGTATTAGTGGCTCTGTGATGCTTGGTGTATTTAAACTTAGAAATTACAGGGTGAAAGATTAGCAAATACATCTATGCTCAAAGAGTAGCTACGGATTTCAGAACAACATTATTTGATTAAAGCTGAACGATACATGGAATCTTGAGTTCTGCTTCTTGTAAACAAAATTACCACATTCAAATGAAATGACTGTGGAAGAAGAAATGAGTGGAGCCAGCTTATCCCACTACTGGCTTGACAGAGCTTTGCTGTCCACAATTCAACTGTAGAAAATGTTCAGGATTTCCTTGGAACACAAGCCACTTAATAATGCCACAACAGAGCATATGGTCAAATGATATCATACCGCAGAAATATAAATCACTATGCGGGCCGCAACAACAAAGGGAGAAGGTTATACAACTGATGTTATTTATATTAAGGGTCACCACCTATTAACATATCTGGTGTTAAAACTTGAACTTGGATTTCCCATCCATTTTTGTTTTCACTTTTCTTGGCTCATACGCTCATAAATACTTATTTTGTTGATTTATTCTGACCTTGACTCTCTATTTATATTCAATATATTTGTTTGCTGTTTAAGTGCAAAGTAATAAGTTTCTAGCACTATAAAGTAGATAAGGAATAAAAGTTTTTTTCTAAATTCACATCTCTTGAGCACTACATACAATCCAAGCATCTATACCCAATTAATTCATGTTCACGTTACCTTCAAGTTCATAAACTATAATTCTGAATAATATATACAAATAGTAACTATGGCAATTGTTTATTCATAAAAGTGGTTTCTAGTTTTTATTTTTTTGTTCTTTACTTATTTTAGTTTGCGCTGACATAATAGATGATGATACATATTTAAAATGTACCACATAACACAGTCTTATCATTAAAACTCATTCTTGGCACAGTGCAATCTTATATTTCATGCTGGATCTGTTAACGTTACTTCAGGCATATTACAAAACCACCAACTGCTTTATATTAGTAACTTACATTTACTTCTAAACTATACAGTCCAAACAATTTGATAAGAGCACTTGTTGTTTCAGTAATTTGTTCAAGGGGCATGAGCATGTGTTGTTACTTGTGATAGGTTCTAGTTAATAAAAATATGGAAAATGCAGAACTGATTGGTGCTTGGTTTCGACAGGACTGAAAAGTACAAAAGATGCTTACTAGTTACGGTGAAATTATCAATGTGTAAATTATATTGTATTATGATTATTCCAAATCTAGACACAGTATTGTATTTCAATAAGTCACGGCTAATGCAAAAAATGAAAATTGTGTTGTAAGAAATAGATGAAGAGTATTTCAGTCTATTAAACGATCTTTAAACTTGAATTTGGATTGGTTGTAATAATGTTTCACTGAGGGTATGGAAAGGAGCATAGTTTTTCCTTGCATTTCTGTATTTATTGGTTATATGTTGTTTTGTTCTTACCATGTGCAATACAGAACTTGAAACTGCGCTAGACATGACAAAACAGTAGTTCTCATCAGACACCTAATTTATTACAGTCTGAGGTCTTGCTTCCATGAATCAATTCTGCTATGGCTGTGAAACATGATTTTGTTTCAGGGGGTAAAACCTATCATAACACCAGAGCTCTCAATGACAAGGTTGCATTGCATTTGATGTTTAGAATCATTTTCTGGGAAGAATTTGATTGCGCATAAAATCCCACCAGATAAGGAGAGAACATGATCAAAAGAGCTACCAACATTTGAAGCTGCTTCTGATGATATTCACAAACCAGTTCAAAAAATGCTTATGCTTCCTAGAAAGCATAAGCAAAAGAAGCATGGTTCCGGAACAGGATGCATCCATCAATATAAAAATGAAGTTTCAAATCAGGGAGTTGTTGGTCGAGAATTGGGAGAAATTCTGAATAAAATACACTCAACAAACTTAGATTACTGCTTCAGGGCTAATTTACATTCATTGCAGAATCATACCTGTGTGACTAATAGAGGGGCAGTGTGCCAGAATTACCTAATTTATTCAGCTAAAGTTCTCTTTTAATATACATTGACCATGTGCAACTTTGGCTAAGTTTGGTCTCACCTCTCTGCCATCGGTGTTATCAGTAATATCTACTTGTGGGGATCAATATATCATACATCAAACTTTAAATAAACATGATAGTTTCATTTTGAAAAGCTAACTGTTTTAAAGGCAATTTAACCAAAAATATTAAAAGGGAAAATTGAAAAGAATTACTACAAATAAATATGACAAAAAGGGATGGAGCAGCAAAACCACTAATTATTACTGTGGTTTTTGTGGTGGTGTTCAGATATTTAAAAATGAGTACTTGAGGTTAATCTGGCAAAGATACATTGTTTGAGCAATAATGGACATACAGTATGCATGCACTTTATCGCAAACGTAATGTTGAAGCCATCAAATTGTCATGGATGGTGCTTTCTCAATTTACCATGGCAGTGCCCATCAAGTCTGCTATTCTATTCAATCATATTTTAAAGAGCATTTACGCTTTAGACATTTAGCTAAATGTTGATTTATCGTGGAATGCTGTACTAAATAGTGTAATGCTTAAACCCATCTTGCCTCTCAGTGCTAAAGTCAGACAAGAGCAGGTGAGAGCAGTGAAGGGAAGTTGTCTCAGCACTGCTTAGAATTAGTCTAATTTCACGAGCTGTACCTAAATCTTATGTTCCAACCACTAGAGGTATTTGCGTATACAGGGTTTGTGACAAATTCCATCAAGGAACAAAGTAATTGATAGGGGTTTCAAATAATCTACAACAAAATCAAAGATGCCTGTTGTAGGACCATTGCATTGTACAGCACAGAATTTAAGCCTTCAGTCCACCACATCTATGACAACTGTTGTACCTATCTATACTAATCCCACTTGCCTGCATTGGATATCAGATATCTCCCAGTCTTCCAGCCCTCCACTATTATTTTACATGATGAAGGGAGAACCAGTGGATGTGTTATATCTGGACTTTCAGAAGGCTTTCGACAAGGTCCCACATAAGAGATTAGTATACAAACTTAAAGCACACGGTATTGGGGGTTCAGTATTGATGTGGCTAGAGAACTGGCTGGCAGACAGGAAGCAAAGAGTAGGAGTTAATGGGTCCTTTTCAGAATGGCAGGCAGTGACTAGTGGGGTACCTCAAGGCTCAGTGCTGGGACCCCAGCGATTTACAACATATATATTAATGATTTGGACGAGGGAATTGAATGCAACATCTCCAAGTTTGCGGATGACACGAAGCTGGGGGGCAGTGTTAGCTGTGAGGAGGATGCTAGGAGGCTGCAAGATGACTTGGATAGGCTGGGTGAGTGGGCAAATGCATGGCAGATGCAGTATAATGTGGATAAATGTGAGGTTATCCACTTTGGTGGCAAAAACAGGAAAGTAGACTATTACCTGAATGGTGGCCGATTAGGAAAAGGGGAGATACAACGAGACCTGGGTGTCATGGTACACCAGTCATTGAAAGTAGGCATGCAGGTGCAGCAGGCAGTGAAGAAAGCGAATGGTATGTTAGCATTCATAGCAAAAGGATTTGAGTATAGGAGCAGGGAGGTTCTACTGCAGTTGTACAGGGTCTTGTTGAGACCACACCTGGAGTATTGCGTACAGTTTTGGTCTCCTAATCTGAGGAAGGACATTCTTGCCATAGAGGGAGTACAGAGAAGGTTCACCAGACTGATTCCTGGGATGTCGGGACTTTCATATGAAGAAAGACTGGATAGACTCGGCTTGTACTCGCTAGAATTTAGAAGATTGAGGGGGGATCTTATAGAAACTTACAAAATTCTTAAGGGGTTGGACAGGCTAGATGCAGGAAGATTGTTCCCGATGTTGGGGAAGTCCAGAACAACTGGTCACAGTTTAAGGATAAAGGGAAAATCTTTTAGGACTGAGATGAGAAAAACATTTTTTACACAGAGAGTGGTGAATCTCTGGAATTCTCTGCCACAGAATGTAGTTGAGGCCAGTTCATTGGCTATATTTAAGAGGGAGTTAGATGTGGCCCTTGTGGCTAAAGGGATCAGGGGGTATGGAGAGAAAACAGGTACAGGATACTGAGTTGGATGATCAGCCTTGATCATATTGAATGGCGGTGCAGGCTCGAAGGGCCGAATGGCCTACTCCTGCACCTATTTTCTATGTTTCTATGATCCTTAAACCAAGGTTGTCTGAGAACAAATGTTTGTGCATTAAATTGACAATGTAGGTGAAAGATGAAGGCTATGCATTGCAGTGATTCAGTCATATGTCTTTTTCTCTAACTCTTCCAATAACACCAATGTTGTATTTGTTTACTCTGAAGGAGATGAGTGTTGAGGTCTTAAATTGTATGTAAATTCTGTGCAATTATTGGCCATCAAGTTGATAAATCATCAGTATACCTGCTTAAGTTTACTTCTATATCATTGTTACAAACAACTTATCTGTCTCTTTCATTGGAGAAGGTTGTTAAATTGACAGAAGATATTTAACCTTGGAGTGTTTCATGATATATGGAATAGGAGAATGGTACAGAACTCTATGAGACCATTCAGCCCACTGTTTATACTACACTGCCCTCCATAATGTTTGGGACAAAGACCCACAATTTATTTATTTGTCTCTGTGCTCCACAATTTGAGATTTGTAATAGTAAATATCACATGTGGTTAAAGTGCACATTGTCAGATTTTAATAAAGGCTATTTTTATACATTTTCGTTTCACCATGTAGAAATTACATCTGTGTTTATACATAGTCCCCCCATTTCAGTGAACTATAATGTTTGGGACACATAGCTTGATGGGTGTTTGTAATTGCTCAGGTGTGTTTAATTGCCTCCTTAATGCAGGTATAAGAGAGCTCTCAGCACCTAGTCTTTCCTCCAGTCCTTCCATCACCTTTGGAAACTTTTATTGCTATGGTCAGATAGTCGACGACTAAACCGTCTCCCCCACCTGGTTTGCCAGGTGAGGAAGGGGCTGTGGACCCCCTAGCAGGACCAAAAACAAGACCTGTTAAAGGGCGGATGAGCTTCTAGCGAGCCAACGGCCATCCACACTTCAGTAGAAGTTGCGATCACTGTCGAACATAGCATTATAAAGAATGGTGATAAAGCACACACACCATAATCCTATACTTCCAGCGGCAGAAGTCTGCAGGAACTGGAGGACAGAGATGTGTGGTGTGTCCGTCACCGTTCCCATTGGAAACTAGCACCACTGCGTCGCTAATGTTTTCAACGATGATGATGATTTTGATGATTATCAACATGAGGACCAAAGTTGTGCCAATGAAAGTCAAAGAAGTCATTATGAGACTGAGAAACAAGAATACAATTGTTAGAGACATCAGCTAAACCTTAGCCTTTCCAAAATCAACTGTTTGGAACATCATTAAGGGGTGATTCTTCAGTAAGTGTCCACTTTTAAGTTTCTGGAAGCCCGAAAATAAAACTTAAATTTTTGCAACTTTGAATGTTGTTTCACATAGATGAACATCTCTACTATGGGAAAAAATATGTTTGGCGCAATCTTTTAGAGAATTTAATTTATTTTTTCCTCTTCTTTTTCCAGGTTGCATTCAGTCATATCCGTCATATTTTTATGATAAAAAAACACTGCAAAATATAACAGATTTAAGAATATAAAATCAAATTTTTGTTGCAGTCTTTCAAATTATAGTATCTTCCTCAAATAAACCACCCAAAAAAATACTTTTTCAGTCTAACGCATTGATTTTAAACCTTCCTAACAGTTTACCGCCCCAAAAAGTGGTGATTTTCAGCAAGATTGGTAACCTTCACATAACTTTTCACCAACATCCTCTAAATCAATATTAACTTCAGATGAATAGGCAGAACCATACTGTTTATTTATAAAATACAATTGATAATTATGGTAATTGTCGTATTATTTTACACATTATGAGCATAAAATACTCATGTGATGGATATCTCAGCATGGTGGAGATTATCAAGTTTGGGAGCGTCACGTGATGGAGATGACTAAAACGATCTTTGGGGCTAGAGTTCGGGCTAGGGCTGAGGCTGGGTTTGGAGCAGGAGCTGGGGTTAGAGCTGGGCCTAGGGTTGGGGCTGGGATTAGGGTTAGGGTTGGGGTTGGGGCTGGGGTTGGGGCTAGAGTTGGGGCTGGGGCTATGGTTGGGGCTGGGGTTGGGGCTGGGGCTAGGGTTAGGGCAAGGCTTAGGGCTAGGGTGATGGTTGGGGCTAGGATTAGGGTTAAGGTTGGGGCTGGGGTTAGGGTTAGGGCTAGGGTTGGGGTTGGGGCTAGGGTTACTTACACCCAATCTCCAGCTCCAGCAGCTCCAGCTCCATCTCCAGCCGGACACAAAGCCATCGCATCTTTCCCTGACCCGATATCCCTCTCCACGCCCGGCACTCTTCAGCCCTTGTTCCCCGGGGGCGGGGGGGGGGGGGGGGTGAGGGGGGGGATACAAGGGCTGAAGAGGGCCGGGCGTGGAGAAGGACATCGGGTCTCGGGAAGAGGCGAAGGCTGCAACAGGCCTTTGCAACCAGCTCCAGCTCCAGCCAGGCACAAAGCCCTGTTGCAGCCGCCGCATCTTCCCGAGGGCTGAAGAGGGCCGGGCGTGGAGAGGCACATCGGGTCACGGAAAGATGGGAGGGCTTTGTGTCCGGCTGGAGCTGGATGGAGATCGGGGGATAAAGTTGCGGATGTGGCCGTGACGGGAATGGTGGCCCAAGCCTTTAGCCCAGGATGGTCTCGCCAGAAGGCGATGCCTGGCCATATCGTTTGGATGAATGGCACATGGCACGATTTGTTCTCCAGAACAAATCGAAAAAGAACGATTAAAAAAAAATTCTAAGAGTTCAGCACCATTCGGGAATGGCGCTGAATAAAGGTACGTACCTGCTATGCAGCAGAAAACGTGGTCTCGTCTCGCGAATCAGGAGAAATTCACAAACTAGGAGACTTTTGAATTCCGCGGTCTTTTGAGGTGGGAAGTTCACGTCTATTCTTTTATAGCCATGTGGGATTGCTCAACAAAGGTGCGTGACGGTAAATGACTCCAATCATCGGGACAACGAATTTAAAAAAATACGGTAAGATTTATAATTTTATCAAGAATAGAGGAATGTTTTTAAGGGTGATAAATATTTTAATTATTAATTAATACCTACCGTTTAAAAGTATTTTCATTTCAGATAGATCCCCCATTAAATAAATATGCCGACTTGAAATTTCACTAGTAACCATCGGAACATGCGGTTTTCGGGGTGGGGTGGGGCATCGAATATCAGGGAAAAAAATTAAAAATAACACTTTATTCAATAAGGGTTTAATCTTTATCTATGAGGATTATGTTTATAACCAATATAAAAAAAGAAGAAATGGTATAGAATTACGGATTTTCCTGATATACAGCATCAAAGTTGCGGGACGCCAAAGTAGACACTTACTGTTGAATCACCCCAAGAAGAAAGAGAGCACTGGTGAGCTTACTAATCGCAAAGGGACTGGCAGGCCAAGGAAGACTTCCACAGCTGATGACAGAAGAATTCTCTCTATAATAAAGAAAAATCCCCAAACACCAGTCCGACAGATCAGAAACACTCTTCAGGAGTCATGTGTGGATTTGTCAATGGCCACTGTTCGCAGAAGACTACATGAACAGAAATACAGAGGCCGGACTGCAAGATGCAAACCACTGGTTAGCTGCAAAAATAGGATGGCCAGGTTACAGTTTGCCAAGAAGTACTTAAAAAAGCAACCACTGTTCTGGAACAAGGTCTTGTGCACAGATGAGATGAAGATTAACATATCAGAGTGATGGCAAGCGCAAAGTCTGGAGGAGAGAAAGAACTGCCCAAGATACCACCTCATCTGTGAAACATGGTGGTGGGGGTGTTATGGCCTGGGCATGTATGGGTGCTGAAGGTACTGGCTCACTTATCTTCATTGATGATACAACTGCTGATGGTTGTAGCATAATGAATTCTGAAGTGTATAGACACATCCTATCTGCTCAAGTTCAAACAAATGCATCAAAACTCATTGGCCGGCGATTCATTCTACAGCAAGACAATGATCCCAAACATACTGCTAAAGCAACAAAGTTTTTCAAAGCTAAAAAATGGTCAATCCTTGAGTGGCCAAGTCAATCACCCGATCTGAACCCAATTGAGCATGTCTTTTATATGCTGAAGAGATAACGGAAGTGGACTATCCCCCAAAACAAGCATAAGCTAAATATGGTTGCAATACAAGCCTGGCAGAGCATCACCAGAGAAGACACCCTGGTGATGTCTATGAATCGCAGACCTCAAGCAGTCATTGCATGCAAAGGATATGCAATAAAATAGTAAACATGACTACTTTCATTTACATGACATTGTTGTGTCCCAAACATGATGGTGCCCTGAAATGGGGGGGACTATGTATAAAACACTTCTGTAATTTCTACATGGTGAAACCAAAATGTGTAAGTGTTGGTAAATTGCCATTGTCAGATTTATTAAAATCTGACAATGTGCACTTTACCAACATTTGATATTTTCTATTGCAAATCTCAAATTGTGGAGTACAGAGGCAAATAAATAAATGATGGGTCTTTGTCCCAAACATTATGGAGGGCACTGCAGGTCTTTCAAAAGTGCAATCCCACTCCCCACTCTTTTCCTAAATTATTACTTTTTTTTCACCAATTATTTATCCGCCTTCTATTGGCTGGTTGGAAGATTGGTTAATTGTGGAGAAGGGTTTTGACTCATCTTTTAGCTATCTTCTTTAAAAATAAGTTGTACCCTTAAGCTCTTTTAATCACAAAATCTGACAAGCTATGTATCAGACATAAGCAGTCAGACTCCCATAGCAATGCAACAGTACATGGAACTGTAACAGCATGATCAATAATGCAATTGTGAATTCTTGTTTAACCTAGAGTTAATGAAGCCATGTTAGGATTCACATCACAACCAAAGCCTCATTATGTTTTGGGGTTGGGCCTAAGTGGTATTCATTACCATAAAGGAAAAGATAGGCTAGGTTCAGCCGATGATTTCTCATCATCAGTTCTACGTTAAAAAAGATACTGCGGATCAGTCGTGCACTAATACTATGGATCTGGAACGGTACACATCTAGACAAAGAGTGACAAGAATCTTGCCCACCTGCTGCTGGTGTAGAAAGGCTGGATCCCTTGAGCTGAGTCCCACAAATTGCCGGTTGGCTGGGGGTGTACCTGAACCTGTATAGGCTGATTAAACACAAAGAGAGAAGTTAGTGTCAAGGTAACATGACTTTTTCAAACTGTTGGTATAAACCTTTCATTGCATTATTAAAGCAAACTGCTGTATATGGCAAACTTCTCAGAAATTGAGTCACAATATATTTTTAAGTTAAAAATGATATTTAAATGCTTGAAGTACTCAGCAGATTGGACAGCTCAACAGATGCTCCTTGACTTGCAGAGTTTCCACTTGTATTATTTCAGATTTACAACATCTGCTCTATTTTGCTTTGGATTTCTTTAAAATACTAAGCAAAGAAATAGCCAGTGCTACCTATGCCTATCTCAATACTGGGCAAAACAGCTTCTGGCAATTGCAACAGAATAATTAATTCAATTAAATCTTTCTTTGTCCACCTTTTTAAAAAGAGACATTAATTTTCAATAATGAGTTAACATCTGCTGAAAGAAATCGTATACAGTGGAACGCCATGTGATCGTTGTAATAATTAGTTCAATAAAATGAATCTTCTTTCCTCATGATGCGTTATGGCTTAATTCTGAAGATTGCCCTATGCCCTAGATTTCAAGGGATATTATCATGTTTTTAATCACTGTCAAATCACATTAGCAACTTTCAGTGTATTGACAGTTTTTTTGGTTCTCCGAATACAGGGAGTGGTCCACTTCAACGTCTAAATGTTGCAGAAAATGCCTAAGTGTTTGAGCTAACTGGTGGAGATACAACATCAGAGTGCAGCAAAGGAACATCTCTTCTTTCAGTAAAACTATCTTTCTAAAAAAACTGCCGGCTCTCATTTTTTTAAAGAGGGGATTGCATAGGAGGTTTGCATATAAAATCTGATGAAAAATAAATAATCTAAACCTTGAAGTGACCCCTGCTTAGAAAGTTATCTCTAGCTGGTGGTATTGGAGATGGTGTTTGGTAGAAGCTACATATTCTATTCTACTTCCCAAAATTCATTTGATTAATTTTAATGGAGTGTATTTTACAAGTGTTGTCAGGCATATAGTCACCACAAAACTGTTCGGCTTTACTGAAACAGGAACAAATTTCTCAGCAACTATTTGCTCCAACGTCGCATGCAATAGGAAGGAGAGAAAATTGCTTGTCAGGATCATCTTCTTTCTTTCATATAAATACAACTGTGATTTGTGTAGGATGTTGGACTTCACCTGGCTTTTCAGTTTTAAACAATTTTTTTAAGAAATATACGTGCAGAAAATGCTGAAGGAAAATAGTTGGAACACATAGTCAAGCAGGAATCAGGATATTGCAAAGTCCAAGGAGTAATGTTTAATGGAAATAACTGGCTTTGCAAAACCATCTGTTCAGTGTAAGAGTGACCAGAGTTCCTGGTTGTCTACACTTTTATATTTAACCTTCTCTGATTGACCTCAATCTCCCATAATGTTGAGTAAAATTCAATGTAAGCTTGTGGAATGGTGCAATACCTTTCAACTAGGTTTAATGCAATTTCTTGGTCACAATATTGAGTTCAACCACTTTAGATAATAATACTGTGGTTTAATCTCTACCAGACTTCTGATGTATTTTGTTGTTTTACTGATCCTATTACCCCCACCTTAACCTGCACTATCAGCAACTTTATTATTTAATTGCTCCTGCTTCTACCCCATTTCTTCTCCCCTCCTTTCTCCGCATCTTAAAACCTGCTTTCCCTCTGACCTATTGCACTTCTGGTGAAGGATCACTGATCTGAAATGTTACCCTCTGTCTCTCGGACCTGCTTAGTGATTTCTTCCAGTTTCCGTTTTTATCTTACTGATGATGTCCGCCTCAATGAATTGTGAAATTTCCCCCCTTACTCTGTGTGAATGGAGAAGGTAATACAGAAAAATATAAAACTAACGAGTAAAAAGAAGCAAAAGAACCTTCAAAATAAAAATAAAATCTGGTAGAAAATCATCTTTTAAAATATTGAGACTAAATCTCTTTTTTTTGCATCAATTTAATTCTCCTATCCCTTCCTCTCCTTGCTCTTGGAGGAGTGCCCATGGCTGTTGATTGTCTCCCAATACCTTGATAAATAGCTAATATTATTGAAAGGCTGTGGATTTGAAGTTTTGGCAGACTGTTCAGTCACAGGGTCTGGTGTTATCTTATCTTTCCCCATTACCAAAGATCACAGAGCAGCATTGCGGAGTCTGACCCAATATCAACCATTAACTTTCCTAACGAGGAACACTGAGATGAATTGCAAAGCCACTACCCTTGTGTGATCTAAACACAGTGATTGTGTGATCTAAACACAGGCAGAGGATTCAACTGAGAGCTTTCGCTACTGAGTCTGTACAGTTCAGCTACTCACTGTGTAAGCTTGACAAAGCATTGATATTATTGCTGCTTTTACACTACCTTCCTGGAGGAATGGAGCAAAAGTTACTTAATCTACAAGTTCTGTGTTAGCCACAAATTATTTTTATTTTTCATTGATTATGAATTAGAACTAATGTTATAAGTAAACGTGTGACAAATTTCAATGCAATGTCACGGTAGAATTACTCCAATAGAGCTCATGGCAGATTTGTTGTTCAGGGCAAAACAAATATGCACTTACAGCACTCTTTGTAAGCTCACCTTTAATTCTTAGGCCCAGGACAACTACCTGTACTTTATACGTGACCAGACACGGGTTTGAACAGCTGAGAAGCTGCAAAGCCACAGCAAATCAATTAGTACACAAGTCGCAGCTGTCTAGAGGTTTTCTCAAAAGAAGACATTGTTCTCCTATTTCATTGCTGACAGTCTCCCATGGAACACATTAGTGAGCCTTTGTTAACTTCATCCAGACAGAGATACAGAACACAGTGTGGCAGTTTAACCACAGTACTTGGGAAAAAGATGATCTATCCCAGCACGTTCCAGCACATCTGATTTTCATCATTAATACAGTCTGAGACTGCTCTCTTGAAATTTGCTGTGGTCAGTCAAAGCTTATAATACAGTTTCAATTGTAGGCTGCAGCTGTCACAAACCAAATTTTCGGGAATAATTTATTATTACCGTAAAATCAAAAGTTCAAGTATAATTATATCTTTGTCCAATGCTGTTCATTGTTTAGGAGGAGCTGATAAGTTAACGGTTAAATAAGCTGGTCGTTACTGAAATTCATTTTATGTTCACAGGAATTAGCTCTCAACATCCAATTGACTCAGTTAAATCATTGTCATTCCATTGTGTTTGCATATTTTAGATTCTGTTTTAATAATGCAAATGAGAGAAAGTGGGGAAAAAAAGCACACTGGGCAAAACAAACCGTTTTACCAAGCATAAAAGTAAAACTTGTATAGATATTAATCTATTTACCTCATGATTGTGAATTCTATTCCTGCATCACAGGATAACACCTCATCTAACTTAATAGACACAAAAAACTGGAGTAACTTAGCGGGACAGGCAGCATCTCTGGAGAGAAGGAATGGGTGATGTTTCAGGTCGAGACCATTCTTCAGACTACTTAGGGATAAGGGAAACGAGAGATATAGACGATGATGTAGAGAGATAAAGAACAATGAATGTCTCTCATTCATTGTTCTTTATCTCTCTACATCATCATTTATATATCTCATTTCCCTTATCCCTAATTGGGCTGAAGAAGGGTCTCGACCCAAAATGTCACCCATTCCTTCTCTCCAGAGATGCTGCCTGTCCTGCTGAGATACTCCAGCTTTTTGTGTCTATCGTCGGTTTAATCCAGCATCTGCAGTTCCTTCCTACTCATCTAACTTAATGGTACTTACTGGATGATGGGGATGATGTTGCCTCACCTTCGGTTGATGTAGTGATGGGTTTAGTGTCTGAAGACATGGCCAGGGTCACGGGTCTGGACATGCCATGATGGGGTGAGGGAGCCAGTACTGATGTAAAATGACCAGGCACTTTTCCCACTACTTGACCACTACTATTTGGCTGTGAAAGGGAACACAAAAATACAAAGAGGATCAGTATACCAGATCATGGTTTTACACAATATACTCAAAGGTAATCTTTCTTTTTATACTGCATAGGTATAAAAAGCGTCTTAGACCAAAAACCCAGTATTGTTGTTGTGCTTAACATTCTTATTCAGTCCGTATTACTTGAGATACATGATTAAGAACCTGACATAGAACCTGACATAGAACCACACCAACCTGCCCAAGTTCCACTTGAGCCTCTTCCTATCTTTCCTCACTTAAATCTCTCAATGTACAGTAAACCTCCAGGACAATGGGGTTCCATTGCTGAGAACCTGCATAGATAAATACACAGAGTCTTTTACCCAGAGTAGGGAAATCCATAACCAAAGGACATAGGTTTAAGATGAGAAGGGAAAGATTTAATAGGAACCTGAGGGGCAACATTTTTACATAGTGGGTATATGGAATGAGGAGGTAATTGAGGCAGGTATAATCACAACATTTAAAAGACATTTGGACAAATACGTGGATAGGAAAGGGTTAAAGGATAAGAGCCAAATGCAGGCAGGTGCGACTAGTGTAGATGGGACATCTTTGTCTGCGTGGGCAGGTTAGGCCGAGGAGCCTGTTTTCATGCTGTGTGATTCTATGACTCTAACTTGTTGGTGACATGAACTGTTCATCTTTGGAAAATGAACCGAGACAGCAGTGGCAGGAGAGGGAAGAGCGGCTGCCAGCCGGCCTCACTGATTCAGTGAGTGAGGGAGTGAGTCTGCTCAGCGCTCCCAACTCTACTCGGCTTGGCCTTGCCCTAAGGTTATTGCGGCTCAGGGAGGTGGGTGGGAGGAAACGCATAACGAAACGGCCTGTGTGCACCTGGCTGGAGATGCCTGCTGACCCACAACTGCCAGTAGGTCTGTCCCATCCAGCCGCTGTTCTCCCAGACGCTCGCTGATATCTACGGGGTGTCCATAAATCCAGCATTCATTACCCATGCGAGGACCTGTAGCCCTCTATTCTTTTCTCACTCATTTTCTTCTCCATCCTTCTCTTGAATGAGTCTCAACCATTTGCTTCAATCACTTCCCGTGGGAGCGAGTTCCACGTTCTCACCGCCCTGAATAAAGACGTCCCTTCAGAATTCCCTGCTGAATGTGATCGTATATTTTTTATATAACTTTTTTCTCATTATCTCCTTCATGCTTTTGAAAGCTTCCTATAAACCTATCTGTAAGATTGCCTTCATCCTCCCCAATAAATTGTGACTTTTATTACTTGTAACCTTTTGAACTCACAGGCCTATGGGATGTTCTCCTCAGCTCAATATGTATACAAACTGCTGTGCTGTTGAAATCATGCTATTAGCATTTTTCCAAATAAACACAGGTCCAGACTTTCCAGCAGGAAAGGCAGCAAATACCAACATTCGGCATTAATATAAAGCAAAGCTGCCAGGAATATTGCTTGTGCACAATTTAGCACAGAGATTCCAAACCTCCTGTCAGTACTCCTTTGTTTTCAAATCCGCTCCAGCCTAATCAGGCAAAATCAGTGTTCTGACAAGTAATTCAATTGCTCACCCACCCTTCCCACTGTAAAATACCTTGAAATTGTTATGTTTTGCTCCAAGAGATATAAGGAGGCTTTTAATGGTTAATATTTAAACCAAGATTAACCTTTCGTGAAATCTTTGGCCCTAAAATCCTAACTTTATGTATGGTTTGTAATTTCCTCAGATAAACATTTCAACATATAAATCATTTAAAAATAATACACATTCTGCTTCTATATGCTTTTATGATATTCCAACTTCTACCCCAAATTGTAAGTGTACTCCCCAATCCCTATATCACACTCTGTAAATGTTTAAACTATTGGCTAAAAATTATGCTATTTTTGTTAGGTTTTACGATTCCTGGAAACATACAAAAAATTCTGTACATTCTACTCCCAATCCATTTAAAAAATGAACTCGTATGTCTATTAACACTCAACAAAATAATGCTCATACAGTACTGTTCTCATAACTTAAGGGCTAAGGCATCCAACATGCATCCCTTAGGATATACATTTTGTATTTTCATAGGGCTGCAAATTATTAAGGGGAATGATAAATATGTGAAATTAAGCAAACACTTCCAGTGTGTGGAATGTTTATAGCAAAAGTTATTTGTGTTAAAATAATAACGCCTGATAAGAAAAAGAAGAAAGCTTTTGGAGCAAAGGATATAAAAAGGAGACTTGAACAAAGGCTCATCCAAATGAAGACCACTTTTGGGATATGAGAAAACTTTAATACATAATTGCACAAAAATAATTCCAATCTCCTGCTTTAAACTTTCATGTATTTATTTTGCAAAAACTTACTCAATTACTCAACTCCCTTAACTACATTATTTGGATTTTTGCTTTTATTACTTCTGGTGTGGCAATCCATACCATAACAGACATTTCTGCAAATCTCATGAACTTTTTCTCTTTCAGTAATGACTTTGAATTTAGGCACTCAAATAAACATTTTTCTATAATTTATTGTATTAAAGCCCTTAACCAGATGAGATAATATCAGCTGTAAGGTGAGGTTGGACAAGTTTGGAAGGTTTGGTCTAGAGCTTCAGATGTTGAGGGGAGACCTGATAGAAGTGTATAAAATTATGAAAAGCATAGATAAGATAGACAGTCAGAATCTTTTTCCCATGATGGAAATATTAAGGAAGTGAGGACATTGCTTTAAGCTCAGAGAGGGAATGTTTAAAGAAGATACTTGGGGCATGTTTTTTTACACAGAAAGTGGCGAATATCACAGTTCTCAAACATATTTTGTTCATGTGAATTTTATTTTACTGACTTCTGTGTTTTGTAGAATTTTTCAAGACTAATTTTGCACAAACCTTTCCAATTCATTGGAAAATAGAAAACCCCTCTCACCAGTATCTCTCCATTTCTCCCATGCCAATTACTGCTTGTAGCTAAAGTAAGGTAATTATGAGAATTTATTTAAAAAAAATGATTGCCCTCTTCTGCACCCTGCCTTCAACAAAAGCTCATCAAAATAAATCACAGATTGAACATTACTAGACATAGAAATATGTTAGAATTAGTAGTAGAATTCATCTGCTCTTGTGCTTTTGGTAGGTTAGTTGTGACAGCCTTCATGCTTGGAGAGGTTGCAAGCAGGAATGGAAGGCAGGAGTGAAGTATAGAGTATTTTTGCAGCTCTCTTTCAGAAGTAGTGTCATCCATATAGAACATGGAACAGAATGGTACAAGCCCATCGCAATGTCTGTGCCAAACATGAAGCAAGTTAAATTCATCTCCGCTGCCTGTATGTGATCCATATCCCTCCATTCCCTGCACATCCATGTGCCTACCTATAATGCTCATAAACTCCACCATCATATCTGCTTCCACCATTACCCCTGGCAGTGTGTTCGAGGCATCCACCACTCCTTTTGTAATAACTTGCTCCATACATCTCCGTTAAACCTTTCCCCTCTGACTTTAAAGCTATATCCTCCAGTCTTTGACACTTCGACCTTGGGGAAAAAGGTCCTGTCAACCCAATCTATATCTCTTATAATTTTATATACTTCTCTCAGGTCTTTCTTCAACCTCCGAAGCTCCAGAATGAACAATCCAAGTTTGTCCAACCTCTCCTTAGAGAAAAATGATCTAAGCCAGGCAGCATACTGGTGAATCTCTTCTGCACCCTCTCCAAAGCCTCCACATCACTCCTGTAATGGAGTGACTGTAATTCTACACAATATTCCAATTGTTATCTGATCAAAGTTTTATAAAACTACACATGGCTTCCTGCCTCTTATACTCAATGCCCCTTCTGATGAAGGCAAGGATACCATACACCTTTATACTCTATCTACTTGAGTTGCAACTTTCAGGGAACTATGGATTTGGACTCCATGATTCCTCTGAACATCACTGCTGTTCATCGATGTTCTTTAGATTATTTAGTAAATGGGCTCTAGGATAAGACTCACAATGCAGACTATTTACTGAATACTCAATTACCACATTCTTCCTCTGAGGAAATAACACCAGCTTCCATAAAACAGGATGCATTTATTAATAAAACTACATGATCAGGCATCTCGCTTCTCCCTGTTTAATCACTTGTAATACAAGTTACGAAATAAAACTTCTTAGCCAGTGAACGCCATCTGCTTCATTTTTATTTTTACAAAAATGTAATCCTGCCCAGACTTGCAATAACAAGGACTGAATTTTACAAGGGTTCACTTTGTGTGCAGTGACTTAATTTAGAGCTAATTTATGAAATATTTTAATAAACATTTCTAGGAAATGAGAAAAGGCTAGTCGAGCTGTGAACACATGGACAGTGTACTATTTAACGATAAAAATATTTAACACATCCTTCATAATTTCCTTCGTACATTAAGTCCACATACATCTTAAAAATGAGTATAGAATACACTGAATGGGCTATTTAACCTCTCCATGACTGCAAATGCCTTAAGATACAAGAATAAAATAATAAAGTCAACCATAACAATGCAAAGCCTCTCAGTAAAGTTTCCCACCGGATCCACATGCAAGATAAAAGCTTACATTTAAAAAAAATTACCAGCCAGAATAACCTATTTGTGACAGCTGAGCCGATTATGCCGATCTGTATGAAAATATCTGTACATGGAAGTGTGCTTTTTCATCAATAATGTGAGGAGCAGATTAAGTTATAATGTGGATGAATATACAGTTTTCCAGATAAGAAAAGAGTCGAGTCAAGAGTCAAAAGTGTTTTATTGTCATATGTCCCAGATAGGACAATGAAATTCTACTTCTACAATATTACTTCGATGGTGTAAAGTCACAGAATGGTGGTGTTTGGAAAGACTTGGGTGTCCTCCTCTGAGGGACATAAAACATTAGCATGTAGATATGCACATTAGCATGCACAAGAGAGGCAAATTGGAAAATGTGGAAACAAGGAACTGCAGATTTTTTACGAAAAAAAAGACACAACATGCTGGAGTAACTCAGTGGGTCAGGCAGCGTCACTGGGGAGCATGGATAGATGACGTTTCGAATCGGGACTTTTCCTCAGACCCTGCTTCAGGCAAATGGGATCTCAGCTGTCATTGCAAAGAGATGCATTGTGTGGTGAGGAGTATTGTGTACAGGTTTGGTCTCCTTATTTAAAGGAAGATATGTTTGGCAATGCAAAGGAGATTCCCCGGATTGATTCATGAAGGAGAGTTTAAGGAGATAAGACCTATATTCTCTGGAATTTAGGATGAAAAGTGATCTTATTGAAGTATACATGTTTTTTAAAGGGGGCTTGACAGATTAGACAGTAAGAGGATGTTTCCTATGGTATAAGGGAATCTAGACCTTGGGACCATAGCTGGAGGGTAAGGTGTTTCTCATTTAAGACCGAGATGAACAGGAAGTTCTTGTCAATGGTTTGTGATGCTTTATAGTTTCCTACCCAAGAGCAAAGTGGAGACTGATTCATTAAGTGCAACTAAGGCAGAAATACACTTTCAATCTTTAGGAGCACAGGCAGGAAAGTGCAGCTGAGGCTAAAGATCAAACCAGGCATGACGATTTTGAATGGCAGGGTTGACTCCAGAGACGAAATTATCTACCACTGCTCCAAATTCTTATGCTCTTGCAGGAAAGAAAGCAACATATTGAACAAGCCCATTTCTTTTCATAGATCAACACCACCTACACAGCTTCCTTTCATGTACTCTCTCTTGCCAGAAACACATTTATTTGCCAGTTTCAAAGGTTTATTCACCAGCCATGAACAAATATTCCACCTCTGCTTTTACTCCCAACAGCCCTGGCATTCTCCTATATGTCCCATTATTTTTTTATTTTTCATTATAATGGACAATAAAACTGACTTTGTTTCAAATGATGCAAGTGTCAAAATTGTTAGGAAGCAGTCCTGTCAATTATCTCTTTGCACTGAGGATTGGGAATAGTATCACCAAACCACTAGGTTCAAATAGCTTAGGGTGCAGACAACATTACCGGATTATAACCAATGTAATTTGCTGTTAAATTATAAATGATGCCACATTAAAAAATCTGACAATGACAAAATGCAACTGTCACTCAGAACAGCAACAATTCACTGAAATACTCACATCAATCGCTTAAACATCGTCTTTCAATAGTTGAGAGTATGAAAGTAGTTCCAATGGCAAAGGGGATTGGAGAAGAACAATAATGCAAATTGGGAAGAGGGGTAATTATTGAAAGCATTGAATATTGTGAGGGCAACACTCTTGAGTAGATGGCAGAAAGGAGCAGTGATCCAAACTGGATGGAGCAAAAAGGAATGGGAGGAAGAGAGGGCACCTGTAATTCTGGGTATCAGGGAAGGAATGTTCCAGAAAGGGAAGGAGGGCAGGAACAGGAATCCTGAAAGGGAAAGAGCTTTGAAACAGTATTCCACAGAGGGAAGGAGAACGGAAACGGGAAGGAGGGAGGACCAATATTCTACAGTTTTATAAAGGATGGTAACAAGCCACTTTGGCCCAACTCATCCATGTCGACCAGGTTTCACCTTGAGCTATTTCCATGTACTCACCACCCGATGTGTGAAAAAGTTGCCCCTCAAGTCCCTTTTAAATCTTTCCCGTCTTATCTTATACGTATGCCCTCCAGTTTTAGTCTCCCCTAGCCGGAGAAACATGTTTTGACCATTCACATTTTCTACACCTCACATAATTTTATATACTTCTAAAAGGAGCCTCCGATGCTCCTGGGGAAAAAAAGTCCCAGCCTCTCCTTATAACTCAAGCCCTCCAGTTTGGGTAACACTGGACACATTCTGCACACATCCAAAAGCAGTACAACTAGAAATGCCTACAAGACTCCAAGTATGATCTCACGGAGTGCTTGTACAGTCGTACAATACCAGAGTAGGAAATAATAAGGACCAGTAATCTAGATCGAGAAGAAAGAGATGAACAGTAGTCTGGAAGAGAGCAGGAGCGCAGTAGCTGTTTTGAAAAGTGGGAAGGAGGGAATGAACAATAATCCAGATTGAGAAATACAAGAGAATGGAGGGAAACAGTTAATAGGAAGAGTGAGTATGACTGAAGATTGAAAAAATGATTCCGTTGAGGTGGAATAAGAGTGTGGAAGAATGTACAGAGGAATATCTTAGTCTTACGATCAACAAACTGTGGGAGTGGGGTCAAGGTTGGTATCCTTCATAGATACATTTTAGGAACAGTTGAATAGGTGACTTTTCACACAAGCTTTACTGCTGTAAAAGGACACTGTGGCTGGGCACAAATAAGAACATTTTAATCTATGGATTTAAACGATGAACAAAAATCAGCAACGGTAATAAATCCCCAAACTTTGGCAGCTGCCGTGAGAACCCTGTGCAGTCAATGCTAGAGTCAGACAATTAACGCCTGTGAATGTTAAAAATCTGCGACCTACACCGCCCTCTATTCCAACATCAACCCCACTGCCATGGAAAAATCACGTACTTAATAAAAGAAACAAAAATAACACATGTATTCCTAGCATGTGATTTTCTGCTTTAAAGCCAGTTTAGAATGATTTAGAGAAATATAGTATTGGACAGTGTTTCAATGGGCAGCACTTCCAAAGCTATTATTTGCCTTTCTGACCCACAGAGCACAGTCAGTGAGGAGAGGCAACAAAACATCCTCAATGATAATTCCTGCAAGGGTGCATTCTCAGCCCATTTCCAGACTCCCACTATGCTCATGACTGTGCAGCCAAATTCTGCTCTAACTAGTTTACATACTGTATGTCACCACTGTTATGGGACAGATCTTGAAGAATGATGAAATGGAGTGCAGGAAGGAGATAAAGTGCTGAGTAACATGGTGTCAGGACAATAATCTTCCCCTTTATGTCAGCAAGAGGAAGAAAGTAGTTCTTGACTTCAGGAAATGAGGTGATGTACGTTCAGCCAGCAGCAAAGCACCGAAGTGGAGATGGTCAGGAGTTTAAGTTTTAAATATCACAAATAGTTTGTCCTGGACCAACTACATTGAAGCTACAGCCAAGAAAGCACACCGATGCCTCTACTTCCTCAGAAGACTGACAAATTTGAATGTTTCTAACAACTCTGACCAAATTCTACAGATACACTGTAGAAAGCATCCTTTTGGGATGCATCACAACTTTGTTTGGCAACAGCTCTACCAATGACTGTATGAAATTGCAGAGCATTGTGCGCGTAGCCCAATCCATAACACAAATGAGTCATGCCCTCCATCGAGCTACACCTCACGTTGCCTCGGGAAAGCAGATAACATAATCAAGGACCATTTAACACCCCATCATTCCCTCTTCTCCCCTCTCGTGACAGGCAAAAGATGTAAAAGCTTGAAAAGCACATACAACCAAATTCAGGAACAGCTTTATCCCAATTGTTACCAGTCTACAGAATGGTTCTCTCATAAGATGAAGGTGAAATCCTGATCTCCCAACTACCTCATTGCAGCCCTTGCACTTTTTATTATCTGCACTTTCTCTGTAACTGTAATACTGTAAAGCTATAATCTGCACTCTGGTATATTTCTCTTTGCTCTTGTTGGTGTGCTTGTGTATGGCTTGATTTTACTCATGTAACATATGACTTGATAGCACGCAAACAATCTCGTACACGTGACAAAACAAAGCCAGTTCCCATTATTAGAAAGTGTTAAAAACTAACTCACCTGGTTTGTTTGTGAATTGGACGGTCCGCAGCCAAGTTGTACAAAGTTCTTTGCTGTGTCCTGAGTGGTAAGATGCGGTGGGTATCTGATCGTTGGGTGAGAGAAGTAACTACTGGGTGCAGGAGGGAGAATGGAGGAGGCTGAAAAATGTAGTGGTGAAGGAGGAGGTGGGCTTCTCGTTGAGATGACTAGAAACAGAAAAGAAAAAGTTGAAGACATTTTCTATAGTGTCAATTACCACTGGTCTTATGTGCACATTTCATATTTTCAGTTCCTGAAATAGTAAACATTGTTTCTGTGCATAATGTGAGCTTAGTAAAGGCGTAGTAAATACTGCCAAGCATAATTCCATGCAGAAAATATTATAACTAAGTAAACCCTAAGCATCCATTCAATTTGTTAGTTTACCATAGTGGTTTGTAATCAGTTTGTAACAGATTGCTGTTATGATTATGATTGCTGTTATGATTATTTAAACTTGTTCATTCAAAGCATACTGTTCCTCTGCTAAATTTGTCCTTTGCGCATAACTATTTCAGTGGAAAACTACTCAGAAGAGAATAATTCAACTATTGTTTTGGAAAAACACAGTCACAACTCATGAAGGACCCTTTGCACATAATTCAATGCCAAACATCAAGATTGCTTTCTTTAAAATTAAGAACATTGGACTCTTCTACTTTCGATAATCACGAATATTGAATCCCTTCAGGAAATTATAAAATCACTTTATCTGAAATTTTCCATTAGTCATATTTATTATTGAGGCAGTGAGAAAAAGATGATGCCAGTGGATACAGGTTATATCTGATGCACTGTCTTTTTCTTTTCACTTTCCTTTCGTATTTATGTTTTTTTTGTGTTGTTTGAGTCTTTGAGCGTGAGATGCAGCTGCAAGCAAGATTTTCATGTCACCTTTACTTCTTTGCACTTGTGCATATGACAATATACTCAAAAGGACTCGACTTAACTTACCCTGTTCCTTATTCTGTTTCTGAATAAGCATACTTATTCTGAAATACTCCACCAAAATGTATTGATCAGTTAGAGTAGTCCAAAGAGGTAAGAAGTAGCCAAGTTCCCCTCAAGGGCCTGTCCCACTTAGCGATTTTTTCAGCGACTGCCAGCATCATATCAGGGTCGCCAAAAGATTTTGAACATTTGTGACACTTGTGGAAACACCGCGCGTCAATACGTCATCACGTCGCAATTTTTTCAGTGACCTGATACGTCAGTCAATGATGCCGGCAGTCGTCGAAAAAAATCGCCAATTGGGACACGCCCTTGAAGCTTCAACATATACCACACAGCACAAAACACAAGTGTGCTCCAAATAGCCAGGCTCCTATACTATACGGAGTGCACTGTGCAACAGTCAAAGTGGTCAAATAAAATGATCTTGGTTTAAATGAAATCTCCCCAACCTGGTTAAGAGGCAAATGTACTTGTCAAAAAGTACTGTACTTCATCAAAAAAATGTTCTTGAGAGTAGGATGCATCAACTGCAATTTCCAACTTCTTTGCATTTATTTAATATACAGATAAAATATGAATTGAATTACCACTGTGTCCCGGGATGCCAGGGTGATGATGCGGTGGGAAAGTGTTCAGTCGTGGTGATGAACCTTGTGGAGATGTGGGGTCATTATATATTGGCTTCTCGGGCTTCTTCATTGTAGATGACATTTCTACCAAGTCATAGATAGAAATATGAAAACAGGTAAATACTTATAACAGGTGTATTAGACCACTTTAGAAAGGTGCATCATTTCAGCACAACTCTGCCTCTTTCTCAGGAGAACCCACTATCACTAGTTTTGGGCTAGTTAGTGTGAATGATCTCTGCCTGGTCATCGCTGCCCAGTCCATCACAGGTTCTGATCTCACCACCATCAAAGGGATATAAGGGAAATGCCATCTAAAAAAGGCAGCCCATACTATTAAAAAACGCACATCACCGTGGCAACACTCTACTTCGCACCTACCACCAGGGAGAAGATACAGGAGCCTGACAAATACCAGGTTCAATAGCTTCTTCTCAGTAACCATTGGGTTCTTGGACACTGCACAACACTAATCTCAGCATCTATGAACTTCTTGGGTAGTTTACAACTTAATGGCATGAACATTGAATTCTCCAATTTCAGATAACTAATCAACCCCCATCCCCATCCCCCTCCCTCTTCTTCCTCCCCTTCCCCACCCCTCCCTTCCCTATGCCCCTTGCAGCCATTTCTCACCTCCCCCTCTCCCTCCCCTTTCACCTATATTCCTTTCTCTGGCTTCACATTTCTCACCTCTCCTATCCTTATCTCACACCTTTTGTCTTTTCATCTCTGGCCTTTGTTCAACTATCTGCCTATCACCCCCCCCCCCCAACCTCAACTGTATCCACCTATCATTCACCAGGCTTTGTCCTGCACCTCTTCTCTTCCAGATTTTTACCCCCATCCCAACCACCACGATCAGTCTGCAGAAAGCTCCCTCCAGAAACATCATCAATAATGTTCTCTGGAGATGCTTCCTGACCCATTGAGTTACTCCAGCACATTTTGACTTTGTTTTTATGAACTTGTACAGACTGTGTCTTTGCTTGCGCTGCAGACTTCGTTTTTTGCATTATTAGTTTATTGCAATTTATTCTTATTATATATTATATGTGCGATTTGCATTTAAGGGCCTGTTAAGTTGAGGCAAGTAAAAAGTCATTGTTCCATATGACAATTAAACACTTTAGACTAGTGACTTCTGCGATAAACCAAGGTCCAAGCAAAAAAATCACAGAGGAAATTGGTTCATAAAATTCCACCAGGAAAATTCTTAAAAGCACAAAACTACTATTTGGAACACACTTCTAACCCTAACGATCTAGAACCATTCATCAGCAAAACTACAAGCAAAAAAGATATATAGTTGTGAAATTACTACAACCCTTGATGAAAATAATAGTTTGTCTTTTTATTTTTAACTAAAGAAAGAAAAGAAACATAGAAACATAGAAAATAGGTGCAGGAGTAGGCCATTCGGCCCTTCGAGCCTGCACCACCATTCGATATGATCATGGCTGATCATCCAACTCAGTATCCCATCCCTGCCTTCTCTCTATACCCCCTGATCCCTTTAGCCACAAGGGCCACATCTAACTCCCTCTTAAATATAGCCAATGAACTGGCCTCAACTACCTTCTGTGGCAGAGAATTCCACAGATTCACCACTCTCTGTGTAAAAAATGATTTTCTCATCTCGGTCCTAAAAGACTTCCCTCTTATCCTTAAACTGTGACCCCTAGATCTGGACTTCCCCAACATCGGGAATAATCTTCCTGCATCTAGCCTGTCCAACCCCTTAAGAATTTTGTAAGTTTCTATAAGATCCCCCCTCAGTCTTCTAAATTCTAGCGTGTACAAGCCGAGTCTATCCAGTCTTTCTTCATATGAAAGTCCTGCCATCCCAGGAATCAGTCTGGTGAACCTTCTCTGTACTCCCTCTATGGCAAGAATGTCTTTCCGCAGATTAGGAGACCAAAACTGTACGCAATACTCCAGGTGTGGTCTCACCAAGACCCTGTACAACTGCAGTAGAACCTCCCTGCTCTTATACTCAAATCCTTTTGCTATGAATGCTAACATACCATTTGCTTTCTTCACTGCCTGCTGCACCTGCATGCCTACTTTCAATGATTGGTGTATCATGACACCCAGGTCTCGTTGCATCTCCCCTTTACCTAATCGGCCACCATTCAGATAATTGTCTACTTTCCAGTTTTTGCCACCAAAGTGGATAACCTCACATTTATCCACATTATACTGCATCTGCCATGCATTTGCCCACTCACCCAACCGATCCAAGTCACCTTGCAGCCTCCTAGCATCCTCCTCACAGCTAACACTGCCCCCCAGCTTCGTGTCATCCGCAAACTTGGAGATGTTGCATTCATCCAGATCATTAATATATATTGTAAATAGCTGGGGTCCCAGCACTGAGCCTTGCGGTACCCCACTAGTCACTGCCTGCCATTCTGAAAATGACCCGTTTACTCCTACTCTTTGCTTCCTGTCTGCCAGCCAGTTCTCTGAGAGTTTGGAGTGTTGTGCATGGATGTTCCGTACAATTTATAGCCAATTGTGTAAATTTTAAAGTGCAATTTAGGGGAACATGGTAGCAAAAAAGATCTCGAGAACAACAATTATGATCAAGTAATTCCCTTTAACAGTGGTGGTAAGAAACATATATTGATGTGGATCTCCTCCATTCTTCCTTGAATTAAACCATATTATGCCCAAAGGTAGACACAAAATGCTGGAGTAACTCAGCGGGTGAGGCAGCAGCTCTGGAGAAAAGGAATGGGCGGCGTTTCGGGTCGAGACCCTTCTTCAGACTGATGTTAGGGGAGGGGGCAGGAAATGTAGGCGGAGACAGTAAGATTAGTGGGAGAATGGGGAAGGGAATGGAGAAGGAAAGCAAGGGCTATCTGAAGTTAGAGAAGTCAATGTTCATACCGCTGGGGTGTAAATTACCCAAGCGAAATATGAGGTGCAGTTCCTCCAATTTGAGCTGGGCCTCACTCTGACAATGGAGGAGGCCCAGGGCAGAAAAGCCAGATTGGGAATGGGAGGGGAAGTTGAACTGCTGAGCCACTGGGAGATCAGGTAAGTTAAGACGGACTGTGCAGTGGTGAAACAATCGCTGAGACCAAGCGTAGGCTCGGTGATCGTTTAGCTGAATGTGAGACCACGCGCAGGCTCGACGATCGTTTCGCTGAAAACCTCTGCGCAATCTGTCTTAACCTACCTGATCTCCCGGTGGTTCAGCACTTCAACTCCCCTTCCCATTCCCAATCTGACCTTTCTGTCCTGTCCATTGTCAGAGTGAGGCCCAGCGCAAATTGGAGGAACAGCACCTCATATTTCGCTTGGGTAGTTTACACCCCAGCAGTATGAACATTTCATCTCTAACTTCAGATAGCCCTTGCTTTCTCACTCCATCCCCTTCCCCTTCCCAGTTGTCACATTAGTGTTATTGTCTCCGCCTGCATTCTATCTTTGTCCCGCCCCCTCCCCTGACATCAGCCTGTCGAAGGGTCTCGATCCGAAACGTCGTCCATTCTTTTTCTCCAGCGATGCTGCCTCACCTGCTGAGTTACTCCAGCATTTTTTGCCTACCTCCGATTTAAACCAGCATCTGCAGTTCTTTCTTACTGTATGCCCAAACAAGATGGCAGGCAAAAGCTTTGCTTATCAACTGATTCAAAAGTCTGGACCCACTACCAATACAACACTCTTGCATTTCTACAAGGAAATGCCATTTGCGACTATGTGTGCATCTTTCCAGAACATGTGCATGATATGCGCTCCCTGAAGACATGAGAATGACAAACACTTGTAATGCAAGTTTATGCTAGTTATACGGGAATCTTCAACCAGTGAACAAAAGGCTTAAACAAATGATGCATGATGCAACTGTGGAGAATTTATTTTCAGGGGGATAATAGCCAATGGATTATATTGGCTGAGCTATTAGTAAATCACTGATCAAGGAAAGAGTTAATGGAAGAATGCTCTTTAATTCCTGGGATCATAGTGCCCAGGTTTAAGGTTTATCTATCAGGATAGGCTATTGACAATAGGCAATAGACAACAGACAATAGGTGCAGGAGTGGGCCATTTGGCTCTTCGAGCCAGAACCGCCATTCAATGTGATCATAGCTGATCATCCACAATCAGTACCCCGTTCCTATCTTCTCCCCATATCCCCTGACTCCGCTATCTTTAGGAGCTCGATCAAGCTCTCTCTTGAAAGTATCCAGAGAACCGGCCTCCACCGCCCTCTGAGGCAGAGAATTCCACAGACTCACAACTCTCTGTGTGAAAAAGTGTTTCCTCATCTCTATTCTAAATGCCTTACCTCTTATTCTTAAACTGTGGCCCCTGGTTCTGGACTCCCCCAACATTGGGAACATGTTTCCTGCTTCCAGCGTGTCCAAACCCTTAATAATCTTATATGTTTCAATAAAATCCCCTCTCATCCTAAATTCCAGAGTATACAAGCCCAGCTGTTCCATTCTCTCAGCATATTACAGTCCCGCCATCTCGGGAATTAACCTTGTGAACCTAAGCTGCACTCCCTCAATAGCAAGAATGTCCTTCCACAAATTAGGGGACCAAAACTGCACACAATACTCCAGGTGTGGTCTCACTAGGGCCCTGTACAACTGCAGAAGGATCTCTTTGCTCCTATACTCAACTCCTCTTGTTATGAAGGCCAAGATGCCATGCACTTTCTTCACTGCCTGCTGTACCTGCATGCTTACTTTCATTGACTAATGAACAACAGATACCGTTGTACTTCCCCTTTTCCCAACTTGACACCATTTAGATAATAATCTGCCTTCCTGTTTTTGCTACCAAAGTGGATAACCTCACATTTATCCACATTAAACTGCATCTGCCATGCATCTGCCCACTCACCTAACCTGTCCAAGTCACCCTGCATTCTCAAAGCATCCTCCTCACAGTTCACACTGCCACCCAGCTTTGTGTCATCTGCAAATTTGCTAATGTTACTTTGAATCCTTTCATCTAAATCATTGATGTATATTGTAAATAGCTGCGGTCCCAGCACGGAGCCTTGCGGTACCCTACTAGTCACAGCCTGCCATTCTGAAAGGGACCCATTAATCCCTACTCTTTGTTTCCTGTCTGCCAACCAATTTGCTATTCATGTCAGTACCTTACCCCCAATACCATGTGCCCTAATATTGCCCACTGATGTGGGACCTTATCAAATGCTTTCTGAAAGTCCAGGTACACTACATCCACTGGCTCTCCCTTGTCCATTTTCCTATTTATATCCTCAAAAAATTCCAGAAGATTAGTCAAGCATGGTTTTCCCTTCATAAATCCATGCTGACTCGGACCGATCCTGTTACTGCTGTCCAAATGTGCCGCTATTTCATCTTTTATGATTGACTCCAGCATCTTTCCCACCACCGATGTCAGGCTAACTGGTCTATAATTCCATGTTTTCCCTCTCCCGCCTTTCTTAAAAAGTGGGATAACATTAGCTACCCTCCAATCCACAGAAACAGATACTTTATCTTTAAACATAATACTAGTGCAGATGAAATACATTTGAGGTTTGATTGGTTTGAAAGCTCAGATGTCCTTTTACTATTTTTCTTTCGTCTTAAGAAAATATTTGAATCTAAGTTAAGGAAACATACTTTAACATTGATTTTCATTTTGCATGCCGACTTGCTAACTGTGAAATTGAGCAGTTTAATGATTCATATGTGGCCTGTCCTCAATGAATTATTTTCAAACCAGTCATAGAAAGTTTGGAAAAGCCTCCATGAGGGTGGACATTCATTTTACTGGAAAACTTTTCTGAAAATGACATTGAATGGGGAACTATGCCAGTTTGTCCTGGTGATACATTGTGCAATGATTTTGTGCACTTAAAAAATGTGATCACCTTGTTTTCATGGAAAATCAATTGCCTGGAGGAATAGCTTCAGGAATATACACAGATTACTAATTAAAGTTGGGCTTTTCATGCCTAAAATGAAATATTCAATGCCACTGTCTCAATGTATTGCAAAAGGCGCTATTTGCCCACCGAGTCTGCACCCTCAACCTGCAATCCACATTAACACTGTCCTACACACACGAGGGATCATTTACATTTATACCAAGCCAATTAAACTACAAACCTGTACGGCTTTAGAATGTGGGAGGAAACCAAAGATCTCAGAGATAACCCACGCATGTCACGGGGAGAACATACAAACATATAAACTCCGTACAGACAGCACCTGAGTCGTCAGCACTGCAAGGGCTGTAAGGCAGCAACTCTACCGCTGACCACCGTGCTGCCGTGAGGACACAGGATGCGAACGTGTCCTGGCTGTCTTGGTTGGGAGAGCAGGAGGAAACCGAAGATCTTGGCAAACCCAAGATGAAAACCCAAGCTGTCTCATAAAAAGTGTTAATTCAGAGTTCATCGACTATAATGGTATGCTCACGTCTAAAGTTGAAAAGCACCCCGACCCAAAATATCACCTATCCATTTTCTCCAGAGATGCTGCCTGATCCCCTGAGTCACTCCAGCAACTTGTGTCTATCTTTGCTCATATCTCGTGTTCATCTTCACAGTCGGGGTCAAGGAAAGAGCGTTCACGTCGCGGCCCTGTTTCCACCAATCTTTCCACCACTACGCACAAGAAGCCATTGTATGCAGATGTCGAGAAGTGTGTTCAGCTCTGGCTGAACAATTTCTAATCTTGTTATGTGGACTCGATAAGAAGATCTTCAAAGTCCATCCACCTCAACTACTTTTGTCATTGCGCATACACTCTTCCCCACTGCAAATGAGCTGCAACCATTAGGGGAGCAGTGTTAAAGTGGTCTTATAGACAAGGTGTACGGAAGTCAAGCAAGTCAGCCATTGTATCTTATCTGATTTTTTAAATATTTGCCATTTTGCGTTGACAGCATTGATCATTTGTCTTTATGCTTATATTTAAAGAATCAAGAACAGAGTATTAGGGATATGAAGATGATCATTTTGGGTCTGGGTTCCCTTTACCCCTAATGGTTCATGGGAGGTGTCCCACTGTGGAGTTAGCATTTTTATTGATTATCCTTCCTGCATTAAGGATGTGGAGAAGTCACTTTCCTGACTTGCTGCTGTGCTCCAGCTGAAGGAACTCCCTGAGGTATTTTATACTGGACAGTCATGGAGAACTCCCTGAAGTCTTTTATACTGATCAGCCACGGAGAACTTGCAGTGTATTTCCAGGTTAGACTTGCAGGGCACCTTGCATGTGTTCAAATGACATGGAATGAATATCTTGTCTTTCAAAGAAGTAACTGTGAAGGGATATTGCAACCAATGTGTCAAAGATGGACAGCAATGATTTGGGTTTATGAAAGAGAGGATTGCCATTCAAGGATGCTGCTTTGTCCTCAATGAATTAAAACTTCAGCATCTTCAAGGCTTTGTTTAAGTAAGCAAGTAGGTAACACTCTTCGCACCCTATTTTCGCAAGACCATGTATTAAAGGCAATTATGAATCCCAAGTGACAAGACATGTCCAATGGGCATTACATAATGGTTGCTGTCACCAGTAGGTATGCCAGACATGACCACACAATGCAAATAACAAGTAGCATAAGGTGCACATTACTTTGCTCATCACAGTTTGTGATTTGAATTACTGACAAATGGGGGTATGTAGTCAAAAGAAATTTCTGCTGCATGAATGCATTTCTGAGCTGTGACATCCAGTTGGAACAATGTTTGTGTTAATCTTCCTCTCCTTTGCTTTCACGTCCATCAGATATTGGATAACACAAACACAATAATGAACACTGTAACTAGGAATCACTTAGCACTACTCGCTCTGGAACAGCTAAACTTCATCATTTAAAATTTGTAATATTCTTTTCTGGATAACTATGAATGTATTCTTTTGTATGGAAACAACACAGCATTTTAAACTTTACCTAAAACAGTCTTTACAGTGAGTGATAATATTGGACTATATTTAAATCATTGTTCAAATCTTTAGCTAAAGTACGTTACAGCCATAAGCACAACTATGAGAAGATCAAAATATTTTATGCCTGTACATAGTAAAAATAATATCAAATGGTTTACCATTTAAATGTTTTATCCAGAAGAAAAGTTATAGTTGAAAACCTCCACTAGGAATTTGCCACTACCACTCTGTAGCTGTAAGAATTCAATGAGTAATGAGTTGTTCTATGTGCAATATATAGGAATAACGCTCTCAGGTTTATTTGTCTGTGCTTACAAAACTCCACCACTCCATTTTTCTACTTCATTTATTTTCATAAACATCTACTTTTCTTTTGAAAGGGCATAAACCGTTTTCTGCAAAAACTTTCATATAAGCTTCCACGTAGCTTTCACATGATTCCCTCCACAGATGCTGCCTGAACCACTGAGTTTCTAGCACTTGGTATTTTGATCCAACTTAAATTTACTTCATACTTCTTAAAGATCGCTGTGAGGGTGAATCAATGTGCATGCAATGCTGATGCAATGCTGATGCAATGCAGTGTGATGCCTTACTTTGGAAGTGGTGAAAAGGAAATAGTGTATTCATTTTGAATTTATTAATTACGGATGATGTGCTCATACATTGTGGAGGAATGTGCTCAGTTGGTGGAGGAGCAAGCAAGTTATTTGTGGATTGATCAAGGACAGGGGTAAACTGGTGCAGTTAATTATGTGCTGCATTTTGGAGTCACCCCTATCAGTACTGAAATATCACATTAGCAGAACAAAAATCTGCATTAAAAATCAAATCAAGATATCACCTCCTTGCCAAACCTGCAGGCAGCATGTGGAGTGCTAACGTCTTTAAACCATGTTCATCACCTGTCATGCTATTTCATACACGCTCTGTTGGCTGACATAGTAAACTAGTGGATATCAAATCTCATGGTACGAGTCCGACACATTGCTCCCCACTACATTCATGAAGGTTTCTAATCATCACACAAGTGCTGAACACACTGACCAGCAAAGGTCCATGATAATTCAATGCTCCCGGCGCACCCACTATTATCATCTCCATTCATCCACTCAGGATGTCCAGCCTTTCAAACCCATTGACAAGTCTTTCTCACTTGATGACTTACTTGTAAGCCCTTGCCAATCAGCATATCGGCTCTAACGAGAACCTGTCAACCAGAATTGAACAGGGTATGACGTGGACAGTTCCATTCTGCACAGTGTCTCAAATGTACACCAATGGGGTCTTTGTTATGGCAACAACTGACTTTCTGGACAATGTCAAACCATGTGCCACATGTTTTCACTCTAGTGCACTGACAATGCTAACTGGTGGGCTATGGGCCATTCACACTGAAATGACATAATCTTAAATTGCTGTAAATAATTTGCTGAAAACCCATAGCATAACCAGAGAAATTTTCCTCTGTGATTGCGCGGTGTCCGTAAAGGTTAGGAAGGTAAGGATTTGTGTAAGATTCCATTGCAATGAAAGACCTCATACATTAACAACTTCAAAGCATAAGTAATCTATTGCAGGGATCTGTGAAATAAATAAATGTACTCTCTCAAATGTAGCTGTCACCACAAATTCCATTCCAATTGAAATCTGTGTAAATGAAAGGTGCACATCGGCCAATATTATCTTTCCTTCTGTCCAAATTCCATTTGGAATGGATCAGAGAGGAATATCACATGGATTTAGACATGATGATAGTATGTTGGTATGGCCAAAGCTAAAGACAATCATTGGATAAAGTAAAAACATAATGTACAAAATTACTGCATTAACATGTTGTACTCTTTGATAAAAAACATTTTTGTTGCTGCTGCAGCCCAGGCCATTCAGAGAAAAATGGAAAACAAGTATCGGCCAACAAAAGCTATTATGCCTGCCCAGTTATTCAACATCGTCATGGCTGATCTCCATCTTAATAGCATATTTCTGCTTTATCTCCATATCCTTTTGATGTATTTTGTGAGTACTATCCATACTACTGTCATTGTTCCAATTTTCCCACGATGGTTTCCAAGTTGGTTTGATGAAGGTGACAAAGAAAGGATTGCGAAACTGCAACGGTAAAAAGACCCTGATGGGAGTTATATGCAGGCCTCTGAACAGTAGTCTGGATGTAGCATACAAATGACATCAGGAGATACAAATGGCTTTGTAAGAAAGGCAATGTTACAGTGGACAATGGTCAATATGCAGGTAGACTGGGGAAAACAGGGTGGTACTGGATCCCAAGGTCTGCCTGCAGTCGAGCCTACCAGGGAAACGTTAATTCTGAATTTGTTGTGTAACAAACCAGATTTGATTAGGGACCTTAAGGTAAAGGAACCCCTAGGAGGTTGTGACTAGAATCTGATAAAATTCAACCTGCCGTTTGAGAGAGAAGATGAAATCTGACGTGTCGATATTACTGTTGAGTAAAGGTAACTACAGGGGCTTGAGAGAGGAGCTGGCTAAAGTTGATTGGAAAGAGACCCGAGCAGGAATAACAGTGGAGCAGCAAAGGCAGGATTTTCTGGGAATAATTTGGAAGATGCAGGATCTTTTCATCCCAACAAGGAAGAAAGATTCTAAGGGGATAATGAGGTGATTGTGGCTGACAAGGGAAGTCAAAGACAGCATAAAACAAAAAGAGATGGCCTATAATATTGCAAAGATTAGTAGGAAACTAGGGGATTGGGAAGCTTTTAAAAACCAACAGAAGGTAACTAAAAGGGAAAATGGGGCAAAATGATGACATATGAAGGTAAGCTAGCCAATAATATAAAAGAGGATTGCAAACATTTCTACAGATATATAAAGAATAAGAGAGAGGCAGGAGTGGACATTGGGCCGCTGGAAAATCCGCTGGAGAAGTGATAATGTGGAATAAAGAAATAGCAAATTAATGAGTGGATGTGAAGAGGATGTTTCCACTAATGGGAGACTCTAGGTCTAGAGGGCACAGCTTCAGCATAAAAAAACGTAGCTTTAGAAAAGGAGATTAGGAGGAATTTCTTTAGTCAGAGGGTGGTTAATCTGTGGAATTCATTGCCATAGATGGTTGTTGAGGCCAAGTCATTGGATATTGTTAAGGTGGAAATTGACAGATTCTTGATTAGTAGGGGTGTCAATGGGTTCTGGAGAGAAGGTAGGAGAATGGGAAAGATAGTTCAGCTATGATTGAATGGAAGAGTAGACTTGATGGGCCAAATGGCCTAATTCTGCTCCTGTAACCTATGAATTTGATGAGATTTTCAGCAGAGAGATTGAAGCATGAGGAAGGATGTCTGTATTGAACTTTGCTAGAGAATGTGTGCAGTACAGTTGCTGGGTAACAAAAGAAAAATCATGCTTGGCCACAATGCTCTGCCCAGGAATCACGGACCTCCACTTCAGTATCACTCTTCTGGAATCAATATAAAAGTGTCACATGATACTGACAGTTGGCATTTACACTAACAAATGCTGGTGTTTCAAAACTGAATGAAAATTGAACAAAACCTTCAGATGAAAGTAACAGAGAAAGTGATTCAAGTATTTTATGTTCCAATTCCACTTCCAAAGTGCTTGATTAGACTTATTTCTTGTTATTACTCCCAAGATATTCCTACTCCATTAAATATGTTTCCTGCACAGATTTATTACTCTATTCTCCTAACTTTCCTTTTAAGCTAGAGTTTCTCCTAATTACAGTTATCCCTCTTACTCGCACATTGCTAACTATTTACAAATACATTTCATTTTTGTGTGTTCTGACCAGGCTTATTACAGCCACTAATTTATCATACTGCTGAATTACTGCAAACTACGTTGGCAAAAGCAGTGGTGGCTCACTGACAAACATCTTTTGTGTAAACCTAATAACGGGTGGGGAATATTAGTTTGTCTGCTAGTAATTATTATTCAGGTCCAGCAATTCTGCTTTAAGTCACAAAGGACTGGTATTTAAAACTTGGCTGTACAACATACAGATGCTGTTCTTGCGTTGTCAAAGCTTCTTTGTGTAAAAGCAATTTTTCTGAAGTAGAAATAATATATTGTGCCTGAGAATCTGGCATTAGTCATAGTTAATATCATTTAAAATATTTTTAAAAGTCACCAATATTCATAAATTGCCACAAATAGCATTGATTCATGTGTTCCACTCTATTAGTTAACAAGTAGATTCCAAAACCGTCAAGTGAGTTGAGGCAGTGCATTATTTCAGGGAACATTTTCAGCAAGATGGTTTGTTTACAGGCTTACAGAAACTTAAGCAGATTGCTTCTTGAGCATAACGCAACTAAGCGCCTGACAGCCCCCCCTCTGTGAGCGCGAGTATTTTTATGTTACGACGCAGTGGGGTCTTCAGACAGAAGCTTTCAGTTGAGGATCCAGTTGCTAAGCAGTTTTAAAGTAATGCTGTGAAGAAAGGTCATTTCAGATGTGCCGTTGCCCAGTCAGGCTGGTTACAGATACTGGTATCCCTCGCAAAAATAAACAAATGCCAATCACGTATTGCCAATTCTGATGTCAAAGTCACTCACCCTCACATAAGATGTTAATAACATTTTTAGAACTAGATTTCATCTTGCAAAAATGCTCCTAAGCTAAGCTTCAAAATCAACAGGGACAATACTAAAATGGCATAACTACATCCCTAAAAGAGATCATGTTCATCTTCCAGTCAAAACAATGGGATTGAAGCCATAGCTAGCAAAGTAAATAAGCTTCACAAGGGGAAACAATAGTCAGAAGTTAAACTGTTGTACTTGGTAGAACCAAGATTAAATCTATCATACTTTAGAACCAATTTTAATGAACCCTTAAACTTTTGCCCTTTCCATTTTGAAGATTACTTTAATTAGATGCCTCCATTCAGTGAAATAAGCCCAGTGAGGTCAAAGAAATCAATATCTTGTAAAGAGTCTTCACTTAGAGAGAGTTCTTCATATTATACTTAATCTTATTTAACCCTCTGTGCACAGACCATCCACTGCAGTTGCCAAATATATAACTAACATTTCTATTATTTTATAATTATAAACACTTCTATTTCAGCATCCGTGTATTATTTCATGAAAACATATTTATTAGTCGTAGAGGCATACAGCGTGGGAACAGGCCCTTCAGCCCAACTTGTCCATGCTGTCCAAGATGCCCCATCTACACTTGTCCCTCCTGTCCATGTTTGGCCCATATCTCACTAAACCTTTCCTATCCATCTCGCCATCCATTGTTCCAGAATAAAATAGTCCAATTTTAATATATTTGTAATAAACCACTAGGTAATCATTATTATTAAAGATTAATGTACAAAATTCAAATGCTGCTGCTATATGAAGCTACGACTCATGCGGTTGAGGTAATGTATTTGCTCATTTAATAGATGGTATGGGAGAAGAATCAGAGCAAGAAAGCAGATTGTTACCAGCTTGAGGCTACAAGAACAGATATAAGCTATTTTTAATATATACTCATGGCTTGGATGGGAAAAAAGTGTTATGTAACCAGATTTATTTATGATGCACAGTTTGATGGGAAAGAAGATACAATAGCTTGAAGACATATGCCACCAGATTCAGAAACAGTTTATTCCCCAATGTTACCAGACTACTGAGTGAACCTCTCATAAGGACGTTGTCCTGATCTCTCAGCCTACCTCCTTGTGGCTTTTGCACTTTTTTTTATCTGCAATACCTCTGTATAGTCATACAGCGTGGAAATAGCTCCTTTGGCCCAACTTGCCCACATCGACCAACATGTCCCATCTACACTAGTCCCACCTGTTTGCGTTTGGCCCACATCCGTCTAAACCTGTCCTATCGATGCACCTGTCTAATTGTTTCTTAAACATTGCAATTGTCCATGCCTCAACTACCTCCTCTGGCAGCTCATTCCATACACTCACCACCCTTTGTGTGAAAATATTACCCATCAAATCTATATAATACTAAAACTCTTTCTCTTGTTTGTGGCTGTGTGTGTGTGTCAATCTGGTTAATTTTCCTATTTCCTATTTTCCTCCAAACGCTAGGCCACAGCCTTCCCCTTTTCACACATTCTACTCACATTTTTCCCGTCGAGGCGATAAACATCTTCCCGTCGCATGCCCACCTATATTTCTGAACTTTTTAATCGTTTAAAGTTTTAAAAACAGCCCAAAAACTCACCCATTTTGAAAAAAAACCGAGTGACGTCACAATGCACTCGCAAGGCAGGACGGGGACACTCCGGGAGGGAGGGGCACTCCAGCGCTCACGTGATGGCAGCTGCCAGCGCCCAACACCCGGTGTGGAGGGTGGTGCTGGAGCTGGAGTGAGGGCCGAGCCTGGGGCTTGGGATGGGGCCGTGACCGGGGCTGAAAAAGAATCCGCCGATGGAACCAAGGACGAGCATGGCTCCATGGTCAGGGACGAGCCTGGAGATGAAGTCAGGGCCTGAACTATAGCCCAGGCGGCGGCCGAGCTGACGGCTGGAGACTACAGCCAGGGCCGGGCCGAATACAAGAACCAGGCCGAGTTCCAGGCCCTGGCGCTGCTCTATGACCTGGGTAGGTCCTGGGGCAGGTAATGGGGGTGAGGGGAGATGAGGGAAATGAGATGGATGGAGTGGGGGTGGGGAGTTGGGTGGTGGAGGGAAACTCTCTACTCTACCCCCATCCCTCTCCACCCCCATCCCCCTCCCTCTCTACCACCCCTCCCTCTCTACCCTCCCTCTCTAGGAATTGAAGAGGGAGGGTGAAGAGGAGGAGGAGGGAGTGCTGGGGATGAGGAGAAATGAGCCGTGCCTGCACAGTTGGGGGGCTATGCATGAGTGGTGCAATATTGCATTGGGGGAACGGCTTGCGTTGGGGGAACGGGTGAGTGGTGGAATCTTGCGTTGGGGGAGCAACGGGTCTGCACTTGGTCTAGTTCCTATTTTACCCTTCACCTTAAACCTATGTCCTCAGGTTCTCAATTCCCCTACTCCTGTGCTTCAAGGATTAAGTCCCAGCCTGCTCAACCTCTTCCTATGCCCCAGACCCTCGAGTCCTGGCAACATCCTCGTGAATCTTCCCTGTACACTTTCCAACTGTAATTGTATCTAAAGAGCCTGTCCCAGTTAACTGTCATAGTCGTAGCAGGTCGCCCAAAAACTAGCGACTGAACCCCCCTTCGACATAAAATTTGAAATTGAATCTTTACTTTAACAAAAAAAAAATGAAGTCAGCACCGGCGACAACCTTCGTCACCTGGCGACAACCTACGTTAACCTGGCGACAACCTACGTTAACCTGGCGACAACCTACGTTAACCTGGTGGCAACTATGACAGCACCTATGTCAGGAGAGGTCAAGCTACTCTCATTGGCGTCAAACCCACTGTCGCCGACTGTCTCTGAAAAAGTTTCAACATGAAGAAAATCAAGCGGCGACCAGAAAGACGCTACGACTCTTTGGGCAACTAAGGAGACTACTCACGACCATACAGGCGACACCCCGGCGACCATGCAGCGACAGCCTAGTCGCCTGTCGTCGCCTAAAAAATAGCCTAAGTGGGACAGGCCCTTAACACTGTAATGCTGTATCACTACATCCTGCACTCTGCTTATTTTTCTCTTGGCATAACAAAATCTTCCACTGCGTGATAATAATGAACCAATACTAATACCATGTGCAGAGTGAGGATGCAGAGTATGCAAATGGCAGATGACAAGGGAACCTCTACATCTGTGCATTGGTCTGGTGTGACAATGTCCAATTTTTTTTAGCATTAACAGAAACAGAACAGTTTTAGCCAATGATTAGATAGTTACTTAGTTTATCAACCTTTGTTTCACTGGTTGGAATGTAAAAACAATGAGGAATTGTTGAGATAAAAACACAAAATGCTGGAAACAAATATGACCAATCTTAAATGTTGACTCTATTTCTCTTCCACAGAAGCTGCCCAACC
The DNA here is from genome assembly GCA_038087875.1 of Malacoraja senta. Lineage (NCBI taxonomy): Eukaryota > Metazoa > Chordata > Chondrichthyes > Rajiformes > Rajidae > Malacoraja > Malacoraja senta. The sequence continues at coordinate 176,043,376 of CM075977.1, forward strand.
TGCTGAGTGTTTCCAGTATTTTTTGTTTCTGTTTCAGATTACCAGCATCTGCAATTTAAAAAAAAATGCAACTATTACAGAGATTGTACAGGATTGTACTGGACATTCCAGTTGAAGTGGAGTACTGTGTGCGGTTTTGGCCTCTTAAAGTTTGATATGTTCGAGACGCAGTTAGTGCAGCAGAGAAGTTCATGGCTGATTTCTGGGGTCAGGGGGGTTGCCTGCCGAGGAGAGATTATGTGGGACTGGCCTTAATCACTGGGTCTTAGAGGCATGAAATGTGATCTCAGTGAGACAAACCGGATTCTGACAAACAAAATCAATTTCCTCATTCTAGAGATTCTCATGATGATCTCACAATAAAGGATCGGCCATATGGCACCAAAGTAAGGAGAAATGAATTTATGCCAAGAGTTGTAAATCTTTGCATTTTTAACGATGAGATATTTTGGACGCCAGTGAAATTAGACGATTTTGGGATTGGATGGAGCATGAGTCATTTTGTAAAGAAGTAAAACAGATTTGAGAGGCCGTTTTACGTACTCCTGCTTCCAATTCTAATGTTCACAAAAGGTCAAGAGCATAGCAAAGCTAACATTGTAATTTTCATTAACCATTATTATCTTCATGATATTTCATTACCTTTAACAGGGATCTGATTATCATTGGATTTATTGAATAATTGTATCTTTAATTTTCTGGATTCAAGTGTCCTTAATTAAAGGTGTACACATAATACTCATGCCAGTGTGCAGTCAAGGTCAGGCAGGAGTCTTGTTCTGAGTGTCCTAGACTTGGAAACACTTTGGAAGTAGTATCCAAGTAAAAGGAGGCCAGAAGAATGCAGTTCCTGAAAATTACTAATTTAAAAAAAAGCAAAAGCAAAAGTGTCGTCAATTCACTGCTCCATGTTTGACGTTAATTTGAGATGTCATATTTAATTGACATGAGGTTTGGAGCTTAAAGAACTAATTACCTGTTAAACAGCTATCTAATCTTGCTAGCCCAGCCAAGCAGGTTATTTGCAGTCATATGTAACACAATAGCAACACAGAGAACACAATAGGGAATATAATATAATACGCAGCATTCAGAACATTATGCAGTTCGGCTCTGTGAATAGATTGCGTCATTTTTTACACAGTACCTCAGTTCAGTTACAATGTCTGAGCTGTTAAGGTAGACACATAATGCTGGAGTAACTCAGCGGGACAGGCAGCATCTCTGGAGAGAAGGAATGGGTAACGTCTCGGATCGAGTCTGAAGAAGGGTCTCGACCCGAAACGTCACCCATTCCTGTCTCCAGAGATGCTGCCTGTCCCGCTGAGTTACTCCAACATTTTGTGTCTACCTTCGATTTAAACCAGCATCTGCAGACCTTTCCTGCACAGGATAGTAAGGTAATGGAACCTCGGATAACGAGAGAAATTGTAAATGTAGCCAAAACGAAAAAGAAGCACAGAAGATGAAATCAGACAGGGCCTTTGAGGAATATAAAGCAAGCAGGAAAGACCTCAAGGATAGTAGTAGGATGACCAGCAGAACCATGAAACATTATTAGCAAGGTGGATGAAAGGGAATACCAACAGTTTTTATACATACATTAAAAATAAGAGGGTAACTTGGGAGAGGGCAAGATCATTCAAGGATAAAGGAGGGAATTTATGCTTGGAGTCAGAGAAGTACTGTGCATTGTTATTCACCAAGGAGAAGGACATGGAGGGCAATGAGATCAGTTTTGGATATACCAAAATAACGGAGCATTTTGAGATCAAGAAAGAGTTGGGTCTCTTGAAGAGCATTAAGGTGGCTAAGTCCCCAGTGCCTGATATGATCCCAGGTTATTGAGAGTCAAGAGAAGGTGAGGTCCAAGAGGAATGGAGAGTAACCAATGGTATTCCTTTGTTTAAAAAGGGAAATGGGGATATTCCTAGGAATTATAGATCAGTGAGCCTCTTAGCAGTGGTACAAAAAATATTGGAGAGGATTCTTTGGGATAGAATCGATTTGCATTCAGAAGAGAATAGGCTATTTAGGGGCAGTCAGTATGGCTAAATGCAGGGCTAGTCATGTCTTACAAAGTTGAATGTCATTTTTTGAGAGGGTGATGAAGGTGATTCATGAGGAAGAGGATGCGGGATGATCTTATAGAAGTTTCCAAAATGTTGAGAGGAATAGATTGGGTATACGCACATAGTCTCTTGCCCAGAGTATTGGAATTGAGAACCAGAGGACATAGGTTTATGGTGAGGAGGAAAAGATTAAATAGGAACCTGAGGGGTAACATTTTTACAGGTGGTCCTTACTATGAGAGTAGGACAGTAGATGATACCTGCATGAAACTTTAGTAAAGCATTTAATAAGGTCTCTTAAGTAGGCTGATTCAGAAAATTAGGATACATGGGATCCACAATGAATTAGTAATTTGGAATCAGAACTGGCTTACTCGCAATAGACAGAGGCTTGTGGTGGAAGGGTGTCATTCTGGCTGAATCTCTGTGACCAGAAGTATTTAGCAGGGATCAGTATTGGGACCTCTGATGTTTGCAAAATGACTTGGTCAAAAGCATAGATGGGATGGTTTGTACATTTGCAGTCGTTTCCAAAATTGAATGAAGTTGCAGACAATGAAGAAAGCTATCAAAGGATGGGAGGTTGGACAAATTTGAACTGTTTTCTCTGGAACATCGGAAGCCGGGGGTGGGGGGGGGGGGGGGTGACTGGATGGAAGTTTGTAAGAATATGAGTGGTGCAGATTGGGTAGACAGTCAGAACTATTTTTCCAGAGAGGAATTGTCAAATATTAGAAGGCACAGTTTAAGCTCAGAAAGAGAATATTTTAAAGAAGATGTGTGGGCAATTTTTTTTTTACACAGCGATTGGTAGGTGACTGGAACATGCTGCTGGGGGTGGTGGCGGAAGCAGGTACAATGGTGGTGTTTAGGAGGTTTTTGGATAGGTGCAGGAAAGTGCAGGGAATAGAGAGATATGGATCATGTCCGGACAGATGGGATTAATTTTATCTGGTATCATGCTTGGCAAGGTCATCATCAGCCAAAGTGCCTATTGCTGTACGGTACTGTGTTATGTTCTAACTTCATTACAAGAGACTCAATTGACTGCCAATCCACTTTCTGCGCCAACTATTCTCTGAATCAATGATGTTTGTTCCTACCAATCAGCTTCTGAAGAATGTATTGCTTGGCTTGGAACTTACCTTCTTGGTGTGCCCAGAATGTGATTCATATTATAATAATGATATAAATGGCATATTATAATTTTTTTTAATTACTGTCTCAATGTCAAAGTATATCGCAATTGTTCAACAAAGCTTAACCCTTACACTAATGCACTGTTTTGGGAGTAAACTGTGGTGCTGGGCACAATGATGTTGTGATCCTGACCAAAATCAAAAATAATATAATCTATGATGGTGATCATCTCTTTTATGCTTCCTGACCTACCTGCTGCTTTTGATTGGGTTATTTTATTTACCTTTTCTCCATCTTGTTGCTGGGTTCAACTGTGATGGTCTGTTTGTCCACATGTAGGATGGAATTCAAGAAATTGCTTCCCATTTCTGAGAGCATTGCTCTCTCAGAAGTCATCACTGACATTCTCCCACATATTCCTGAGCTACACATTATCCCTCTGCAACATCACTGAAAATCCAACAAGAGGGTCTGCATCTGTATTGACAACAGCCCACTCCACTGCGCTACCTCCTCTCAAGGTCTCTGTTCCCTGATTTGTCACGCTGTTAGTCCATGAAAGCAGCACTGAAAGGTTAGAACTTTCCTCTCATTGGGAAAACTGAATGCATTGTCATCAATACCTCTGCTCAGTTTGCCTAAACCTACCAGATCTCCCGGTTGCTAAACACTTTAACTATCCCTCCCATTCCCCCACTGACCTTTCTGTCCTGGGCATCATCCATTGTCAGAGTGAGGCCCAGCGCAAATTGGAGGAACAGCACCTCATATTTTGCTTGGGCAGCTTCCACACCAGCGGTATGAATATTGACTTCTCTAACTTCAATTAACCCTTGCTTTCCCTCTCTCTCCATCCCTCCCTCTTCCCAGTTCTCCCACCAGTCTGACTGTTCCTCTGATTACATTGTATCTTTGTGTACTTTGTTGTCACCTCCTCACTAACAATGGTCTATTCTACATTTTCTTTGATCTGCATCACTTTTGACCTCTTACGCTTCCTTATCTCCATAACGTCCTCTCCCCAGACGCTCAGTCTGAAGAAGGGTCTCGCCCGAATGTCGCCCATTCCTTCTATCCAGAGATGCTGCCTGTCCTGCTGAGTTACTCCAGCATTTTGTGTCTATCTTTGGTGTAAACCGGCATCTGCTGTTCTTTCCTACAACAATAGAAACTCCTTTCCAAGGGCATCCTCTTCCTGGTCACTGTTTGAGGCTGAACCAGACTAATTGTCTATTGTTAATAAAAAAATCAAAGCCACAGGTAATATTCAGAATATTTCCAGATTTCCAGCATCCATTGTATTTAGTTGTTTTCACAGCACATGGCTATTTAACCTAGACATGATCTTCAAAACCCTTAGGCATCCAATAACACAAAACTTTCACCTTCTCATCCATGACACCAGCATCCCTGCCTCTGATTTAATTCTTTCTTGAGTTGAAATCATCAAACTCATGTTATTACTGGTAGCCTTGATAACTCTGGTGTCTCGGACAGTCCTCACCATGTATCCTCTGTAAATCTAAACTCATCCAAAACTTCCAAGTGCTAGCTCCCAATCATCTTTACCTTGTGCTCACTGACATGCCCAGGTTCCTGGTCTTTTGTGCACTTATGTCTCTGACTTTCTGCACTCCACACTGTTCTTTGACTTTCCAGACCCACAGATCTGGAACTCACAATGATTTACTGCATGAGTGGTAGACATGGAGCTATATGAACACATGCTATTATAATGCAGCTTGAATTGTTTTCAGTAAGTTCTGCAGCGTGCAGATGTTATCCATTCATATCCATTTACAGTGTCACAATTGTGTACAACATCATGAGGAAAATGCTCTCTGTTGCTGTGGCTCTTATTCTTTAGCAACATTAACCATAGAAGTAATATGTTGTATAAGTGGGAAATTGCACCAAAAACTTCTTAACATACATCTATGATCTTATTACGGCCAAGTCTGCCATGATATTATAATGAATCATCCTCTTTAATTGTTATTAATACCAGCTTTCTTGACTTGGAATATAAATTATATTTCATCACAATTTATGTCCATGCGCTTGTGGAAGTACACCAGTGTTATACATCACATCTCATCAAACTCATTCAAAGGGCTAACCTTGATCCCTTTCGTGCCATGTTCTGCTGACACTTGTCGGTGAGCTGGGGGATGGATAGAATTCTCCACCTGGACTGGTGTCTATGCTGTCATCAATTGAGATGGTCTTAGGCCGTTTGCTGGTAAATAAAAACACAATTCATTTTATGGTGTGGTGCCAAAACTGACAATTCTCTTTGAAATAATTTCAGTAATTTTTTCAAAGTTCAGGTTTACACACAGTCAGAATTTCCAGCAAAATTTACAAGTGCCCGTAGGATAAACAGAACTTTTCTTATTGACTCCTGGTCCAAAATATTGGTCTTGAACTTGTAGACAGCTAAATAAAGGCCTTAAGGGCCTGTCCCACGAGCATGCGACTGCATGCGGCAAGCGCGACCTAACGTGGTCGCTTGAGCCGTACGGCCTAGCGGGGCTGGTCCCACTTCGTTCGCCGGAGCCTTATGGAGTTGTGCGGAGCTGGTCCCGACATCGCGCGGGGCTCCAAAAACTGACAGTTCAAAATTTCCGCGCGTCAACGGCCTGCCGGCCCGCAGCCGCCTCGACGCCATACACACCGCCTCGACGGGCGAGCGCAGCGTCTTGACGCCGTACGCAGCGTCTTGACGCTGTACGCAGCATCTTGACGCCATACGTCACGCGCGAACTTCGCTCGAACTTCACGTCACTCACTCGACCTCGGCGCGGCCCCCGCTTCCGGTTTGGTCGCGCTCGCCGCATGCAGTCGCATGCTGGTCAGACCGGCCCTGTACGGGGATCACTCGACCTCCGCGCGCCCCCCGCTTCCGGTTTGTTCGTGCTTGCCGCATGCAGTCGCATGCTGGTCGGACCGGCCCTGTACGGGGATCACTCGACCTCCGCGCGGCCCCCGCTTCCGGTTTGTTCGTGCTTGCCGCATGCAGTCGCATGCTCGTGGGACAGGCCCTTTACTTCTGTAACTGACCCTAAAATAAGATATCCAGAGATCTCTGTGATTAGCACTTTCTGTTTCTAATGGTTTTTGCTGCTAGCTGTTAGGCCAGGTGGGGCATTAGTGGCAGCAACTGTAGATTTTAGGAAGGAATTTGACAAAGTCCCTCATGGTAGGCTAATCCAGAAGAGTAAGATGCATGGGATCCACGATGACTTTGTAGTTTAGATTCAGAACTGGCTTACTGGAGGCCTGTGGCCAGTGGTGGACCCCCAGGGAGTTGTACTGCAACCTCAGTTGTTCGTGGTACATATAAATGAATGTTAATTGGTTGGTTAGTAATTTTACAGATGACACCAAAGTTGTGTACTGGATGGAAGGCTACAGCAGGATTTAGATCAGTTACAGATTTGGGCAGAGATATGTAGGAACAACTCCTACTGCAGTTGAGACCGCACTTGGAGTATTGTGTGCAATTTTGGTCTCCTAATTTGATGAAGAACATTATTGCTATTGAGGGAGTGCAGCGTAGGTTCATCAGGTTAATTCCCGGGATGGTGGGACTGATATATGATCGACTGGGCTTGTATTCACTGGAATTTTAGAAGGATGAGAGGGGATCTTATAGAGACGTATAATATTCTTAAGGGATTGGACAGGCTAGATGCAGGAAAATGTTCTCCATGTTGGGGGAGTCCAGAAGCAGGGGTCACAGTTTAAGAATAAGGAGTAGGTCATTTAGGATAGAGATGAGGAAAAACTTTTTCACCCAGAATGTTGTGAATCTGTGGAATTTTCTGCCACAGAACGCAGTGGAGGCCAATTCACTGGATGTTTTAAAGAGAGAGTTAGATTTAGCTCTTAGTTCTAAAGGAATCAAGGGATATGGGAAAAAACAGGAAACGGGGTGCTGGCTCAAAGGGCCGAATGGCCTACTCCTGCATCTACTTTTATATGTTTCTATGTTTCTACCACAATGTGCCTGGATTAGAGAGTATTTGTTATAAGGGGAGGTTGGATTGTTTCCTCTTCAACATCAGAGTCTGAGGGGTGACATGATTGAAGTTCGTAAAATTATGTGGCTTAGATAAGATAGAAAGCCAGAACCTGAGGGTGAAACTGTCAGACTAGAGGGCATAGCTTTATGATCTGAGAGGGAAAGTTTAAAGCAATTGCATGGGGCAAGTTTTTTTTACACAGTGGTGGGTACCTGGAACACGCTACCCGGGGTTAGTGGTGAAAGCAGATACAATAGTCGTGCTTAAGAGGCTTTTAAATAGGCACATGGATATGCAGGGAGTGGAGGGATGTACATGCTAAGAGAGAGGATTATATATTCAGCACAGACATTGTGGGCTTAAGGACCTATCCTGCACTGTACTGTTCTATGTTCAAACTCATTGAACAATCAATCCCATCTTAGAATTGATACAGAGAATATAGCAGGAAGTAAAAAATATATAATTAACGTGCTTAACATATACAGAATGCCAAACAACATTACATATATGATAATGGAAGTTAAAACAGCAAAAACATTTTTTTATGATATTAAAATTGCATTTATCATGAATTTTTTAATGTGAAAGAATTACAACACATGTATAATAGCATTTTGGAAAGACTTTCTTCAGCCGCAATTGTGGCTTAGTTGCATAATTTCCATGATATTTTGCAATCAAAGTAGTTTGTAAGTAGATTACATTCAGGTCAATTCAATCATTACTTTGATCGTGGTGGAGAAGGCAACAGTCTGTGAGGTGGCAATGAATCATTGACAGCAACTTGGGATTAAATAACGTTATTAAACAAAGTTGTTAAACAAAGACAGAAAATATAAAGTGTAATTACAGTGTAATGTTAGTGATCACTCATAGTTTCTCTTTAACATTACCATAAAGCCTGGGCAACTTCAGGGGAAGAATACCTGTACACTTCCTTATACTGTATATCTCATCAGTGGATGTTTTTAAGGCAGAGATTGATAGATTCTTGATTAGTGCGGGTGTCAGAGGTTATGGGGAGAAGGCAGGAGAATGGGGTTAGAAGGGAGAGATAAATCAGCCATGATTGAATGGTGGAGTAGAAATTGATGAGCCGAATGGCCTAATTCTATTCATATTCCTTATGACCTTATATCAGATTTTTGAACAGTTAGTTGGAAGTGGTCCGAAAAACATTTTGGACATGCCATTGAGCTTCATTCTTGCATAGGTGAAGCAATTGCAATCATGAAGTTGTTGTGTCTGCTGTAATGGAGGAGTCACATACCATTTTTCTGCATTATCCAATTTGCCCCCTTTCATCATATCTGGTTATATTATGTTTCTATGAACCACTATGGATATTTAGGAGTGTCAACCACTATGGATACTCAGGAGGGCAAGTATTATTTTCTAAATTTATTTACAGGTACAGGAAAATATATCATCTTATCCCCAATTCTTATAAAGGAGGTACTTGCAATCATTAATCTCTACGGCTAACTGAGTTTTATATTTAGAATTGTGCCAGCATCTACTTGCCTTTTGTGGACTCACTGACATCAACTCACATTCAAATCTCCCTCACACCCTACTTCTCCCAGATTTGAGATACTGCCGAAGATAGACACAAAAAGCTGGAGTAACTCAGCAAGACAGGCAGCATCTCTGGCGAGAAGGAATGGGTGAGGTTTCGCGTCGAGACCCTTCTTCAGATACTGCCAGTGGTTTAACCAGACCAGATACACCACCCAGCCATGTACCTCTTTTTCTTACATCTGGAACTGCAAGACAGCAGGTGTCAACCATGACTTGAGACACACCATCCCCATCCGCCATTCACCCTGGAACGCAATGTCATGGTTGCTATTTAAACACCTGTAATGACAAGATGTTCAAACCTAACCTCCCTACTGCACCTATTTTTCATCTGATCCCACATCCTCTACTGTGTTCTCTTTTGCCACTGGGTGGAGTTGTGACCTGACAGGACAGTGCTTTGTGGAAGAGTCTGCCGTTTCCATACGGGCATTATTATCCAACACAGAACGCATAATAAGAGTGGAGACAAGTCATTCTCCAACTGATTAGGAAGATCCTTGCAGGTTCTTTCCTTTAGAAGCAGTATCGTTTTCACGTTGCTTCTCAGCCAGACAATGAAGGAGAATTGTTTAAGAAGGAACTGCAGATGCTGGAAAATCGAAGGTACACAAAAATGCTGGAGAAACGCAGCGGGTGCAGCAGCATCTATGGAGCGAAGGAAATAGGCAACGTTTCGGGCCAAAACCCTTCTTCAGACTGATTTGGGGTGGGGAGAAGAAAGGAAAAAGGCGGAGGAGGAGCCCGAGGGCTGAGGGATGGGAGGAGACAGCCGAGGGCTGAGGAAGGGGAGGAGACAGCAAGGGCTAACAAAATTGGGAGAATTCAATGTTCATGCCCCCAGGATGCAGACTCATCAAGCGGAATATGAGGTGCTGTTCCTCCAATTTCCGGTGTTGCTCGCTCTGGCCATGGAGGAGACCCAGGACAGAGAGGTCAGATACGGAATGGGAGGGGGGAGTTGAAGTGCTGAGCCACCGGGAGGTCAGGTTGGTTATTGCGGACCGAGCGGAGGTGTTCGGCGAAACGATCGCCAAGCCTCCCATTGGTCTCACTGATGTAGATCAGCTGACATCTAGAGCAGCGGATGCAATAGATGAGGTTGGAGGAGATGCAGGTGAACCTCTGTCGCACCTGGAACGACTGCTTGGGTCCTTGAATGGAGTCGAGGGGGGAGGTGAAGGGACAAGTGTTGCATCTCTTGCGGTTGCAAGGGAAAGTGCCCGGGGAGGGGGTGGTACGGGAGGGAAGGGAAGAATTGACAAGGGAGTTACGGAGGGAGCGGTCTTTGCGGAAGGCAGACATGGGGGGAGATGGGAAGATGTGGCGAGTGGTGGGGTCACGTTGGAGGTGGCGAAAACTGAAGGAGGATTACTTGTATGTGACGGCTGGTGGGGTGAAAGGTGACGACCAGGGGCACTCTGCCCTTGTTGCGAGTGGGGGGATGGGGAGAGAGAGCAGTGTTGCGGGGTATGGAAGAGACCCTGGTGCGAGCCTCATCTATGGTGGAGGAGGGGAACCCCCGTTCCCTGAAGAATGAGGACATTTCAGATGCCCTGGTGTGGAACGCCTCATCCTGGGAGCAGATGCGGCGTAGACGGAGGAATTGGGAGTAGGGGATGGAGTCCTTACAGGAAGCAGGGTGGGAAGAAGTGTAGTCCTGATAGCCATGGGAGTCAGTAGGTTTATAGTGGATGTCGGTCAGAAGTCTATCACCTGCGATGGAGATGGTGAGGTCAAGGAATGGTAGGGAAGTGTCGGAAATGGTCCAGGTGTATTTGAGTGCCGGATGGAAGTTAGTGGTGAAGTGGATGAAGTCAGTCAGTTGTGTGTGGGTGCAGGAGGTGGCACCAAAACAGTCGTCGATGTAGCGGAGGTAGAGGTCGGGGATGGGGCCCTGGTACGTATTGAACAAGGATTGTTCGACGTACCCGACAAAGAGGCAGGCGTAGCTGGGGCCCATGTGTGTGCCCATAGCTACGCCTTGTATTTGGAGGAAATGGGAGGAGTCAAACGAGAAGTTATTGAGGGTAAGGACCATCTCCGCTAGGCGGAGGAGGGTGTCAGTGGCCGGGTATAGGTTGCTTCTCTGGTCGAGGAAGAAACCGGAGGGCTTTGAGACCATCCTGGTGGGGGATGGAGGTGTAGAGTGACTGGACGTCCATGGTGAAGATCTAGAGAATGGAATGCGCGGAGATGACGGAGAGTATCTGAGGTGTCTTGAACATAGGTAGGGAGGGATTTAACCAAGGGGGATACGATGGAGTCAAGGTAGGTGGAAATGAGTTCGGTGGGGCACGAACAGGCAGAGACAATGGGTTTACCGGGACAGTCAGGTTTGTGGATTTTGGGGAGAAGGTAAAATCGGGTAAAATGAAGGAGAATTGTTTGCTAATTTTTCTGGATAAGATTTCTTGCTGAGAGCTATATCTCAATTTTCTCTTGGCTGCTGGGTCTGCATTGTTGGACACTCAAAATGGTTTCTTCCATCAGCCGCCAGTGTGGTACCTCAGGTTGGAGCAAAGACATTGGTTGAGTTCAGCCAAAGCAACCCATTCCAGATCACTCCAAACTCCAATGTATCCCACGTATCACGAAACCCATTTAATCTTTACAACTGCAATTCACCACCAAACCTTCAAATGGTTTCTTTACAAAGACAACAGGGATGCGGGTTGATTTTGGGTGCAGTTAGCCACTGGCCTCCCCGTGCAAGAAACTCATGTTGTTAGCTGGATCGTTGAGGCAGTTTGTCAGCGTTGAGGTCAAGTTAACTTTGAAGGGAAAATAACATCAAAATCTAGTTACGTAACAAATTTTTACTGTATGAGCTGCTAGCCTTCCAAATATGGAAGGTGCCATGAGTAATGCTAAAAATGTGTGAGTATATATCATGCTTAAAATTATAGTCAAAATGATGAAGTTGTGTCCAAACAAGGATTGCTTCAGAACCCAATTCCATAATCAAAATTAAATTATGTAATCTGCCAGCCAGTTAAAATTCATTTTTTGGGGGGAATATCTTTTGTAGGATTTAACTGTAATATTGATTCTCCACAAGACATCTCCATTAACTTTCCTCAGTTCCCTAATCTTCATGTCTTTCTCCCTAGTAAAAAGAGAGGAGAAATAATCATTGAAGACTTAGCCCATCTCTGTGGTTGCAACATACATGACCACTTTGGTGTCTGAGAGGCTCTAATCTCGCTCATTAATATATCTAAAAAATCTCATTGGATTCTCCTTAATCTTACCTGCCAGAACTATCTTATATTCCTTCTTTGCTCTCTGAATTTCCTTTTGATGTATGCTCGTAAATTCCCTATACTCCTCCAGCGATACACTTGATCCCAGCTGACCATGTCTGAACCATGCCTCTGTTTCTCTCATCATCTGGGCTTCTTTACTCCTACCTTCCTTGCCCTTCACTTGAACAGGAATATGCATACCTTAAACACTCAGCATCACATTATTAAAAGCATCCCACTTTTCTAGATGGACCTTTGCCTGCCAACAACCTCTACCAATCGACTTTTGTAAGCACCACATCACCAGTTTGATTAAAATTAGAACAAAACCATCAATGTTTGTCTTGGCCTAATTTATAACTTGTGGGCTAGCCCTGTCGTTATCCATAACTGTATTAAAGCTAAGAGGACTATGGTCATTCGTCTCAGAAGGTGCCACCCACCGGGTGGCGCCAGCAATGGCTGCCTCGCCAACAGTCCGTCTCTGTCCCTTCCTTCTCTTGTTGTTTATTTAGTATGTGTTAAATGTATGTGTTTAGTGTTCTTTAGCTTGTTTTATGTGGGGGGTGGGGGAGGGGGTTGGGGGAAACTTGTTCTAATCTGTTACCTCGACGGAGATGCAATTTTTTTTCCGGATCGTATCTCCGTCCGCACTGCAGCCTAACATCGAAGAGTTGGCGGCCTTTGCTGGAGACCGACTTCGAGAGCTCCACCGCGGGAGACTGCAGACTTTAACATCACAGAGCTCACGATCCCTTTGCCAGGGATCGACCTCTGATCTCCAACCGTGGATGCCTGCGGACTTTAACATCGTGGAGCTCGCAGTCTCTGGTCAGAGTCCGACTTCGGGAACTCCAAGCCGCAGGAGCTTTGACCACCCCGACATGGGAGCTTCGACTGACCCGAAGCGGGAGCTTCGACCGCCAGCTGCGGGAGCTTCGATCGCCCCGACGGATGGTTCGACTGTCCCGACCGCGGGAGAAAAATGAGGGAAGAAGTTTAGACTTTATTGCCTTCCATCACAGTGAGGAATGTGGGGAATCTGCTGTGGTGGATGTTTATGTTAACTTTTAATTAGTTGTGTGTCTTGTTGCTTTTTTAGTTTGGCTGTATGGTGATTCATATATCACTGTACC